>JAMXBB010000011.1:60177531-60458980 GCA_024138015.1 Lumnitzera littorea | reverse complement strand
CTTGTGCATGATAATTGTTGTGAATTGTGAATCTACTTTAAAGTTCAATAATATAATGTTTGATGCATGGTAGATTCAATAGATTGATTGTTTATGATTTGGGATGATCACTGATTAAATATGACTTAACTTTTATTCGACTAGAAAAAGTTAATTTAGATCATTCATAAATCATACACTGCATAACTATTTCCGGACAGTCACATTACACGGAGGTAGCGAGAGGCCATACTTGGGTTGATTATTGAATGTTATTGAGTTCGTACGGTGCACACGTGCGATATGACCTTACCCTTGCCCACGGGATGACTAGGTGTTGGAGACGCCAACCGCCTGGCTATGGGTCAAGTCCAGAGGCCTTCGTTTAGGGGTGAGTGAAGGCTGCGTGAATCTACTCACAATCATATGTAGAACTTGTTTTGATAAAGCTGGTAATGGATGTATCATTACATTTTAAATACGAAACACGGAGTTTCGTTATGAAATAAGTTCTAATATGATACCCGGATCTGACTGTACCGAAGAATCTCCAACCTTGACTTCAGAGGGCGTTAAATCTGAGTTACATGCAGTACCTGGTCATTTGCATGTATTTGTTTGGCATACTGCTCGTTCATGCATTCATTTGGTTGAACTTAACTGTGATATAACTTAATTGCTATATGGTTGAGGGAAAATATCTCACTAAGCTAGTAAGCTTATACCCTCATAGACTTCTCTTGCAGGCCGACTTATTCGTGGAGTCAGGCCGTCGTATGCCCGAGGTTAGCTTTCTCTACGGGATCAATGTGGGAGCTGTTTGAGGACAGAGAGTACTTTTGGCTAAATGTAGAGTTGAAAATATAATTTTTATATTAGCCTGACTTTAGACATGTTTCAAACGCTGTATCTGTAAACTTTTATACACATATAATTATGTGTTATGTTTTCTATATTATTATTTGTCATGAAATGCTATTGCTTAAGTTTGCGCACTCTTGGTAGTTAGTAGTAGTTGTAGCCTTGTGTATCGTATAAAAGAGTCGTCGATTGTAAGGGAACTCAATCTATAATCCTTTGTATAGTATACGGCGACTGCCACGACTAGCCCCCTCGGGTCGCGACAGTAACACTTGATTGTATATGCATAGCATCTAACTAAATTGCTTGATAACCTTGGTTACTCTGTATCAAATGTGTAGTTTTGTCTCTTCAAGTAATACTCTAGTTTTCAACTATTGATATGTATTATAAGTTTAGTAAACCTGTAAACTTTTATTAAAATCTCTACTAAACACATTATATTTGCATACAAATATAATTTTAAAATTTACTTGTTAATTTCAAGGTTTCATACATCATATGATATATATAAACTCAAATCTTCTTAGACAATTTGATTACAAATTCGTTTTTAATGGTTATTTTGAAGGATTGCACTATAGGTTAAATCAAATAGGTACAGATTGGATGCTTCAATGTGATGGAATTACAGATGCCTTATGTAGACTATAGCTATGTGTCGAGCTCTAATTTGGTTTCTTTAATTTAACCCATATTAAGCACAACCTGCTTAATATAAATTATTCAACATTAAACTACGGAAATATTTTTGCTAAAAAAAATTTAAAAATTAGAGTCACCAACCAGTTCAACTGGTAAAAAGTGAAATTAGAGTTTTGGGTGAGAAAATCTTAATTTGGTCATTGATCCGCAGATTTTCTAATAAAATGATTTTAAAAAAATTAAACAAAAAAAAAAAACTAAGTTCGGGGGCTAATTTATTAAGACTAATTCACTATGTAAAAGCTAAAAAAAATTGATGGGTTTTATTTTGATAATTTTCTAAAAATACTAAAAATGTACTTAAATATTCAAAATATAACTAAAATGATTTTTTTATTACAAAGTTTTTAAGAAAAGATTTTTTTTTTTTATTTTTTAGACGATTGCTTCGAATGTGCCTATGTACTCGTTAGTTGGGATTAAACCAACATGGTTATTTTTTTTTTCATAAAATATTAATGGGTTGATTTTTTTAGATTTGAAAACCAAACTAGATTTCCATTTATTTAATAATTTATTAGTATATTTTAAAAAAACCTAAAAATCTAATTTCACGAATCTAAGAAAAACTTAACTAACTAAATCTTTTTGAAAAACTCCAATTATGACTTTTTATTTATTTACAAAAATCACTATATATCAAAAGATATTTTTTCTAAATCTTACATGCAATCTACTAAGATATAATTTAGATACGTATCTTTTATAAATCCTAACTATAAGATATGTTAAGATATGATCTAGATACATATCTTTTCGAAATCTCAATTGCAAGATACATATTTGATACTATTTAGATATGTATCTTCATATGTATCTTTTTTTTAAATTTTAACTACAAGATACATATCTCTTTCTAAATCTTAACTGTAGGATACATATCTCGATATGTATATTCTTTGAAGATATGTATCTTAACTTATTTTTCAAAAAATGCAATTTTACTAAAAACGTGATTTAACTGAATTTATTAAAAATTGAGATTATAAAAAAAAACATGCAATATGAAAATCATAATAATAAAAAAAAACCCACACTTAAATAAATTAGTAAAAAAAAAAACAATTGAACCAACTAATAATAATAATAATTTTTTTTACCTAAATCGTTCAAGTCGCTTGCGATCGATGTCGGGTTGATTGCATGTCGAGGTGGCTTGTGCACATGTATTTGATTCGTGTTTACTGTTCACAAAGGGGGGGGTCTGTCATGTGGAGTGCAACTGTAGATGGCGTATGCTAAAGTGTCAAGTTATCGATGATCAATTGTGTTTGTACTGCTATATGGAAGTACAGTTAATGTTGTTGGGATGTAGTGCATGCAAGCTGAGGGGAGTGAGCTATCAACTGTGTGTGGAGTTAGGATGTCGAGTGATTGTGAACATGAGTGAATGATGGTGCAGTGGGCGTATGAGTGAATTGGACAATGGATGGTGTGAGCTTGTGTATATTACGGTGAAGAAATCAATGTGTTTTGAGGGTCTGTGGACTTGCTGTTCGGTCAAGGGGCTTCCTATGCAACGTAGAGTTGTCTACGACATGAAGATGTGTAGTTGTGTAGGGGACAATGTGGCTATCAATGTGATTCTTGTTTAGGGTGCTATGAATTCTGTTCAGTCAAATTGTAGGTCTTCAGTAAGGGGTCAGCTTCATGATTAGGTGGCGAGTGTTTAAATGGTTAGGTGATGTAGATTGTGCTTGTTGGTAGTATTTGGTCGGGGTATGGAATTGAGAGTGTCGGTTGTGGAATTTGATGTGTATGTATAGGCAAGGCAATGGTGTAGAGTTTGTGTGTTCATGAGTGAATGATGGCTAAGAATGACTAATTGCATATTTAGTTGGTAGTATGATCTTGTGGTTATTGTGTTCAGTAGTGAAAGGGCATAGGTGAATTTTCATAATGCGTTAGGGATCATAAAAAGCTGGTTAAACTCTATCACCAAATTCCTATTTATAAGACCCACAACTGAATTTTTCATATCTCAAATATGGAAGATATGATAACAAATCTTTGATGATTTGACTTAACTTCTAAAAACCTTACTTAATTTGGGTTTTCTATTTTCTATGTCCAATTCAATCTTATTTGATTTAGCCTAATAATCCACTTAATAAATCCTAAGTCTATTTTAGCTTAATATAAATTAGATGAAAAATCTACTTTATATTGGATTAGGCTAAAATATTTTAATGAAGCTTAATCTTTTATTGACATAAAATTTATTAAATCGATCACTCACCATCACCAGATTCGACACTAAACGATTCGACTTGACTTGACTTGACTCAACTCGACTCAATACAGTTTGACTTCATACGACTGGACTTGACTTGACTTGATATGACTTGACTCGATACGACTCAACGTGACTTGACTTGATTTGATTTGACTCAATACGACTCGACTCAATATGACTAACTCGAGTTGACTCTTTATATATTTTAATTTTTCTTCTTTTTTTTTTTTAATTTTTGGCTTAATAAAAATAATAAAATGAAAATGACAAAAATAAAGTGTTTACAATTGCCCTTCTTTGTATGGAAGTTCGATTAGAACTTCGCTACAAAAACAAAAGAGATACCCATTTTTGCTAGACTTTACTCTAAACTGATTAGCTAAGCTGTGTTTTATCTTGATGAAGGATAACGACTTGAAAGGTCAATGTTAAGAATAAATTGTCCATCCTTAAAGGATGAGGCAAAGGAACTAAGGTACCTATCTTGGAAAGATAGGGATAAAGGATTGTGGGGGGGTGAGGGTGGGGGGTAGGTAAGGTGCTATCTTGAAAAGATAAGGCAAAAGTTTTAAAGTGACCTATCTTGGAAGGATAGGGCAAAAGTTTTAAGGTAGCCTATCTTGAAATGATAAGCAAAAAAACCACTAAGGGTCAAACTAACTTGTTCTAGTTTGGTAGATAATCCAAAGAGGATAGATCTCTTCGAGATTTCAATAAAACTTTGTTTTGATGGATAATTTGAAAAAGATAGGTCACTTCAAGATTTAATAAAAATTTGCTTTTGTGGACGATCCGAAGAGGATAGATATTTTCGAGATTTCAAGAAAACTTGTTTTGGTGGATAATTTGAAGATGATAGATCTCTTTGAGATTTGTTTTGATTTAGTAGATAATCCGAATAGAATAGATCTCTTAGAGATTCGTTTTGCTTTAATGAATAATTTGAAGAGGTTAGATCTCTTGGAGATTTGTTTTGATTTAGTGAATAATTTAAAAAGGATAGATTTCTTCAATATTTGTTTTGATTTGGTGGATAATTTGAAGAAGATGGATCTCCTTGAGATTTCTTTTTAATTCAGTGAATAATCCGAAGAGAATAGATCTCTTCGAGATTTCTTTTTAATTTGGTGAATAATCCGAAGATGATAGATCTTTTCGAGATTTCTTTTTGATTTGGTGGATAATCCGAAAAAAATAGATCTCTTTGAGGTTCGTTTTGATTTAATGGATAATTCGAAGAGGATAGATCTCTTTGAGATTTGTTTTGGTTCGATAGATGATCCGAGAGGATAGATCTTTTTGAGATTTATTTTACTCGAAAGGATAGATCTTTTGAAAACAAGATAAGATGACATTCTATTAAAGACAAAACGAGACAGCGCTCTCATGAGCAGGCGATCTTTTAAATAATTAGACGACGCTCCTTTGAGGAAGAGATCCAACAAAAAATAGGATGGCGCTCTTTTGAGCAAGCAATCTTAGAAAAGAATAAGATAGCGTTTTTTTGAGCAAGTAATCCTAGCAAAAGACTAGTTAGGATAGCGCTTTTATGAGGAAGCGATCTAGGACAAAAGAAAACTTTCATCAGTTTTGACAAATTAATCTGTGACTTGAGTTTGAAGGATTTTGATGATTTCTTGATAATTTTAATTTTTTTTAAAGAAATCTCTCTTGATAATTTTTTTTAAAGTTTCATTTTTCTTTTGAAATGTTTTTTTTTTCTTCTTCTTCTTTTTTTTTTTCAAGAAATTAAAAAAAAAAAACACTTTTTGATAGAAAATTGTGTTGCCAACAAGTAAGAAAGTCTTAAAAACAGTAAAGATCACAAATAAGGGGTTGGCTTACCCATTGCCTGTTGATCACTCATTCTTTTAGTCTTGTTTCCTAGAGCATAATTCATGATCTTTGAACTTCTTTTTTTTTTTTTAGAAGCACTTATTTCAAACTTGGGATAAATGACCATTTATGTTTTTGAAAAAAGCACTCAACTCTTCAATTTTCCACTAACGAGATATATATCATTAATTGAAATGTTTAGTTAAACTGGACTTCCTTGCACTCTCTTAGTTTTGTTTTTACTCTTAGTATCAATTTAAAAAATTATAGCCTATCTTATAAGTGGCACATTCTAGTAAATCAACAGGTCTTTTTTAGGTTTGCAATATGAAGCTTTTGATCAATGGTTTAAGCAAATGGATATCAATATGCTTTGGCCAATTTTGAAAAAAAAAAATCATATACAATTTGTCTTGGGTTTACAAGCCAAGCACTTAGGAGAAGTTAGACATATGCTTACCGTAGTTTCATAAGCAAGTTTTGCTTAAGATAATTTCATTTCCTTAGTCAAAAGAGTTTCATCAAAGATGATAAATCGGGCGGGACCATAAAAATAAGGGCTTTGCTTTTGAGCTTGGTAATTAATAATGTTCAGATTTTGGATATTATCACAAGTTTGGACCTCAGGCTTTATTGGTAATTTGGCTATTTTTTGAAAGCGATCACCTTGCTGATATCTTCAATCTTTTTTTTTTTCACTTTTTTTTCTTTTTCTTTTTCCTCATTTTTATTTTTGTTTTCTCTTTTTTCCTCTTCTTCTCCCTTCTTTTTTCTTTTTTGTTTTTTCCTCCTTTTCTCTTTTTGTTTTTTTTTTTTCTCTCTTTTGGTCAAGGTGGTCACCTTCCATTGTTGAGTTCCTTTTTTTATTTTGCTAGATGGGATTTAAAGCCTTAAAGCCTTAAAACCATGAGTTCAAAGAGTATAAACTAGGGATAAGTTTATATGGCATGGAGTGTTTAGGGAAAGTCCATGGGCTTGAGGTGTTTAAATAAGTGTATAAACTTGAGTGAGTTGTATATAGTTTGAAATCCTTCTTCATCTTATAGAAATTGAATTATCTGTCACAATATTTGTTTGTGAATTGGCAAAACTAAGACAAACACAATTTGGTCTCCTCCTTTTCTTTAGATTAATGACCCTAACCTCCTGATAGCCCCAGTGTAGGGTAGTTCATGGTAAGGTTAATTTTAAGATAAATCCTTAAAAAGCTCAAATGGATTTGCAAGGGATAATTGTGTTTAGTAATAATGAAATGAATGCCTAATATTATTTTGACACGTGTATTAAGTTTAAGATAGACCTCATTTAAGAAATGAGCCTAATACTCATCTTGTTGGCGCTCAACTCTTATATGTGTTTAGGGTTAGTGTTTAGGACATTGGTTGCCTCTTTTCATCCTAAACCATTCAAGTAACTTGTTAATCTCCTTAAGTAGAAAATTTTAAGTTTCAAGTTTACATTTACTTTATTCATTTTTGCTCATTCGAAATGCCCTTATTTAAATTGAGTTAGCTTTATAGAATATAAAGACGAAAATGTATATGAAAACTGCTTTATTCAATAACTTGTATCCATTATAAACTCCAAAATGAAAGATTATTTAAAACATTACAGGAACTAAAATTCTTTTCCACTTCTTGCCCTTATTTCCGTCGCTTCTTCGAACTTAGCCCATTTAGTTGAATTGATCTTTCGAAGATATACTTAACTGCTTCAAATGGTGAGCTACCTTATCAAATGATAACAGTAGACCTTCAATACCTAATACTAGAAGTTGTCCATTTAATGCTTTTTTAAAACCTGGGGAGGGAATATTACTACCAATTGACCCATCAATCTCTAGAAAATTTGGATGGATAATCTTGACATCAATCAAATCTTGAATCTTATGCTTCAGTTTCCAGCAGTCTATTATGGTATGCCCTACTTGGCTTACATGATAATCACATCATCTGTTGGGGTCATCATTCTGTAGCTTGTATTTCTTTGTTGGGTTTTTGCATGCCAGTAGTTCTACATCTTTCAATTGCTTGAACACTTGGGCCATTGGAATCATGAACTGCATAAGTCACCTCCTCTTGTTGTGGACGGACTTGTCTTGATTATGGGCTTTCCTAATCAACATATTTGCTCCTGATTTCTCTTTCGTTGAATTATCTTCATACTTAGGCTATAACTTCTTATTTATATTAGGATATAGGTTTCTGAGTTGCTTGTGAACATAACTTATTTCCATTTCTATACTTGCGAGTCTTTCTCCTAACTTCGCTAACTTTTCTTCTAGGGTAGTAAGACTTTCTTCCAACCCCTGACAGTAACATGCCCCCTGGGCTGAACCATTCAAATTTACTCTCAACAACCTTTCTAAACCTTATATCATGTCGATAGTAGGCTCATAAACCTGTAACTCATTAGATTTATCTACCTTAGATGGGGTGTCAATAGGTACTTGGGCTTGGACTAGGACTTGGGTATGAGTTATGGCCTTAACTTATTTCTTGTGTTTACTCAAAACCTCTTTTACTATGGCTATTCTCTATTTAAGAGCTTTAGATATCTTGATTTTTTAAAATGAGTAATTATGGGCTATAAGTTGGACTAGATCACTTAAAAACTAATCTTTCAAAACTTGTAAGAATCTTTTCTTGTTAGCAACACTGCATTCTTTTTAAAAAAAAAATCAAGTTTTTAATTTTGAAAACATTCCTCTTTATTTTTTATTGAAACTTTTATTGGAAAAAAAAATCAACGTTAATTTTATGTTATAAAAGCCTAATACTAACATTGACGAATCTAAAAAAAAATTGGAAATATTAGGATTGACAATTGAGGACATAGGATGACGATTATATTAGAAAGATGATATAGAAAAACAGAAATTATTTTACAATGAGAGACTCATTAAGGGTGATGACTCATAAAGAAAGCTCTATCAGGAGCATTACAACTTAATGGATAAATACGAAGAACGAGAACTTAGACGTTTGTAAAATTGATGACTTTGAGATAGGAAATAATTTACAATGGAATTTGATAGTTAAATCTTTTGTTGTCTTTTTGATATTTTTTTCATTTTGTTAGCTCCTAATTGTATGGTATATGTGGGGTATTGCAATAGAAATTGACTAAGTAAAAAAAAAAAAAATTATCATGAAACTGGTTTTTATCATAAAATATCTTTTGAAATTACTCTTTTAAAAAAAAAAATTGTTGGAAAGTCTTTAAAAATATAACAATTTCATAATAATTTTTATCATAGTTAATGTCCAAAATTACATACCCTAAAAAAATTTACAAGTTGATACATAAGTTTTTTTTTTCTTTTCTTAACATTGGCACATTATGGTATAGGGGGAATATTAATGATTTTGAGCATTTTATGTTAAATGTTATGTTACACAACCTATTATTGATGAAATAAAACAAAATCTACAAGACCTACATATATTATAAAAGATAGCATATACAAACAAATATGCAAAATAAATGTAATACAATATTCTACACACGTGTTCAATGCAATGGGGTTGGTCATTAATAAACTATAAAGTATTATAAATTCACAGTTAAAGAGTACCCTTATATATAAGTAGATAAAAAATTAGATTTTTCTTTTTAAATGAAGCTAGTGAATACTTATATATAAGGGTTTTTTTTTTTTTTATTTCCCCTTTTGAAAAAGAAAATTGAATCGACTGCAGATTAATCGGGTTTTTCCTATAATTTAAAAATAACTACTCCTTTTTAAAAAAGAATGATGTAAGAGGGTAGGGTTTATGGGTTTTAGGCTTTATAGCTACAAGGCTCTATAGCTACAAGGCTCTATAGTTATAAGGCTTTTCGGAGAGAAACCTAGTAGGTTATATCGAAGTCTGAGTGGCCTCGCCCATTACCGCCAAGCGAGGGTAAAGACCCTAGTGACTTAAGGATTACATAATAACGACCCATCCTAAGTTCCTAAGATGGCCTAGGTCCGACCACATCTATATATGTAAATGATTACTAAAAAATAAAAAAGAACTCCCTTTAATTCGCCAATAGGGGACCCATTGGGTCGGGTTTTCTCTTAAGGCCTACATCACAAAAAACGATTAGTACAACTATAATGCAAAAATAAAATAATAATACAAAAGGCCATTAATTAATTATTAATTTTTACATGGCTCGCCTACCAAGCTTTCCTAATAGAGTCACCAATTCTGTCAAGTCTTATTTCGATTTTCTTAATTTAACCTATATCAAGCCTAGCTTAAATAATATAAATTACTCGATATTAAACTAAGTAAATATTAAAAAAAAAAAATTGCAGTCGTCAACTAGTTCAACTAGTAAAGAGTGAAATTAGGGTTTTCGAGTGGGAAAACCCTAATTTGGCTACTGATCTGCAAATTTTTTAATAAAATGATCTTTAGAAAATTAAACAAGAAAAAATTAGGTTCAGAGACTAGCCTATTAAAACTAAGTCATCATGTAAAAGCTAAAGAAAAATTGATGAGCTTTATTTTGATAATTTCTAAAAACACTAAAAATGCACCTAAATATATAAAATATAATTAAAATGATTTTTTTATTACTAATTTTTTAATATTTTTTTTATTTTTTAGATGGTTGCCTCGAAGGTACGTATGTATCTGCTAATTGGGATCAAATCAACATAATTCTTATTTTTTTTTATAAAATATTTAGTGAGTTGATTTTTTTAGATTTGAAAATCAAGCCAGATTTACATTTATTTAACAATTTATTATTATATTTTAAAAAAAAGACCTAAAAAATCTAATTTCATAAATCTAAGAAAAACCTAACTAACTAAATCTTTTTTAAAAAATCCTATTACGACTTTTTATTTATTTACAAAAATCACTACGTGTCAAAAGATATCTTCTCTAAATCTTACATACAAGATCTACTGAGATACGATCTAGATATGTATCTTTACAAGTATCTTTTCTAAATCCTAACTATAAGATATGTTAAGATACGATCTAAAAACGTATTTTCATATATGTTTTTTCGAAATCTCAACTGTAAAATATGTATTTTTATACATATATTTTATTTCTTAAATCTTAACTATAAGATACGTATCTCTTTCTAAATCTCATTTGTATGATACGTATCTCGATACGTATTTTCTTTAAAGATACGAATCTCATAGATATGCTTATTTAAAAAAAAACGCAATTTTACTAAAAGTGCAATTTAACTGAATTTATTAAAAATTGAGATTATCTAAAAAAAAACATGCAATATGAAAATAATAATAAAAAAACCTATACTTAAATAAATTAGTTAAAAAAAATTGAACCAACTTATAATAATAATAATAATATTTTTTTTACCTAAACCATTCGACTCGCGTGTGATTAATGTCGTATTGATTGTGTACGGTATGTTGTGTGCATCGTACTCGACGATGAATCGCATGTCGAAGTTGCTTGTGCATGTATATGTGATTCACGTATGCTATTCATGAAGGGGGGGTCTATTACGTAGAGTGCACTAGTGGATGGCGTATGTTAATGTTTTAGGCAGTTAGTGATTGATTGTGTTTGTGCGGCTGTGTGAAAGTATAGTTGATGCTATTGGAACGTGGTGCGCATAAGTCGAGGGGAGTGAGCTATCAGTTGTACGTAGAGTTGGGACGGTGAGTGATTGTGAACGTGAGTGAATAATGGTGTAGTAGGTGCGTAAGTGAATTGGACAATGGATAATGTGAGCTTGTGTGTACTACGATGAAGAAATCAATGTATCGTTGAGGGGCTATAGACTTGCTATTCGATCATGGGGATTCTTATACGGCGTGGAGCTATCTATGACGTGGAGATGTGCGATTGTGGAAGGGACAATGTGGCTATCGGCTTGATTGTTGTTCAAGTTCTGTCGGTCAGGGGCGTTGGTGTTTGGACATGCTTCTGAATTGTATCAAGGTGCTATGAATTCTGTTCGGTCAAATTGTGGGTCTTTGGTGAGGGGTTAGCTTTGTGATCAGGCGGCAAGTGTTTGGATAGCTAGGTGATGTGGACTAGTGTGTTGGTAGTGTTTGGTCAGGGTGTAGAATTGAGAGTGGCGACTGTGGAATTTATTGTATATGTGTAGGCAAGGCAATGGCGTGGAGCTTGCGTGTTCGTAAGTGAATGATGGCTAAGAATGATTGACTATGTGTTTAGTTGGTAGTGTGATCATGCAATTATTGTGTTCAGCAGTGAAAAAGGGCATGGGTGAATTTTCATAGTGCATTGGGGATTGTAAAAAACCATCTAAACTCTACCGTCAAATTTCTATTTGTAAGACTTATGACTGAACCTTTCATATCTCAGATATAGAAGATATGATAACGATTTTTTGAAGATTTGACCTAATTTTTAAAGACCCTACTTAATTTAGACTTTCTATTTTTTAGGCCCAATTTGGTTTAGCCTAATTATCTACTTAATAAATCTTAAGTTTATTTTAGCTCAATATAAATTAAATGAAAAATCTACTTTATATTAGACTGGGCTAAAATATTTTAATGAAGCTAGATCTTTTAATGACTTAAGATTTATTAAATTGATCACTCACCATCACCCGACTTGACACTAAACGATCCAATCCAACTCAACTCGATACTATTCGACTCGACTCGATACGACTCGACTCGACTTAATATGACTCAATTCGACTCGACTCGACTCGACTTAGCTTGATTTGATTCAATATAACTCGACTCGACATGATTGATTATACTTGACTCATACGACTAGACTTAAATCTTCATATATTTTAATTTTTCTTCTCTTTTTTTAATTTTCGTTTTTTTTATTTTTTATTTCCTGCTCAATAAAAATAATAAAACAAAAATAGCAAAAATGAGGTGTTTACACTATATTAATAACTAAGTTGGCTAATTTCTAGCTTTGGTTGGTTAACACGGTAGAACTGTTATGAATTTTCTAGTTTGGGGCATAACATTACCCTTAAGGAACAACTAAAATCAAACAGATTCCACTTTTGTTTTAACCACTCAATGATGTAATTTTAATTTCAAAGTTATTATGTAACCTATCTAATATACCTAGAATAATTGCCATGTAAAAGTTTTATCAAATCGTACATCATGATTGTTGTTTTTCTTTTCTTTTTTTAGGTTCATGAATTACAACTAACATGAAATTTATAGGTAATTTCTTGAGTATACTTCAATAAATTCCCTTTGATTCAACATTAAGCTAGATTCTAATGTCATTTGGGGAAGAATGGTGAAGTTGGGATGAATTTTGGTGAATAGGAGTGGTTGATTTCAAGAACATGCTAGATATATGGTTAATTATCGAATTTCCTAACATATAGGTTGTGATATTATTTAAATGAGCAGTCAAATGGAGTTTACAATGCAATGTTGGCTATATAAGGATTGATTGGGTGTTTAGTTACTAATTTTAGACTAAAAAGTAGGAAAAAGGAAATGAGAATTTAGTAAATAAGTGAAATCAGATCAAAATTAGAGGATAATTTAGATGATGTGTTGAGTAGATCCTATGCTAGGACAATTGAAGGCTAAATCAAAAGACAATTAAGTGTAAATTATAGTTGAAACGGCTTCAAATGGTAAATCAAAGAGTTTTTATATAGGCTTTTAAGTTAGTTGAATTCAAAGGATGTTTTAGAGGCTAAATCAAAGAGTAAGCCAGAGAATCACTCAAGTATGACTTGAATAAAAATCTCTAAACCTAAAACGCTTAGGTAAATAACTATTTAAAGTGAGGCTAATGGACTCAATTTATGGAATAACAAGTAAGATATTACTGTTTTATATTTTGTATAAATACTAAAATATTATTTGTGATATAGGGTTTTTTGACTGAGGAATCATTACTAGTATTGAACACAAGAGAAAACCTAAGTAAGTGGAATTAATACTTCATAGTATGTTGAAGTATCATTTCAGAATTTAGAGATTGTGGTATGTTTGTTTGTGATTGTAGTTAACTATTTGTGCATGTGTAAATGCTTATGTTTGAAATTTGATTTGTTGTGGTAGGAGTTATGCTCCATGTTATGTTTATTCTAGTGTATATTGTTCTGCTTTGATTGTTTGAAATTGGTTTATCATCCAAAAAATGAACTAACTTGAAATGTCTTGCAACCTACAAGGGGAAACAACTAGGGTTATCAGGCTAAACTTGGATCATCCGATGAGGATAGTTGAAACGGTTATTTCTTTACCCTTAGTTCAACTAAGTGACAGGAAAGGAGGTCGTGATAAGATTGTGAATAGTGGTTTGAAGGTAGTTTCGAGAAAAAGTATTCTTAATTATACAAGTCTCACTTTGGCTTCAATTCATGAGTAGGTGACATCAAACTCCTCAACTCGAAATAAAGTGAGTGTAATTTTTCTAATTTCATAATGAACCAAACAACATCGTGTGGTTGCACTTGCTCGTACATATATTGCATTTAACTAACTTGATCGAAAACCTTAGTTGTTCTATACTGGATATATACTCCTTTTTTCATCTCATTTACTGAGCAGATCGTTACCCATTCCCTAACATAACTAGATTTAACTCTTTTTTAGTTTTTTCCTTTTGGAAAACTAATTGGACCTTATTGGATGACTCAATAGTTTCCATTATTAAGTTAAAATGTATGCAGGAATACTTGTAGGTTTGTACACTTTTATCTCAAATGTAAACCTGTACATATGCTTTCAATATAGAAAAGTATTACAGATCTACTATAAAAGTTACTTTGAAAGACTACACTACAAGTTTTATATCAAACTAGTTTCAAATTGGAGACTTCAAAACAGTTGAGTCAAGTGCGCATTAGGTGAACCGGGTTTATAATAGTAGTTGGGGGGCCAGTTTTTATCTTAGTATGGTTCATATGATAGGATTGTTATAACTTCATCTATTTATGGCATGATAATAAAAATAGCGATTAATCTATCATATTATAAAAGCTCTTTGTTGAATACTCTCGAATCGAAATATGCATGTAGATGATTTTTAGGTGTTTCGCCAAACATTTTATAATTGAGAAATTACATTTTGATGGATCATTATGGGGGTATATTTACACTTTACCTAAATAATAAATCAATCACATTATAGCAATTGAAACTTTTATGGTTGCCATCTAATAAGTGCTGATGTCAAATATATGTGTTAATGAGTGTCAAATTGATGAAATTTTTTTATACTTTTTGGTATTAATGATACTCTTTAAAAAAAGAAGATATATATGAAATATAAAAGTTTTTTTTTTAATTGAACTTCTTAACAAATGGTAGGAAATTTTTTAAGCTACTATCCTACAACTACAAAATCCAAATGGAGATGGAAGCCCCTTAGCACTTATGAAGAATGGTCCCAATTGCACTTCTAAAACCGGATAACCAAATACTTTCTAGAAAACGAAATAAATATTGTTTTTTAAAAAAAAAAAAATCCAAAATTATGGCTGCTGCAAAAGTATTCCAATAGTATAACAATTCAAATCATGTATTGAAGACACGATTTGAAATTGCACTAAAATCATGATTTCAAGTCACGATTTCATCAGAAGGGTTTAGTCATTGAAGAAGTTGACTTTTTCCCTTCTTATTCTACCTTCCGTTCTCCTCGTTTGCTTCTCCATACCCTTGTTTATGTCCTCGACTTGTTTTGTGTAATGAAAATGAGAGGAAATAGATTAAATTGATTGAGAAGAAGACATCAATCAAAGAACCAAAGGGCAGTAGTCATCAAACAAGAAAGATAATGATTCAAGGAGATGAGACAAGTCTAACCAGACATTTTAGCTCATTAATGACTTTGGTTGGGGGAAAAGCTCGTTGATGGTTGATCTACCTTATATCTATATTCGAATAATTGTATCCAGAGTATCCTAATATCTCTGTGTGTGGACATTTACACTATTATGCAATAGTAAGAATGCTCTCATTAAAATTTCAATCTTTGACATCAATTACTAAGAATTTTTCAAAAAGTTTCTGTTATGCCCTAGAGATTACCCAAAAGTAACAGTATGCTATATGTTATTTAGAAATTTACGAATAATCTTACATGTTATCTATAAATTTTACCACAACACATAAGGCAACTCTTACTATAATATACACTCAAGGATTAAGCAATGTTTAATAATATGAGCACACTTTAAATATATAGTATTCCAAGGTAATAATATGAGCATCTCTCTACTTAAAATTATAAACCATGTACTAAGATTAATTAATCAAAATATAACTAAAGTTTTCTTTTCCTTTCAAATCTACACTCTAACCCTTCTATTACTTGGTCTTCTTACCCAAGGCATTAGCTTTCTTGGAGTAACCCATGGGCCTTGCAAAATGTTAGCACTACTGGATGTAAAAAATACATTTAGCTTAGTGAGAAACCTACTCATATCATCATACAAACAAATTATAGGCAGGTTATTAAAACATACAAATGCAGCACTCAACCCTATAAAATGCAGCATTATACACAATCTACCGGTAACATGCATGAAGCCTAGGGTATAAGCTCCCTTATGTCCTTGGGTTAAGGATTCTTCTAGTTCCATCAGTGTCCATGTTGTCCAATGAGTATGTTAATTCACTTAGTATCCATCCTGGGCTACTATATCATTATTATTTTCATATTTTTAAACACAAAAAGAGAAGGATCTCTTGGCTACATAGCCGCATGAGGAGAAAACAAAATACTTCCTAGCTGCTCAAACCCTTAGATGTATTCAAGCCTTAAATAGATTAATAAACACGGATTCTATCATAAGTATTTACTATCATAAGAATCCATTAGTTTACACATGATAGAGTAGGACTACAACACGCTACTTCCTCTCATTATTTGTGTAATAATGATGGCAATTTTAGAAAATGCAATAATACAATGCATGTCTCATTTTAATTTTGGTTACGGTATGCTTAGTTCATATTACTAGCAATCAACCAACTATGGTAGACAATCAAATCCACATCATTTATTACTCAAGCATCACTACAAACTTTTTCAAATATTTTAAGATATCTTACCACACCATGGCAACCAATGTCAATCACAAACAAGTCTGACATAACAATTTCATAATACACATGTATATATATAGTAGCTACCATTATAATTACAATCACAAGCAAAGTAATAATTGCTACATATACTCACTCTGCCATTTCTTATCAATCATAATAGTCTTCTAGATAGTCAATAGGATCAGCAAGGTAACCTATATCAACATGAATAGAAATAGAAATGAATAGATGTTATCTTTTGATTAACTATGTGTAAGGTTCTTCTCAATTAAGTCTTTTTCGGATTTTGATCATATCTTTCATATTTTGACTCAATTTTTCCAGTGCTTACTGTTATTAAGAAAGGTTTTCAAGTGTACTTTTAGAACTTATTAGTGGAACTACTGTATTGTTTCACAACTTTGCTAATTCTAGTGTTTTCTTAACTTATTAAACATTTATAGCATAAGTTTCTTTTCAATGTTCCATATTATTTTGTTAGAAAGATTTTCATTCGTCTAATTTCCTACATGTTCGGCCTTTCATAAAATTTGAGGTTTCCTTAGAAGACCTAGTTACTTAAGAGATTATTACTATTCTCCTGAGGTCAGCCAAATAAAATGAAAGAGGGATTGAATTCACCTCTTATACTTAACGAGGAGATTGAAGTCCAATTTATAAGAACATACTAATTTGCTTGTCAACAAAAGTAGTATTAAGAACTTTAAAATGACGATTAATTATAACTTGTAAGAATAATTCTAAGCTTTACGAATTTGGTGGGATTTGATTGGTGGCTCTGACCTCATGTGAATAGGGAAATAATACTAAATAAATAACCCCCTTATGATAATGATTACGGAATTTTATTTTTTTTCATGGATAAACTGCAAGGAAGCCTCTCCTTACTATGTTTGTCCCTAGACAGGAAGAGAATTTAGGACAAAATTAGATACTTTTCCTAAGTAATCTAGCAATGAATGATGTCTTATATTTTCTTGCCTTGGTTGCTGGCTTCTTGGAAGACAACTCTGAGGATGTCGGCAATAATAGTTGATAGCACTTGGATTTAATGAAGTAAGAGTTGAGTGAGTTTACTTTGAACATTGTTTGAGAAATGCCATCGTATGTGTTTGTTTGGAAAAAGAAAGGGTTCTTTCAGACTTTCCTCCGGAAGAAATTTGCTCCAATAACAGAGCCGGGGCCAGATGGAAAGATATGGAAATATATATATATATATATGTGTGTGTGTCAATATCACCTGTCCCTTTATTATGTGGCTTTGGTTGGCTAGGTTTGGAAGAAAATGATTGTAGAGTCTTTTGGAAATTCAACTTTATGTTATCCTTGTTTTTCTCTGCAAACCAAAGAACGAAAATAGTAGTTGGACAAGGATTGGAAGGGGCCAACGTTGGAAAGAAAATGGAAAGAATTCAAATCTCCCCAAGTCTCCTACTTCTTCATGACTCTTCCTTGGCGTGGTTCTCATACCACATGTCCCATTCGTAACCAACTTTTTTTCTCAAGAGAATTTCATTATTTTGTCCTTTTACTGGCACTTCATATGTCCTGCAAAAATTCTTCAAGATGACAAAGTGGATGTCCATGCGCGTTGCTTCGCGCGTTTACCGAGGCATTAGGATTGTTAGTAGCATTCCTTCTCCTATGGGCTGCATTTCTTGTGTAAGGCACGCTCTTTTCATGATGAAGGTTCGTAAACTGCTTTTCCATCCCAAAACAAATGTTCATAAAGTGCTTTTTACTCATGAAAGAATTCAGGAATAAAATAGAAATTTTTTTGAAAAGCAAAAGACCTTTTAAAAAGTTTATATGGTGCATAGATATCCAAAATGATTTCCTAAGAGATGCATATGTTTTAATAGGCACTTGGACAAAAACATGACACTTCATTTTGGTTATGTATAACTTTGATTAGTTGGGAATGGAAAGGAGTGTAAAGCATGTGTTTCTCATAAGATAGACACACCCATGTGAGAAAGAATTTCATTTCACACGTTAGATGTGTTCCTTATTTCATTTTTGTACTAGGTTATTTATTTATTTATTATTATTATTATTTTTTTTTGCCATCGCACTAGTTTATGTAGTTTGGAAAGTGAAATCTTGCACTTGGAAGTGGGGCCGACGTTGGAAAGAATAGGAGAAAAGATTTCCAAGCTCATTGTTAACTTTTCAATTCTGGTGGTTGTAATAAAGGATGTCATTTTCAAAGTTTTTGACTTATTGGCTTAAAACTTTCCCTTTTGTAATTAGTTATGTTATCCCTAAACTAGTTAGTTCAAAGATGACTAGATCAGTTGGAAGATAACTTCGAGCGCATTATCCATCCAAGGGAAATGCCATCTCCATGGACTTATGGAATGATTCTCGCTCATTTATGTATAATCACGTGTAGCTTATATGATGTTATTAGGTATATCATAAATTAATTTTCTCTTTCGAAAATTTTTATAGGTCTAGAGTCATATTTCAAAACTAGTATAAATGTGTTTGTTGGCCTTAATTCATGTATTTTGATTACCTCTTAAAGTTTCTTGGTATTTTGAAAAATATCTCTCAAGTTTTTTTTTTTTTTTAGAAATTTCGATTATATCTCTTAAATATTCATTTAGCGATTTTCAAATATTGTTAGAAATTGAGGGATTTATAGTATCATTACCAAAAACTCTGCTAAATTAACTAAATCCACAAGTAAAATTCTTCATTTGCGTAGGGATTGGTGAAGTTTTGATGAAAAAGATATAAAAAAAAAAAAAAACCCGATTGCACGTATAAAGATAATCTGGAAGTTATGAACTTTTACAATTCCAAGGAAGAAAAGATTGTATGACGACTTATTTTATCTGAGAGAGAGCAATCAAATAGAGAGAGAGAGAAAGAGTCGGGTTTTGTTTGTTATTATATTAAGGAAAATGGGTGTATGAAATGTTGGATGAGATGATAGAGAAAATGATAGAGACAAAAAGAAACATGTAGTGAAAACATTGAAATCATTATTACAAGACACCATTTATTGTGACCATAATATTTTGGGTTTATTTTAAAATATACAATATTTCTTTCATTTTTCCGAATACTTTCTTGTACGCAAATGTCCAAACATGGGAAGTGTGGAATTATCATTTAATACAATATATAGCTCTTACTGATATTATCTCGTTCTTTATCGGTTAAGGTATTAACATAGAGTGCTTCCACTTTGTTCACTTCATTACCGACATTGCCAAACCTCTTCAATCCTTAAAAGCGAGTAGTAAAAATTATGAGTCCAACGTGTATTGTTGAATAAACTGTACTAGTTTATAAATCCAGATAATAACATTAAATCAATACTGGCTATGTACGCCGGCTCGAGTAGATGAAAAGATTCATTAACCATACTGTTTGACATTAGTAATTACCGCTAAGTTTTGACGTTGTATGTAATAACAGAATCTGCGTATACTTAGGTAGACATAAACATTGGTCCTTTTTAACCCGTGCCAAACTCGGCTAAGCGGCTTGAGGCTTGAGACGACACCTACTCACTGATGTGATGGGTTTACGAATCAAAGCCAAGTCAATCCCCAAAACCTATGGACTCACTGAGTGGGTTAGCAGATCTGCCTTCGGCCGGGTTGTTGGAAAATGAAATAAGAATATCCACTTAACTGAAAATTTGACGAGAAGTTCAGCAAAAACAAACAAAAATTAGTACACTTAGTTTCATGAATGAATAGTTTTACACACCCATCATTGATCTCATTGAGAAGAGATTCATAAGGTAATACACATCACGTGAATATTATTGTAATTTTATGAGTTACTATATCAATTAATTATATATTATTAATTTCTTATTAAATTAAGAAGTTAAGCCGTTAAATAAAAGTGTTCATTTGGTTAATAAATAAATAAATATGACTTATAAACTCATTTCTATGGACTTTTGGTTTAGGATTAAGATCTATAGTTTAGTAGTGTGTTTTAGGGTTTCCTTTTCAACCCTTTCCCACATCTTATTAGTAAAAATATAAAAAACAAGTACTATCATAGATTGAAAAATCATAACCTTAAAAAAAAATATTTTCCCATAAATTCAAGTAGGCTTTCGCAAATATTGTAATTATATTATGTGTTTTAATCCTACACATAAGATCCAGCCATATTTTATATGAAAATCTATAAGTTTTAATTGTCTTCAAGTAGTATTTGAGCCTTCATGTATGAAATTAGAGTATTAAAATTATCAGGATGGTTAAAGATTCGAAGTAATTTGACTAAAATATTTTTCTCCCCTAATTTTAAAGATCGGGGGTTTCAAGATGTATTCTATGATTTCATTCAATTACGAATATAGTCTCAAAATTATGCATAAGATTGGAGTCTTGATTTAGTGATATAATTATTTGTTTTGAATTCGTGATATGATGTAAAAAAAATTTTCTCTTTTGTATTTACGTTTCTTTTGAGCCATTTTGTATGTATTCACGGATAAAAGAAATTAATATAATCGATTTAGATTCATCCTCTCTTGCTCTCGTGATGGAATTTGGAACGTCATTATATGTTGTTCTTGTCCTTTGTTATCTTCAAGTGCGATTTTGTATATTACGATTGATAATATGTTCTTATCTTCGAGATGTTTATATTTAAAAAAAAAAATACGAAATCCCTTACATGTAGATCCAATTTTTATGGCATTTGTATATTGAACATAAGGGAATTTTTTTATTAGTTCCCAAATATCATGTTAAAGAATTAAGACAAAAGATATTATTTTTCCTTTGTAAATCTTATCTAGTATTTCAGATAAATTGAAATAATATGTTGCTAAAGTAACCCCTATTATTTAAGTTTATTTTGAAATATTTAGACGTTAAGTTAAGGATTTATGTGAAATATCTATATCTATACGAATAATAATTGACCTAAAGGAAGTTTATTATTTTGCCAGATTATAGATATGTGATAATTTTAGTTTTACGCATGTAATTTTGTTGGCCTAAAGGAAGGCAAATTTGTTGGCAGAATTATTTTATCAATATTTATTATTGTATTTAAGGACATGATCTACAGTTGATATTTTTATCCAAAGACTAAATATCAATGATGTGCTAAGTGTCTCATAGTGACTTGATTAAAGTATTGATTTTATTACTTGTCAATATTAATCGACCGACTGTGCATAATGATGATAATTTTTATTTTATATTTATGCATGCATTAAAGTGTGAAACTATAATTAATTGTGGGTATATTTTATTCTTAATTTAGTAAATGCAACCTCTATTTTTGTTAGTTTGAGTAACATTACAATGCTTAATGGCACAAACTTCAAGAAATGGAAGGAACATATCAACATTTTACTTAGATGCATAGATTTAGACTATGTGATCAAGACTGATGAACCTCTTACCCTTACTAGCGAAAATACTACTGAAAAAAAGGCAATTTATGAAAAGTAGGAGCGATATAACCGCATGAGTCTAATGATCATGATGCATTCCACTCTAGATACCATTAGAGAAGCCATGCTTGAGGAGAAAAATGCTAAAAGGTTCCTTATCCAAATAGCAAACCGATTCATAGGTTTTGAAAAGGTTGAAACAAGCACTATTCTTGCAAAACTCGTTTCTATGCGGTATGATGGCAAAGGGAATATAAGAGAATACATCATGGAGATATTTAATCTTGTTACAAGACTAAGTGCCTTAAAGTTGGAATTGTCTGATGACATTCTTATGCACCTAGTCTTGATCTCTCTTACTGCTCAGCTTAATCCTTTCAAGATAAGTTATAACACTCAAAAGGAAAAATGGACATTGGATGAGCTTATTGCACAATGAGTGCAAGAGGAAGAAATATTAAAACAAGAGAAGACTGAAAGTGCTCATATGGTGACTCGCTCTTAAGATAAGACTCCTAAGAAAAGAAAAAATGGATCATAAAGGTAAAGGAGCTATAGATGCTAGGACGTTACATGTGCAACAGAAACAGGATAAGGGTATCATTTGTTTCTTTTGCAAGAAAGTAGGTCATGTGAAGCATGATTGCCCTAAATATGCAAAGTGGTTCGCAAAGAAATGTGAACTTCTCAACTTTGTTTATTCAAAAGTTAATTTAGCTTTAATACCAACCTACACTTGGTAGATAGATACATTTGCAACTATTCACATAAGTATAACTATGCAAGTTTGTTTAAGGAGCCAAATGCCAAATGATGCTAAAAGATTCATTTATGTAGGCAATGGCGACAAGGTTCCTATTGAGGCTATTGGAGCTTTAAGATTAAAATTAGAGTCTGGTTGTTATTTAGGTTTGGAAGAGACCTATTATGTGCTATCATTTAGACAGAATTTAATTTTTGTTTCTTGTTTGAACAGATTTGGTTATCTTTGTTCATTTGGAGATGGAAACTTTAGTCTTTTTCAATATTCAAATATTATTGCTACTAGTACTTTGATTGATAACTTATATAGATTGAATTTGCATAACTCATATATAGAAGAAACCTTACATATAAGTATTTGTGGTATAAAATGAAAATTAATAAATGAGAATTCCTCTATGTTATGACATAAGCGTTTAAGACATATTTCTAAATAAAGGATTTAAAAGCTTTTGTCAAAAGGAATTTTGAATTTTCTTGACTTTTTAGATTTTGAAATATGCATCGAGTATATCAAGGGAAAGCAAACAAATATTGAGAAAAGAGGTACCGAAAGGAGTTCCAACGTCTTATAATTAATACATACTGATATATGTGATCCATTCCTTACGACTTTATGGAATAGTCAATAGTATTTTATTATTTTCATAGACAACTATTCTCGTTATGGGTACCTATATTTTATATATGAGAAATTATAGTCCTTGGACATTTTTAAGGAATGTAAAGTTGAAGTTGAAAACCAACTTAATAAGAAAATTAAATCTATTAGATCTAAGCATGGCAGTGAATACTACGGTAAATTTGATGGATCAGGTGAAAAACGTCCTAGACCTTTTGTGAGGTACTTAAAAGAGTGTAGGATTGTTCCTTAGTACATTATGCTGGGACAACCAAGTCAAAATGGTGTAGCTGAGAGATATAATAGAACTCTAAAAGATATGGCTAGAAGTATGATTAGTCATTCTTCTTTACCAAAATCACTTTTGGGAGCGGCATTAAAGACTGTATTGTATATCCTTAATTGAGTTCTAAGCAAAGCTGTATCTAAAACCCCGTATGAGTTATAGACTATTAAGAAGCCTAGTCTTAGACATTTTCATATTTGGGGGTATTCAGCTGAAGTTAGACCATATAGGCCTAATGAGAGAAAATTAGACTCAAGAACAATAAATTGCAACTTTGTTGGATACTTAGAGTGATCAAAAGGATTTAAATTCTATGATCACTCAAGTCGATCCTTTTTTCAAGACTAGAAATGCTAAATTTCTTGATGATGTTGAATATAATGGGAGCACTCCAACCAGGAATATTGTTTTTGAGGAGGAATGTGCGAATATTCCTATAGTTGCAATAGAAAGTCTACCAACAATTATGCTCGTTACTTTTCAGGATGCAAATACAGATGTTCAAAATATTCCTAGGACTCCTCTTACTTTTGTAGAGGAGTAAGCTCCTACACATATTGAGGAATCACAACAACTTCAAAAGGAAGTGCCATTATATAGATCTATTAGAGAAAGAAGATTTGCAATTCCAGATAACTATGTTGTATACCTTCAAGAGCATAAGTTTGATAGAGGACTAAAAGATGATCCATCATCTTTGTCAGTCAAGCCAAACAAAGTGCAAATACCAAAAAGTGGATTGATGCCATGAAAGAAGAGATGAAATCTATGAGTGAGAATGACGTTTAGGATCTTGCTAAATTGCATGAAGGTATGAAACCAATTGGTTGTACATGAATTTTTTAGACCAAGCGGGATTCAAAAGGCAATGTCGAAAAATATAGAGCACTTCTTGTCGCTAAAGGTTTCACTTAAAAGGAAGGCATTGACTATTGTCGAGCCTGATTTTTCAGTTTTCTATTTAAAATTAATTTCTCATTTCTTGATTAATACTAAACCCTAACCCATTTAATATTAATTCTCGGCTAAAGTAATTGAGAAATTTCGGTTTGTTTATTGAAAATAGTTTTTTGGAGTCGCCACCCAATCGAAGTCGGGAAAAGAAAAAGAAACCGTAACTAATTGGGTGGATTGATTACGATTCGGCTACCGGTCTTTGATTTCAATTTGAATGAAAAACCAGAGGGTTCCGAGTTCGGGGGCTAACCTATTAAACCCTAACGGGTACCACTATTTATTTACCGAAATTAGGATTGTTTTTCTAATTATAATATTTAAAAAATAAATAAATAGATAAAATCAAAAGAAAAAAAAAAACCTAAGTTTCTACATATTTTATCATCGCCCGGAAGGTGCCTACGTACCCGTTAGCTGGGATCAAACGATCATAGTTTTTAAAAAAAAAGTCTTTAACGTGTTGATTTATTTTAATTTTTGAAAACCAGCCGAGTTTACGTTATCACCAATTTAATTTATTCATATAAAATCTAAAAGAGCCCTAACTCACTAAGTCTTTTGTTCTATTTTATAAAAAGTCCTAAAAAATTTTTAAAAAAAGGTTTTTCATTATTAATTTTTATTAAAAAGAAAATTTTCTTACGTGAAGAATTCTAAAACAATATTAAAAAACTTTTTAAGCTAATATATATACATATATATATATATATATAAAAATATATTTTTTTTGTCAACAACTACTTATTTAAATAAACTATGTAACATACTCTACATATATAAACTAGTATTAAAAGTTTCCTAACTATATATATATATACTATTAAATAACCAAGTGGCTAAAACATAATAACAACTAAACAATAATAATAATAATAATAAAAACNTAGGTGATCCAGAATTAAATGTCATAGAAAAACCTTTTGTACCAAATAAATCACTTTTAAATAATGAATTCAATTCTCAAAAAAATGAGAAAATTAGAAAATGGTATTTTGAAACATTTAGCCATATAAAAAATGGAAATAAAAAATGAATATTATAATTTCATGAATGAGATTGGTGCTTAGATATATTTTTTTGAATGGTTTGAAAATTATTATTTGAAACCCAAAGAAATCAATGTAATTAATAATTGTTTTAAATGGAAACTAAGTGATGGACAAATTATAAAATCATATCATCCACTACTAAGTAATATAAAAATGGTTCACAAAAATACAGAGATAACTCTTACTCCTTTAAAAATGCTACAGAAGAAGAAGGATCAGGAATAAAGAAAAAAAAAAAATATATATATATATACTATTAAATAACCAAGTAACTAAAACATAATAACAACTAAACAATAATAATAATAATAAAAACTAGTACTCGAACCTAATTTGGGCTGTTCAATAAAGGAGTAATGACATACGAACAATGCACTTTGTGTGTGTGTTGTGGACGTTGGTATGGCAGCGTGGAGGGGTTGTTTGCGCGTGTGATGTGTAGATTGTAATGTATGGATGATCGACGGGGAATCTATCTGTAGCTGATCGGTAATGGCAAGCTTTGCAGCGGATAACAGCAGTGTGGAAGGGGAGACGTCGTGTAGCCTGGATTTGCAACTAATGTCGCGCAGTATCGGTAGTGACAGTGGCTTAATGCGTTCTGTCGTGGATTGATCAGACGATGACTGCGGCTAATGAAGAAGATTCAATCGATAGTGGGGCAAAACTGGTCGAACTCGTGTAGGTGCGTTCTGTGTTTAGTCCAGTCACAGGCTTGTCCAGTTATGGTCGCGTGGGGTGAATAGTGGAGTCAGTGGAGCAGCTGTTTGTATGAATGTGTTGTGGCTACTATGTTGGCGTGGATGAATTATTGTTACGTGGATGAGGCTGTCCAGGCTGCTACGGCGTATTGGATTGCTGGAGTTGTCAACAAATACATGGACGTGAATTAGGATGGCGATTGGACATGGAGATTCGGTCAGTGTTTGCATTGAGGGTGTTAGCTATTGTCCAGGATTGCATCAAGCAGCTGGATTTTTCCATTTAGCGTGGCTTGTGTTTGGTCGGTGCGTCATGGGGTGTGGAATTTCGGCTGTGTGGAGATTATGTGATGTGGAATGTAGACAATATGGGCAATGGTGCAAGACGTTTGGGTCAGGCGTATGGACGTGGTGGAATTTTGTTTGTGTTGGGTTAGATTGCGGTAGTGATTTTTTTTTTTTTTTTTGATGAAGCAGATCTCCCTTCCTCTTGTCTTTATTTTTTCTTTTATAGAGTCCAAATCAAATCCTATCATATCTTATCGTATCTGATTTAATAACCATTAAACTACATTCAAATTCAATTCAAACCTGATTTAACTAAATTCATATGATTTTGATTAGATATGAATCCGATTTTCGTCTCATTTTTGCAAATTTAGAAAAATAAAGACATAGGTTCCTGCTAAAACTCGAACCCAAGACCTTAAACTAAATCCACTCAAATATTCCGTTGCTTATCCATTAAGCCATTGACTTATATCTTAATATTCATTACCATTAAATTATATTTAAACTATCTAATTCCCTAAACTAAAATTTTTAACTAAACTAAAACTAAAATTAACACTAAAACTAATTATTCCTAATATAAATTACTTCCTAAAAATCTACGAAATTTTTATAATTTTTCTTTTTCTTATTTTTTTAGTATTTTCATCATTTGTTAATTTTTATTATTTTTTATCTTTTATTAATTTGAATTAGGACCCTTTTTTTTTTTTGTAAAAATAAAGATTAAGACTATAGATGGGTAAAAATTAGGTGTCAACAGTTACCCCTCTTTGTGGTGAAGTTTGAGCAAAACTTTGCCACAAAGATAAAAGAGACACCGTTTTTGCCTTAGGATGACTCTATCCTAAGGAACGTTCAGTCACTTGACGAAGGTTAGAATAGCAAGGGGTAGCGCCTTTGTGAGTTGGCAAAAATCTCTAAAAAGAATAATGAGAACTTGGTCATGCCCTAATGAGCTGACTAACCAAGGTGGTCAAAGCGCCCTTTGAGCTGGCTAAGACCTGAAGAATGAAGGAAAACTTGGTCGTGCCCTAATGAGCTGACTAACCAAGGCGGTTAAAGCACCCCTTGAGCTGGCTAAGACCTAAAAATAAAGAAAACTTGGTCGTGCCCTTAATGAGCTGACTAACTAAGGTGGTTAAAGCGCCTCTTGAGCTGGCTAAGACCTAAAAATGAAGAAAAACTTGGTCGTGCCCTAATGAGCTGACTAACCAAGGTGGTCAAAGCGTCCTTTGAGCTGGCTAAGACCTAAAAATGAAGAAAAACTTGGTCGTGCCCTTAATGAGTTGACTAACCAAGGCGGTCAAAGCGCCCCTTGAGTTGGCTAAGACCTAAAAACATAGAAAAACTTGGCTGTGCCCTTAATGAGTTGACTAACCATGGCGGTCAAAGCGCCCCTTGAGCTAGTTAAGACCTAAAAATAAAGAAAACTTAATCGTGCCCTAATGAGTTGACTAACTAAGGCGGTTAAAGCACCCCTTGAGCTGGTTAAGACCTAAAAATGAAGAAAAACTTGGTCGTGCCCTAATGAGCTGACTAACCAAGGTGGTCAAAGTACCCCTTGAGCTGGGTAAGACCTAAAAATGAAGAAAAACTTAGTCGTGCCCGTAATGAGCTGACTAACCAAGGCGGTAAAAGCACCCCTTGAGTTGGCTAAGACCTAAAAACATAGAAAAACTTGGTTGTGCTCTTAATGAGCTAACTAACCAAGGCGGTCAAATCGCCCCTTGAGTTAGCTAAGACCTAAAAATAAAGAAAACTTAGTCGTGCCCTAATGAGCTGACTAACCAAGGTGGTCAAAGTGCCCCTTAAGCTAGCTAAGACCTAAAAATGAAGAAAAAACTTGCTCGTGCCCTTAATGAGCAGATTAACCAAGGCGGTCAAAGCGCTCCTTGAGCTGGCTAAGACCTAAAAATAAAGAAAACTTGGTCGTACCCTTAATGAGCTGACTAACCAAGACGGTCAAAGCGCCCCTTGAGCTAGCTAAGACCTTAAAATGTAGAAACTTAGTCATGCCCTGATGAGCTAACTAACTAAGCGATCAAAGTGCCCCTTTAAGCTGGCTAAGACTTGAAGAATGAAGGAAAAATTGGTCGTGCCCTAATGAGCTAACTAACCAAGGCGGTCAAAGCGCCCTTTGAGCTGGCTAAGACCTAAAAATGAAGGAAACTTGGTCGTGCCCTAATGAGTTGACTAACCAAGGCGGTCAAAGCACCCCTTGAACTGGCTAAGACCTAAAAATGAAGAAAAACTTAGTTGTGCCCTAAATGAGCTGACTAACTAAGGCGATCAAAGCGCCCTTTAAGCTGGCTAAGACCTAAAAGTATGAAGAAAACTTGGTCGTGCCCTTAATGAGCTAACTAACCAAGGCGGTCAAAGCACCCCTTGAGCTAGCTAAGACCTAAAAATGAAGAAAAACTTAGTCGTGTCCTAATGAGCTGACTAATCAAGGCGGTCAAAGAGCCCCTTGAGTTGGTTAAGACCTAAAAATGAAGAAAAAACTTGGTCGTGCCTTAATAAGTTGACTAACCAAGGCGTTCAAAGCGCCCCTTGAGCTGGCTAAGACCTAAAAATGAAGAAAAAACTTAGTAGTGCCCTAAATGAGCCGATTAATCAAGGCGGTCAAAGCGCTCCTTGAGCTAGCTAAGACCTACAAATAAAGAAAACTTGGTCGTGCCCTAATGAGCTGACTAACCAAGGCGGTCAAAGCGCCCCTTGAGCTGGCTAAGACCTAAAAATGAAGAAAAAACTTGGTCGTATCCTTAATGAGCTGACTAACCAAGGTGATCAAAGCGCCCCTTGAGCTGGCTAAGACCTAAAAATGAAGAAAAACTTTGAATTGGGATAGAGCTCTATGAGCTTGCTAAATCTCTAGGAGATTATAAATTGGGACTGTTTTAGGAGTTAGGCAGAAGCTTAAGAAGCTTTAGATTGGCACTGCACTCTATGAGCTGGCTAGATCCCTACATGAGAATATGAGTTGAAATAGCGCTCCATAAGCTGACCGAAGCGCTAAATCCCTTGAAGAAATGTTGAGTTAGGTAGCGTTCTGTGAGTTCGGCAATTGGAAGTTGAAGAAACACTAGGACCATGCTCTACATGGCAACTATCTTAAGAAATTGTTGTTTTTTTTTTTTGGAAAATAAGCTATTATCCTTAGGGGGAAACCAATTGCCAATCCAATGTTTTATCAGGTTTAAAACCACTTACCTGGTTTCATCGATAGCTCCCAAGTAATCCCATGCCTTATTGAGTGGTCCGATTAGAACCAATAATTCTGACCCTTACTATTGCTTTTCTTGTTTTCGTTCTTCTTCTTCTTTCTTCTGCCGTCTCTTTCCAAAACCCCCCATCTTCTTCTTCTTCTTCTTCTTCTTCTTCTTCTTCTTCTTCTTTTTTAAAGCAACTTAAGCTTGAAACGAATGTAAAGCATATTTTTCTCGAACAAGGATATCCTGTATTTAACTTTCAGTCTAAACATTGGTTTTTCGGGCAAGCATCTGTTCTTAAGCGAGCTTCTATTTACACGCCATACGTTACTCTTTTTGAACATGGTCCAATCTTAAAAAATAGGAAACAAATCTCCCTTTCTTTGGGGGGTTAACTACAATAAAGTATTAAAAGAATTTTTATCAATAGTCATCGCTTCAAATTAAGTGATTATTTTTCTTGTGGTTCTTGTATGTAAGGTTTACTTGGGTAGATGATAAAGCGAGAAGCGAGGTCTTTTAGTGGAATGAGAAAAAGAAAGGCTAAGGATATTATCCAATGCTAACGACTACTAGGAATACCAACTTTGCATGTAAAAAATGAAAATGAGACCATAGTAATAGTAAGATTATTTGCAAAAATTTCATTGATATTTAAGGATAGTACATCTTCAACGCATCAGCATTTACTGGGTCCTTCAAGTCTGGACCATCTATTTGAGACAAGATAACAGCCTCCCCAAGCAATACTTTCTTCACAATGGAAGGCCCTTTATAGCTTGGGGCAAACTTTACTCTTGAATCAGTTGTGTTAGGCAACGTCTTCCTCAACACCATATCTCCTTACTCAAAACTTCAGGGTCGTACTTTTTTGTTGAAAGCCTTGGCCATTCGTTGCTGATAGCAAATGTTGTGGTATAAAGCTGCCAGCCTCTTTTCATCAATTAAGTTCAATTGCTCAACACGCTTCTTTACCCAATCAGCCTCATCTAACTGAGTTTCCGACAATATTCTAAGAGACGGGATCTCGACTTCCACTGGCAATACAGCCTCCATTCTATATACCAACGAGTAGGGGGTTGCCTCTGTTGATGTTTTGATAGAAGTTCGATAAGCCATGAGTGCAAATGGTAACATCTCATGCTAATCTCAATACGTAATGGCCATCTTCTCAATAATTCTTTTGATGTTCTTATTGGCTGCTTCCATGACTCCATTCATTTAGGGCCAATAAGGAGTAGAATGTTTATGAATGATCCTGAAGTGTCGGCATAACTCGGACATCAATTTATTATTCAGATTCATACCGTTGTCAGTAATAATTGTTTCTGGTGTACCATACCGAACCAGTATGTCTCTCCTAATGAACTTGACCACTACTCCCTTCGTTACACTAAAGTAGGATGAGGCTTCAACCCACTTAGTGAAATAATCAATAGCTACCAATATAAATCGGTGCTCGTTAGATGCTTTTGGAGTGATTGGGCCATTGATATCTATTCCCCACATCGAAAAAGGTCATGGTGTTGATAGTGTATGCAATTCTTGAGGTAGAGCATTTATCTTATTCGCATAGATCTGGCACAAACGGCAGCGTCTAACATGTGCGATACAATCCGCTTCTACTGATGACCATAATATCCCATCCTTATGATTTTCTTGGCAAGCATGTAGCCATTCATATGAGGGCCACATACTCCCTCGTGCACTTCTTTCATTAGCATCTCTGCCTCTTTCTCGTCTACACAACGTAAAAGCGTTCCATCAAACGATTGTCAGTACAGCGTAGAATCGCTTATCAAGTATTGAGCTGCCAATCTTCTAATTAATTTTTTGTCCTTCCTCTCTGCTCCTTCGGGGTATGTATTATGTTGTAAAAACATTTTGATGTCATGATACCAAGGCTTTTCGTCACAAGAACTTTCCATTGCCAAACAAAAAGCAGGCTTTTCTTCAATTTCAATTTTAAGTGGCTGAATCTCCACTCCTTTTGATATCTGAATCATTGATGCCAAAGTAACAAGAGCATCGGCAAATTGGTTTTGAACCCTTAGTACGTACATGAAGGTAATCTTTTCAAACTTGGTTATCAACTCAGCCAAGTGTTAGCGATAAGGCACTAATTTGGGGTTTTTTGTCTTATACTCACCCCAAGCTTGGCCTATAATCAACGAAGAATCTCCATATACCTGTAATTCTCGTATCTCCTTAAACAATGCGATTTTGAATCCCAAAATGCACGCCTCGTATTCTACAATGTTATTGGTACATGGGAAAACCAATCTCACAGCTATTGGAAATTGTGTACCTCCAGGCGATACCAGAATTGCCCCTACTCTACATCCGGACACATTAACTGCTCCGTCAAAGAACATTTTCCACCCTGAAGATTTTTCAACTATTTCACCATCAAAATCGTTTCCCGCTACTTGGATGCTTTCATCGGGAAACTCGATCCACTCTCCTTAAGGGGCATCTTTAAAAGGATTCTCCGCTAATTGATCCGCCAAAGCTTGCCCTTTGACTGAACTTTGGCTCACATACTTAATGTCAAATTCTGTTAGCAACATCTGCCACTTTGAAACTCTACCAATGAGAGCTGGTTTTTCAGCTAAGTATTTCAAATGATCATGTTGTGTTATCAACTCAATATGATAATACAGTGTATATTGTCTAAGTCAATGCATAACCTAGACTAATGCACAACAGGTTCTCTCGGCTTCTGAGTATTTTTGCTCCCCTTCTGTAAACTTCTTGCTTAGATAGTAAACGACTCGCTCTTTCCCTTCTTCATCCTTCTGGCCCAGCACGGATCCCATGGATTCCAGCATTATGGTCAGGTACAAGAACAACAGCTTTCCAGGTTTAGGAGCTACTAACATTGGAGGTTTCATGAGGTATTCTTTGATTTTCGTGAAAGCTTCTTCACATTCCTCATTCCAGTTGATCTTTGCGTTCTTTTTTAACAGCTTAAAAAGAGGGTGGCATTTGTCCGTTAACTGTGATATGAATCGGGCTATGTAATTTAAATGCCCTAGCAATCTTCGCACTTCCTTGAGCGTTTGTGGAGGAGGTATGTTAATTATGGCTTTGGCCTTATCAGGATCGACTTCAATACCTCTTTGGCTGACTATGAACCCCAACAATTTTCCTGACGTCACACCAAAGGTACACTTCTCCGGATTCAATTTCAAGTGGTACTTCCTCAACCTATCAAACAACTTCCTCAGGTTTTCTAAGTGATCTTCCTCCTCTTTGGATTTCGCAATCATATCATCAACATACACTTCTATTTCTTTATGCATCATATCATGAAAGATTGCAACTATGGCCCTCTGATATGTTGCACCTGCATTCTTCAGCCCAAACGGCATCACCTTATAACAAAACGTTCCCCAAGTTGTAATAAAAGTTGTCTTCGTCTTATCCTCTTCGGACATCCGAATCTGATTATATCCCGAAAAACCATCTATGAAAGAGAATATATGATTTCCAGCAGTGTTATCCACTAAGACATTAATGTGAGGCAATGGAAAATTATCCTTAAGTGTTGCCTGGTTGAGATCTTGAAAGTCTACACATACTCTAACTTTCCCATTCTTCTTTATTACTAGAACAATATTAGCTACCCATTCCGGGTAATCTGATACTTCAATGAATCCAACCTCTAGTAGTTTCTTTACTTTTTCTTTAATTTTTAGTAAGACGTCGGGTCAAAATCTCCTCAATTTTTGCTTTTTTGGTTTGACGTCCTCCTGTATGGGTAAACGGTAGACTACAATTGACGAGTCCAACCTAGGAATATCTTCATATGACCAAGCAAACACATCTTGATACTCGGCTAACAATGCAATCATTTCTGTTTTTTGTTTCTCTTTTAAACTCGCCCCGATTTTCAAATTCTTAAGATTTTTTTCGTTCCCCACATTAATTATCTCAATCGATTCATCAATAGTGATTCTACCCAGTTCATGTTTTTGCCATTCCTCTTGTATATTACTGTGGTCATTGACATCGCTCCCAACGACTAACCTAGTAGGGCCGAAAGCGATATCGATATTCTCATTTTGTACCTGCGCGAGGTATTCCTGGTTTTTGCTTGGTTCATTGAATTTGAGTGAGAATGCATGAAAAAAAATGTATGTAAGCAAAAGAGAACTAAAGAGCAACATAGGAAAGAAACGAACTAAGATTTCATTGAATAAATGGAGGTATGGTCTCAAATAAGATAAAGGCCTAACTAATTTTGAATGAAAGGTTCAACGATACATTTAAAATGATGACTATTGAAAATAAAAATTCAGAAAATACTAACTATGGGTCACCTCTTTACCCTAGGGAAGACCTGTTGCTATTCGTCGGGATGGAGAACCAGTTGTTCAAATGATGTTGGAACTTGGGTGGCGAGTGTGTTGTTCCTTCTTTGTTAGATTCTCGGGCTTGAGTCTTTTCCCGTATGAACGTCTCAGCTAGTGGTGGAAAGGTCATTGAGGTATGGTATAATCTATTACCTCTCTTGCCCTTCACTTGCTTCTTCTAGAATTCTTCCGCTGGGGTAGGATTGTAGCAAAGGCAGTAGGTACTAATCTGGCCTTCCTTAAATCCCTTCCTTCTATCATCTTCTCTGTCGGGACCAATAATCATGTTCGCTTCTTCAAACATTTGTAAACCCAGCTCCTCTTGTCCCTCACTTCCTATGTAAGGTATAGCCGTCTCCTTGTAGATTTCATAATCTTGATCTCCCAGAATTGTAATCACCTGGCCATTGGAGATGAACTTCAATTTTTGGTGCAAGCTCGAAGGTATGGCCCCTGCTGCATGAATCTAAGGTCTTCCCAAAAGTAGATTGAAAGATCTTGGAATGTCCATGACTTGGAATCGAATAGTGAAGTGCTAAGGGCCAATACTCACGGATAAATCAATCTCCCCTATAATCTCTCTTCTGGAACCATCAAAGGCCCTGACTGTTGTGGAAGAAGGCTTAATTACAGATGTGTCGATGCCCAGCAAATCCAAGGTGGCGAGGGGCAGACATTCAGCGACAATCCATTGTCAATGAGCACCCTGGTGACAATTATGTCATCACTCCTTACCATGATAAAGAGTGGCTTTGTATGTTTGTTCCCTTCCTCACCCAATTCTTCAGCTGAAAATGAACTTTGATCTATTGCGAGGATCGAATTAGTAACCAGTCCCATCCTCTCAGTTGGAATCTCTCGAGGGACCTTCACTTCATTTAAAGTGCGAAATAAAGCCTTTCTGTGTGGTTCAGATGCAATTAACAGGCCCATCAACGATATTTGTGTAGGAGTCTTATTGAGTTGATCCATGATCTTATACTCACTCAACTTGATCATTTTAGTAAAGGCCGATAGCCCCTCAATGCATTCGGCGGCCGTCTTATCATTCGATTCTCCCGACATGAATTTCCTCCCCTGCTCCTCTCTTGGGTGGTAAATATTTCCCGATCGAGTAATGCCCCCTACCAGAGGACCTGGTTTCTCCTGATTTACCAGGTGATAGTTAAATGGAGCAGCCTTGTAATTTTCTGGTGGTAACGGTACGTGAAATGTGTACCTCTTCACTTCTGGAGTCCGGTTGCCAATATAGAACTCAAAAACCTTAGGCTTCTTATCTGAATCGATGACATTAACAGTACAATCATAAAAAATTATACCAATCATCGACCCATGGTTAGGTAAAGGATTATTGTTAACATTAGGAACCTAGGCTTCCATAAAATCCAACTGCACTATCCCTTCATTTATCAAGTCCTGAATCTTATTCCTCGGTCTCCAGCATGCATTAGTCGAATACCCCACTTGTCCATAGTGGTATTCGCACTTTACTGTAGGGTCAAAGAATCTCGGTCGATATCAATCGCCAGGAAGTTCATACCATATCAAATTATCCCTTCGCAACTTTTCGAAAACTTAACTCAAAAGGACCGGTATCTTGGTAAATTACCTGTAAGTCCTGTTAGTTTGAAACTGATCTCTGTACTGTTGCTGGGCGGGAGGTGGATTTACCCTAAAAGCGACTTGAGCATTTATTCTAGCATTTGAATTTACTATACCAACTGTAGATTCTTTAGGCTTGCTGGCAGCTGGTCTAGGACCAGATGATGATGCCGATGGTCTTCTATCTGCTGGGTCTTGCAACTTACCAGAAGAAACGACACTTTCAATCCTACACCTGGTCGCTACTACTTCAGCAAAACTGGATGAGGCCTATCCGATGAGATGGGAAAAATAGGGCCTCTCCAAGGTGTTAATGAAAGTCGATGTGAGCTCTTTCTCAGTCGTTGGAGTAGAGATTCTTGTAGCTAAGGACCTCCATTTTTAAGTGTATTCTTTGAACGATTCATTATTCTTCTTCCGTAGGGCAACCAAGTCCATTATAGTCGGGGCTACTTCCACTTTCAATTTATATTGTTCATAAAATGCTCGAGCAAGTTTCTCCCATGTATTTATCTGATTCAAATCAAGCTCGGCATACCAAGTCAGGGCTGGTCCGGTCAGGCTATCCTGAAATGTCTGTACCATGAGTGGATCATACTGAACATATTTACCCATCTTCCTAACATATAACCTAGTGTGAAGCTTAGGGTAACCCGTCCCATTATACTTTTCGAATTCTAGTACCTTAAACTTCTCAGGGTATGATCCCATGTCATACGTGGAAAACTTTGTGATCCCCTCCTATTCAAATCCATCACACCCTACAAATGCCTTCATCTTCTCAGTGATCTGTTGTGTCAATTTCTTTTCCAGTTCTTTCAAGCTGTCTGTAATTGGTCTATGGTTGACAGGTCTCGGGGCCGCATATGTGTCGAGTTCAAAGGTCGGGTTATCTTTTGGGTAAACTCCTTCTGATTTGAATGGGTCTTTTTGATATTTGTATTCTGCTTCAGGAGCTTGTGTATTCTTCCCATAATGGGTTTTGGAACCTTCTTCATTAGTTGGCACTGTAGCTTCTAGCAAAGAAATGCTATTTGCTAGAAAGCTCATTTGTTCTGCCATCTTTTCCATAGCCCTTTCTATAGAACGAAACCTCAGCTCGAAGGGATCATTGATCTCAAGGTCTCCATCATTTCCTTGAGTGGTGGCCATCCTGGTCTGGGAACTTGTTCTAATCGGACTTCTCTGAAAGACTTGACGTTTGGGAGCTATCTTGAAATTTTACCTAATTTGTTATTGAATAACTCAACAAAGGGTTAGTACATATTACATTTTCCTAAAAAAAAAGGGTTGCTAATCGTACAAACATAAAATGCATGTCACACGAGTGCGAATGAAAAATCAAGAATTGGGGGGAACCTTTGATGTGGCAAAACCTAACTAACTTTTATTAATTTTTGCAATTATGAAGCTTTACACCGCTTATTCTGTTCATAAAAATGAATTCTAATAAAAACATAAAAAACCTAAAATCTAAAATTTAATCTCCTAGTGACTAGTAAGCTTATCCTGCGTCTTTCTCTTCTTTCGGATCATGGGAGTTTGCTCTTCTTTGCCTTTAGTCCTCTTCAGTTGTGCTTCTAATGCCTTTATCTTCTGATGGTAATCCTTGCAACGGCTTTCCAACTCCTGCTCTCTTTTACTCGTCCTCTCTGGTTCAGCTTGCACTTCCCCCTTCTCTTTGTTGTCTTCCATATCTTTTAGACCTTTTAGCTGGTGATAAAGAAATCCTTTAGTTTTCTGGCTCCTGGCTGTTATCCCTCTAGTGGTAAGGGTGGTCTTTCTTGTGCACCAAAGAGCTCGGGTGTTCTGAAGCTTGGTTACTTTATCAACCATTGTCATGCCGGGGTTAAGGAAGTCCAACGAGACAACTTTTAATGATGGTCTGGGGGTTATGTCCTCAATGAGTCCATTGGCTGGGACGTATGCGGTGTAGAGGTTGAAGCCGATTAGAGGAACCGCTTTAAAGTCTCCACATCCTCTTATCATTTCCTTGCTTGCAAACCACCTAGGTGTCAACAACAATTCTTCCGCTTTCATACTCTGGAAGTATTGGACCTAGTAGCGGCTAGCTATATTTTCTGGCAGCTCGATTCTTTCTCCAAAAGATTTGATGAGATCATATTACTAAGTAAACTCAACCCGATTGAAATCAAGTTGGTAACTTCTCATGTGGCTAACAAACCAAACCACTAGTAGGACCATATTAGTTTTCAAATCTCCTCGTTTCTTTTTCTTGAGATGGTTTAGTAACCGGATCTGCTCGGCCAGAAGAGCCGGGACATATGATTTCCCTTCAAGGAATTGGGCTACGAGTTCTGCAATTCTGAAATGGACTTGATGTCTTTCATCAAGGAACATGATAGTATTGAAGACCACCAATATAAAAGCGTTGACCCGGTACTAGTGCCATGCTTCTAAATTTGCACAAAAAACCTCGCGTTTTTCTCTATGCTTCAATTCAGTAGAAAACCAGTCCATGACATCCTCTAATTGAATGGTCTTTCCTTGATTTAGAACCCAGTTTATTTCGATTTTTCTGATTCCCAGCAACTTGCTGAAGATCTTTGGTGCTGTAACTTCCAAGTCTGGGACATAAATATCATCCGTGATTGTAAGAGCCCACAACAATTGGAAGTATTCTTCTACAGTTGGGCTTAACTGATGTAGGCCCATACAGAAACTGGTGGATTTGGGCTCCCAAAGGTGGACTAAGGCCCGTACTAGAGTGATGTTCATAGGGATCTTTTGTAGAGAGAGGATGGGCCCAATCATATTCTTAATAAACTCCTGTTTATTTGGGCTGAAGAGTCAAAACCACGTTTGAAGCAGTTTCTGTGGCCAATGCGGTAAGTGGACATGAATGTCTTCAAAAGGCCTTTTACTTGATCCAACCATGACTAATCAAAATCAAAATTAAAATTACAATTACAACATATTCTAAATTTTACAAAAAATTATTACAAAATATTTACAATGAGAGATTACAATTACAATCACAACTTTACAACTGCCTTTATCAATTTAGGTTTGCTACATCATAGATTCTTGTGAATTTTTGAAAAAGTTTTGATGTAATATAAGGGGTGGGTTCTAAAGGTCCTTAAGTTCTGCAACCACTACATTTTTCAAAGCAACGATTCTGTGGTCATATCTGAACTTGAGTAGGGTAACCTGATCAGCCCTAGAAGGTGGTTACCCCACAACATCCGAAGCTTACACAATGGCCTCCCTCCTAAGGTCCTAAGACGGCCTGGTTCTGACCGTATCCACCATGCATTTATGATGCAGAAAAGAAAAAAGCAAATAAATAAATAATAAAAATAAGCCCCCCAAAATTTCCCTTAATTAGACTGCCACAACAAAAGAAAAATGTTAGTAAAAAAAAAATAAATAAATAAAATAAACAAATACATAAAATAACATACCTAAGTTCCTTTTTTTTTTATTATTTTATTTTTGAAAAATAATCTTATTTTCGGCAACTTCTAGTGGCTAGCCCTCTAGCGATCCCTAGTAGAGTCGCCAAACTGTTGAGCTTGATTTTTCAGTTTTCTATTTAAAATTAATTTCTTATTTCCTAATTAATACTAAACCCTAATTCATTTAATATTAATCCTTAACTAAAGAAATTAAGAAATTCCGGTTTTTTTTATTGAAAATAATTTTTTAGAGTCGCTACTCGACCGAAGTCGAGAAAAGAAAAAGAAACCGTAACCAATTGGGTGGATTGATTACGATTCAGCTACTGATTTTTGATTTCAATTTGAATGAAAAACCAGAGGGTTCCAAGTTCAGGGGCTAACCTATTAAACCCTAACGAGTACCACTATTTATTTACCGAAATTAGGATTATTTTTCTAATTATAATATTTAAAAAATAAATAAATAGATAAAATCAAAAGAAAAAAAAAACCTAATTTTCTACATATTTTATTATCGCCCTGACAATGCCTACGTACCCGCTAACCGGGATCAGACGATCGTAGTTTTTTAAAAAAAAATCTTTAATGTGTTGATTTATTTTAATTTTTGAAAACCAGCCAAGTTTACGTTGTCATCAATTTAATTTATTCAAATAAAATCTAAAAGAGCCCTAACTCACTAAGTCTTTTGTTCTATTTTATAAAAACTCTCTAAAAGTCCTAAAAATTTTTTTAAAAAAGGCTTTTCATTATTAATTTTTATTAAAAAGAAAATTTTCCTATGTGAAGAATTCTAAAACAATATTAAAAAACTTTTTAAGCTAATATATATACATATATATATATATATTTACAACTATATTTTTATTGTCAACAACTACTTATTTAAATAAACTATGTAACATACTCTACATATATAAACTAGTATTAAAAGTTTCCTAACTATATATATATATACTATTAAATAACCAAGTGGCTAAAACATAATAACAACTAAACAATAATAATAATAATAATAAAAACTAGTATTTGAACTTGATTTAGGTGGTTCAGTAAAGGAGCAATGACATACGAACAATGCAATTCGTGTATGTGCTGTGGACATTGGTATAGCAGCGTGGAGGGGCTGTTTACACGTGTGATGTGTGGACTGTAGTGTGTGGATGATCGGCAGGGAATCTATCTGTAGCTGATCGGCAATGGCAAGCTTTGCAACGGATAACAGTAGCATAGAGGGGGAGACGTCGCGCAGCCTGGATTTGCAACTAAGGTCACGTAGTATCAGTAGTGACAGTGGCTTAATGCATTCTATCGTAGATTGATCAGACGATGACTGCGGCTAATGAAGAGGATTCAATCGACAGTGGGGCAAAACTGGTCGGACTCGTGTTGGTGCGTTCTGTGTTTAGTCCAGTCATAGGCATTGTCCAGTCATGGTCGCGTGGGGTGAATAGTGGAGTCGGTGGAGCGGCTGTCTGTATGAATGTGTTATGGCTGCTGTGTTGGCGTGGATGAATTATTGTTATGTGGATGGGGCTGTCCAGGCTGCTACGGCGTATTGGATTGCTGGAGTTGTCAACAAATACGTGGACGTGAATTAGGATGGCAATTGGACATGGAGATTCGGTCAGTGTTTGGATTGAGGGTGTCAGCTATTGTCCAGGATTGCATCAAGGGGTTGGATTTTTTTGTTTAGCGTGGCTTGTGTTTGGTCGGTGCGTCATGGGGTGTGGAATTTTAGCTGTGTGGAGATTATGTGATGTGGAATGTAGACAATATGGGTGATGGTGCAGGACGTTTAGGTCAAACGTATGGACATGGTGGAATTTTGTTTGTGTTGGGTCAGATTGCGGTAGTGATTTTTTTTTTTTTTTTATGAAGCAGATCTCCCTTCCTCCCATCTTTAGACATAGGTTCCTACTGAGACTCAATCCCAAAACCTCAAACTAAATCCACCCAAATACTCCGTTGCTTATCCATTAGGTCATTGATCTGTATCTTGATATTCATTACCATTAAATTATATTTAAACTATCTGATTCCCTAAACTAAAATTTTTAACTAAACTAAAACTAATACTAAAACTAATTATTCCTAATATAAATTACTTCCTAAAAATCTATGAAATTTTTATAATTTTTCTTTTTCTTATTTTTTTGGTATTTTCATCATTTATTAATTTTTATTATTTTTTATCTTTTATTAATTTGAATTAGGACCCCTTTTTTTGTAAAAATAAAGATTAAGACTATAGATTGGCAAAAATTAGGTGTCTACAACTATAAAGAGACTTTCTCTCCAGTTCATTGAAAGACTCTTTTAGAAGCATTATGGCACTTGTAGCTCATTATGATTTAGAGCTCCATTAGATGGATGTAAAAGCTGCATTTTTAAATGGTAATATTGATGAAATAATATATATATGTATATATATAGTGCAACTAGAGAATTTTGAATCTAAGGAATCAAAATATTTGGTATGAAAATTAAAGAAAACCATCTGTAGATTAAAGCAAGCATTTCGTCAATGGTACCAAAAATTTGATCAAGTGATTTCCTCTTTTGGTTTTAAAGAATTGATCAATGTGTGTATCATAAGATCAATGGGAGTAAATTCATTTTTCTAATGTTATATGTTGATGATATTTTGCTTGCAAGTAATGATATAAGGTTATTGCATGAGACTAAGAGATTTCTTTTAAGCAGTTTTGAAAAGAAAGATCTTGGTAATGCATCATTTGTACTAGGCATACAAATCCATTGTGATCATTCATGAGGTAAATTAGGCTTATTACAAAGGGCATATATCGATAAGGTACTCAGTAGATTCATCATGAAATATTATGCACCAGGAGATACTCTTGTGGCTAAGGGTGATAAGTTCTGTTTACTTCAATGTCCTAAGAATGACATTGAGAAAAAGGTAATGAAGTAGATCCTTATGCGTCAACAATAAGGAGTTTTATGTATGCACAAGTTTGTACGCATCCGAATATTGCGTACATTGTTAGAATGCTTGGTAGATATTTGAGTAATCTTGGCACGGATCATTAGAAAGTAGCAAAATGTGTTATGCAATACCTACAAAGAACAAAAGATTATATGCTCATATATCAGAGATTTGATCATTTAAAGGTCGTGGGGTATTCTAACTCCAACTATGTTGGTTGTCTTGATAGCAAAAAGTCCACTTCTGGTTATATTTTTATAATGGCTAATGGAGCTGTATCATGAAAAAGTGTCAAATAGGTACTTATAGCTTCTTCTATCATAGAAGCAGAATTCATTGCTTGTTATGAGGTATCAAATCAGGGAATATGGTTGCAAAATTTTATCATTGGACTGCAAATTATCAATTGTATTGAGAGACCATTGAAAATTAATTATGATAATCAAGTTGTTGAACTATATTTTAAGAACAGTAGAAGTTCATCAAAATCAAAGCATATCAACATAAAGTTTCTTATAGTTAAAGAGAGAGTTCAACGTTCCCAAGTGTCAATTAAACATATTAGTACAAACCTATGGATCCATTTACCAAGGTTGTACCACCTAAAGTGTTTCATGAGCATGTTGCTCTTATAGGTGTTATCAATTTTGATGATATACCTGTATAGTGAGAGATTAGTTTTTTAGTTGATATTTAATAGTATATTGCATTTTATTATAATGAATTCATATATAGTTGTTTTTTAATTCTCTGAAATAAAGTTCTATATATTCCAATTGCATCTGTGCATAAAGTGTGGATTATATTATGAGTTATAAAGTAGAACTTGATGGAAATAGGCATGTTAAAAATCACATTGCATACAATTTCCATACTAGATATCTATACTTGATTTTTGTTGTTAATTATATTGATATTGTAACCATTGATGGGTCTTGTCACAATAAATGATAACAAAGGCTGCTTTGATCCTATATTGATGTGATTGATGGACAAATCATTTAGAGATGAGACTTAGTATAGACAAAACAAGTTTGAGCTCATAAGGATTTTACAATATACAATTATCAAGTGATATATGAGACTTAAGTGGGAGATAGTTGTAATTTATGGGCCATTATATCAATTAATTATATATTGTTAACTGTCTAATTAAATTGAAGAGTTAAGCCATTAAATAAGTGGTCATTTGGTTAATAAATAAATAAATATGGCTTATAAACTCATCTTTATGAACTTTTAGTATAGGTCCAATATGTAAAAATCTAAGTATTTTATTTCACCTATTATGATGGGTCATAGTAAAATAAAATAATAAAGTCTATATATATAGGGTTAAGATCCTCAATTTAGTATTGTGTTTTAAGGTTTCCTCTTGTACTTTTTCCTATATTCCATCAATGAGAAAATCAAAAGTAAGCACTATCATAAACTGAAAGATTATAACCTTCAAAAAAGTTTCTTTTTATGGATTCGAGTACACTTACTTAGATATTGTAATTATATTATGTGTTTTAATCTTATACATGAGATTCTACCATATTTTATATGAAAATTTAAAAGTTTTAATTCTCTCTAGATCTATACATTCTGTATAGCTTTCAATGGTTTTTGAATACATGATAATGATGGTGGTAGTAAGTAATTTTTTAAAAAATCACCACTCATATTGTAATGTATTCGGATATTATCGCTAGTTACTCACTATATGCATATATACGTGATGAATAATACTTCTTGAATATCTCTTTTCCTTATTATTGTAATAACATTTCAATTGAGAGTACACTTATTTTATATGTATATAAGGTAGAGACCACCAAATGTTTCATATGAGTCTATAGAAAAGCTATTGTTGATACAAATGTTGAGAACTAATTTTTCTATATTATTAAAGTTATTATAATCAATGATATAAATACTAATATATTTTAGAGGTACATATTAGGTTTAATTCTATTTTCCTAAAATTATAATACGATAGTAATCGACAAAAAGATTTCGTCTGCATTTGATGCATATGTCTCATAAGTAAGCATCTAAATATTAGAAATATAGTTCACAGTCAAAACGTGATCCAATAGCTGACAAATATAATAATTCACATTTATGTTTGAAGCACGATGCATCAAATACTATGGGATATTCTATTACGAACGTATAACCCGGAGGACCGACGTTACTACGTCATCAAGACCGTGATTGCTCATATTATGGGTACTTTTCCTGGAAAAACAAGTGGACATCCTGTGGTCCCCTGCTTCCTACAATAATGACAATAACACTTTTAACATCGACAAATCAAAATAAGAAGCCTGCAACTCTGTCAAGTCCAACGCTTGTTGCCTCCAAGGGCTGATTTTGACATCCCCCTGAAAGCAACCCTACTACCATCAACACCGATCCTCCACTTCTCTCTCTGTCTCTCGCTTATTCCTGTTTACCATCTTCCAGATTTTCACACGAGGACAACATGACACGTTAAATACTCTACATCCATAATTCTTTGATGGTATAATCCTACTGAACATGAATGATTCATACATATATTTATACTTATATAAATTATGGATATGGATGGCAAAGCAAAATTTAAATATAGACTTGCTCCAAATAGGTCTCCTTAAAATATAATCTTATATCAAGATAATTATAACTTAATAACATAAATATTAGTTTTCTAAAGTCATAAGCTAAGTTGGATTACCCTATTTTTAAATTGTTGTAATGTAATAGTTGGGAAATAAAAGTATAATTCTGTTTTATGTACTAATTATCCGAGCAAACTAGATCTATGAGGAGATTGTTACTTACACCATCTCAAACCATATATAATTGGCAATCGCGTAATGCTAAAACTGGAAAAAAAAGAAAAAAAAAAGAAAGAAAGGAAAAAATAAAGGGAAAAAGAAAATGCAATGTAAAACAAATATGACATGTCAACATCATTGTCTCACTCAACGCTAAACGTAACATCTTAAACTACTTTGAAAATAAGTAATATAAATCAAAAAGGACGTGGGAACCACTTGTCAATTCAGAATCAAGGACGAATTCGAACACTTATGTACCGAGGGTTGACTAGAAAATCAAGAACACCTTGACTCCAACACACGGCTATAAAATAACCCCATGGGATTGTGGAATCATCAATCAACCTACCTTAGCATAGATTTCAGCCATCCTCTTATTCTTCTTCTGCTTCTACTTTTCTTTTTTATTCCCCAAATAAGAGATGGGATACAGGGCAAACTTGAGTAAGTTTTTCCCAAAAGGATTCCACCCCACCGATGATGAACTTCTCGGTGACTTGCACCTTAAGGTACTTGGTCGTGGCGATGAATGCTTAATCCCTCATATTGATGTCCACGAACACGATGAACCATGGGATCTGGCCAGCTTGATCGATGGTAAGGTTCAGTATGAAAGCTAGCTACCTGGGCAATGAGTAATTTACTTCCAATTTGCTGCACCAAAAACTAGGATCACCCGTAACTGAATATGAAATTTATTGAATTTTATGTTATGATGTAGGTTTTTGGGAGTGGAAACTCAAGGAATGGTGCTTCACTCGCTCTGTGTCTGGAAAGTACAAAAATAGTAAGCGTCAATGTCGATCAACTTGTTCGGGATACTGGAAAGTAACGGGTAAAGAAAGGGAAATAAGAAATGAAGAAACGGAGGAAATCATAGGTATCAAGAAAACATTGGTCTTTTATACAGGGCGTGTACCAAATGGTGAAAGAACCAATTGGGTTATCCACGAACTTCACCTAAAGCCTAAATATCTTGGCAAACATAGCAAAAAAGACCAGGTATATGACGACTGCTCCTAGTATTTGTTCTGTTTTTTTGCTCACTCTTGCAACCTGGAATCAGGATTCGCACACAGGGAAAGCCATCGGGCGTTCTTGAATTGGTTTTTCAGATTTTTATACGGGTATTCGTCGTAACAAAATATGTATAGAATTGTGAAATATTATTGTACTAATCTTAAGAGGATGTGATTGCTAGAGGCTTTTACTGACAACTGAAGGTATAAGGCGAGTATGGTAGTTGATAGTCGGTGGCGGTAATTATCCACCACAGAAAATGTTAATGAAAATGGGATTTGCTGTCTCAAAAAGTGCAAATCGGATTCCTCACTTTCTGTTAGTATTGTTGTGATTGTTAATCAATTGCGGTTTACGGTCAGCCACTGTTGTCATCTACCACCAACAGTGAAGGTAACTAATATTTATCTTTTTCATGATGTTGCAGATGCCACTTGTGGTCTGCCGACTGAGAAACAAAAAGGATAAGAAGGTTGCGGAGGATGATGCATCGAAATTCGACCAAGGAGGGGATTCGATCAGCATGTCCAATTCATCTCCTGTGACCATAGAAAATGAAGCAGCCGAGGTTCCAAATGGTGTCTCCGGCAGTTCTATTTCTATTACTATCGACAGCAATAATGTTGTTGAGGATGGATCACATGGCATTTCTAGCATTGCTCTTGAAGCTGAACAAGCTGAAAATGCAGAGAAAGAGGTAAGAAAACAACACTTTTTGTCAACAATGCAGAATTTAGACAGTACATAAACTGTTAAATTTCATAGAGCTAACTAGTGTTAATTTCCTTCGTTTCTTATCTTTTCCGTTGCACAGAAATCGAGCGAAAATTACTGGGGTTTGGAAGTAGAATCACTTTCACTTGATTTTGACAATTTGGGCAGCTTCTGTGCAAGTGAGTTCTTTCATGGCATGGAGATGGTTGGAAATTTCATCGATGATGATTATGATTGGGAACAATTTTTCAATTGGGATGAACCAATGGATCCTGAAGATGGGAGAGGCCAAGAGCTTACCAATGAGACACGTTAACTCATTGCATAGCTTGAATGCATAGGAAGTCAATAGCGGCGTCATGTTCTTTCCCCAAGTTTGGGCTTTCTGTTTCTTTTGTGACTGTTTTGAGAGGAAAACATTTTCTCAACCTTTTATGATATTACTTGTAATTAAACTTTTGAATTATCAAATGTTATTACAGTGTCAACAGGTTATGGTCACATACGACTATTAATTTAGCTAATGATGGAAGGTAAATTTCAAAGTTAATGGTTAATGGTGGTGACTAATCATTTAAAAAGAAAAAATCAACAAGGAATGGAAAAAATTGAAAATCATTATTTAATTACATTTTCCGTGATTGCTCACTGCAGATATTGAGGGTTGGTCATTGCTGTCGTTTTCTACTGTTACTTTCACCTGCAAAACATCATCATTCACAACCTCCAACGTACCGACGATATCCGACAACTCCAAAGATTTGGTTGTAACAATATTTTCTTTAAAAAGGTTTAAAAGACTTTCTCTTGTAAAGAAAAAAGTTAAGCCGCTCAAGATTTATACATATGATTATGAGGAATTCAGAAGTCAACCAATTAGGTTTTCTTCCATTCATGAGATTTACTTAACAGAGGAAATGATTTTCAAGAATTGGATTTTAAAATTAAAAATCAAATAATAATAATGATTGAAAACGAAAACTTGAATAATAGGGTGGTCGAGCTGAGCTAAATTTTTAAAAGTTGAATCCCATTTAGTTTAAAAATTATCAAGTTTGAGCCAAGAATTAGATTTTAAAATTAAAAATCAAATGGTAATAATTGTGGTAAATCAACACTTGGACAATGGGGCTATCAAGCCGAGTTAAGTTTTTAAAAGTTCAACCTCCTCACATTTAAAAATTGTCAAGCTCGAGCTAAACCGAACTTTACTACCAACTCTAAAAATTACAAACTCAAACTCTACTCTTCTAGATAAAGGAGTTTTGTTTTGATTTTGAGTTCAACTCATTTACAAGTCCTTCAAGCTGATCTAAGCTTTTATCAAACCTGAAAATTATAAATTTGAGCTAAGAAGCCTTGTTTTGAGTTTGAACTTAGCTCTTTTACAAGTCGAACTCGAGCCTACTCACAAGTTTAAATATACAAAATGAATAAATATAAAAACAAATATAATAATGAGTAATGAATAAAGATTAGGTTGTATATATTATATTATCTCATGTCATATATTTATATATAATTTATAAATATTAGTTTTTAAATTTTAATTATAATATATATATATCTATAATACCTTTAACATACAAGAAGCTCGAGTGTTTAAACAAGAGTTTAAAGTTGACTCGTTTAAATGAATAAATTTTACTTTAAACTTAAGTTTAGCTTATTTACTAATCGATTTTATGTCAAGTCAAGCTTAAATCAAACCTAGCTTATGAGCAATTCGACTCATTTATAGAAGTTCAAGTTTCTTTAAGCTTGGTATACAATGTTTGTGGAAATATTGGTAAAGAGTGATATATGTGCCTAAAGTACAAGATATACTTCAATTATGCTAACACACTACATATTTAAAATATTGGAGGGGTTTGGATCCTCTCAATTTTTTTCCTCAATTTACAAATCACTCATAGAGATTATCTAAATTTTTAGAATATATCATGATATCTCCATGATGTTAGCTTGTCTCTTATAATCACAATTGTTGATTGCACATCACTTAAAATGGTAAATTTAGAAAAATTGAGATGGTTAAATCAAGAGTTAATGTTGCATTTGGTACATGAATTTTGTTGAAATATGCAATTTACTACCCGAAATTTGAAAGGATCAATTCAATACCTAATTATAGTTTTTTTTAATAATGTGGCATGAGTTAACACATGACAATGGGTTAAACTGACAAGCGGTATCTTTTTTCTATATTAATTTACATTCGATAATGTAGCACTAGTTGGCTCATGGCAGTAGATCCAACTACAACGTAGCACTTTTTTCTTATCATTTTACATTCACTAAGGTGGCATTAGTTGACATGTGGCAACATATCCAACTATTACATATCGCCATGTGGCACTACGTGTCAACTAATACTATGTGACACTAATTTTTTCTTAAGGGAATTTTTTTTTTTTTATTCCAACTAAACACAACAAAGATCTAAGCATAACATACACTATACCAAGTTCATGAGCACTATTCTTCACATAATGACTTTAGATAACCTATTTATATACAAGACTTTTTTCTCATGAAATATTCGATATGGGACTTATGCAAGAGGGAATGAGGTTTTGAAGTGACACTTGCAATTTTTCGCTAGAGAAAGAGTAAACTTTGACTCAATTTTTTTTTTAATTTAACTTTCAATTTAGAAGAAAATGATCAATTCTTAATTTACTTCATAATTATTTTAAATCATGTAAATTTTTTTAGAAAAATGCTTCTCAAACATACTTGAAATTCATATCAAATTGGGCCCTTCAACTATCAAACATGTTTAAGGAGCCTATTTTGATGTGAATTTCAAGATTCAAAAGTAATCATGGAGTAAATTATGAATTTAGTATTTTTTTTAATTGAAAGTTTAATCAAGTAAGAAAAATTGAGTCAAAAGTTGACTCTTTCTCTAGAAAAAAATTGTAATTTGCACTTTAAAATCCCATTTTCCTCTTTCACAAGTCCCACATACAATGTTTTATGAAAAAAAGCCTTGTATATATTTAGGTTGTCTTAAAATCATTGTGAGAAGAATAGTACTCATGAGCTTAGTGTAGTGCATGGTATGCTTGTATTTTTGTTGTGTTTAGTTGGAATAAAAAAAAAAATTCCTTTAAAAAAATTGTGCAACATGATATTGATATTGGTTAACATATGGTAGTTGGATATATTGCCACATCAATGAATGTAAAATAATAAGAAAAAATGTGCAACGTCATAGACATGTGGTAGTTAGAGCTATTGCCATGTTATCAAATATAAATTAATATGAAAAAAATAAGGTACAATGGGTTAGTTTAACTCATTACCATGTATAAACTTGTGCTACATTTAAATACCAAATGCCACGTTAACCCTTAGATTAAAAGGATGTGTTTCTAATTCCTTTTGATGAGTCTTTTAGCATAATTGGCAAACCTTGCAAACGAAAAATCAAAATCTGACATTCTTCATAGTATCAAAGCATATGGAAATTACATTCATCAAGGAGAAAGAGAATTCTTTAGTAACTATTTTATTTAGTCAAGTAAGATTTATATAACTAAATTAAAGAAATTTCATAATCATTAACAAACATAAGGAAGCATGATCTAAGATTGATTAAAAGTAAGAAAAAAAAAAAAAAAAAAGAAATGAAGATACTACAATCCAACTTCACATTTCCTCAGATTACTAATTTGTATGTAAATGGGACCAGTTTGGAACGAACCATCGGAACTTTGAATACATTTTGCCACACTAATAGGTTTCCATACCCGTCCCAAAATCCTATAAAGGTTTTAACCCTATAGTTAAAACTTATTCCGCTATTATCCGCTTTCTGACTAGTCAAATCTATTTATAATTTTTTTTTTCTTTTTACCAAATAAGTAATTTTTCCTTTCATTAATTATTATGTGAGAAATTGATTTGTATCATTTACATAACATGCATAAAATGATGAGGATTGAGGAATCGGTTTATTACACCCTCTTCATCCTAAGTATCTTGTCACAACATGATGGAGTATATGATAGTATTGTTATATAATAAGTTTAATGATTTATATATTTTAATTTTAAGCATATGATCAATATTTGTATCAACTTTGTTATTTGTTTAACTATTTCTTTCTAATATATAATAAATACACAATTACCTTCTCTTAGTTGGGAAAAAAAAAAGATTAAATAGATGCACATTCATAAATACTAATAGAAAATTGTAAATATGATCAAAGTTGTAATCATCCATATTTTCATCTATTTATTATTTTAAATATTAGAAATTTTAGTTAATATTATATTATTAATTCATTTTTTATAAAGGTAAGGAGCTTCCCATCATTTTTTTTTAACAATTCTACAATCTGTCCCAAAACCTTAATGAGTTTTTAGTTATATCCCAAAACCTGTACCAAAACCTATTGGATTATATTCTATAGAGTTTTTAGTAAATTGAGTAGGTTGAGTTGCCCTATAATAAACCCCCTGATTATATCCTTAATCAATAACTATATCCTTCTACAAATAAAAATTTCAAAAATATGGAAGCTTTCCACCAAAATCTTGTAACTCATTAATAATGTTGCATTAATTGTAGTGCTTAGTGATTGAATTGTTATAAGTGCCTTGTTTTCCTATAATTTTACTGACAATTGAAATATATAAAATCATAAAATCGTTAAAGTTATAAGATGGTACATCTAAAATCATAATGTTATTAAGAAAATGTATAAAAATTATTTTACATCCATTTTAATTAAAAAAAATTTATAAAATTGTAAACTTGTAAAATCATATTAATTTGACTCACAACTTAAACCTCTATGCTTCTAATTTCGGAAGAAATTCTTTCTATCGTCTTGAATTTTTCTTATTGAATGAGACTTCTATTTTCAACATATCATACCATATTTTAGTTGCAGGCTTCATTTCCCCCCTAAAAATCACCCCTAAAATTTGCTGTTCTCAATGCATAACTCGGATAGAGCTTAATTTCAAAATTTCGGAAATTCTCTCATTTTAATCTTCTTATGTGAACATCAACCATAATGTCCCCTCACTCCACTTGTGAAGATTTTGTCATTTTTAACGTCGAGTGGAATTGAAGACAATTTACGGGTCTTGCCCAGCCTTATGACTAAGTACGAACTTGTAATAAAATTATAAGCCTAAAAGGCATGACGAAGTTTTCGATATTATTATGAAGTAAACTTACTCAACCATTGATGATGTTACAAAATTTTCAAATATTACTTATTAGAGGAAAATTATAAAACAAAAAGGTACTTACTAAGTCCAGTTAGATGTTATGGAAAAGAAAAATTATATACGAAAAAAAGTGAATCACGAATTCATGCCAAGCCGAAAGAATATTGTGAACTTTTAGTAAATTTCATTTAGAAAACTACAAGCAATGAAGTAGAATTATGAATTATATGCATTATTACGAAATTATTGAAAAAGCCACGAAAATCAAGGGAACCGTGGAGCATAAGAAAATTAGGGATTTTGCAGACTCCAAAGTTCAATTACGTTTTATCACGAACTACCAATTGTGATATTATCGCGAACCATAGCAACGATTACTCCGCAAGATATATAATAAGCTTTGTGAAATATTTTTTTAAATTTTTTAACAAAATTGGTTTACCCCCTCCTTCTTACTTTTGATTTTATCAATGGTTGAAATTTTAATATATATAAAATTAAAAGTTGAAAGAATGATTGGATTAATCCCCTCAAAATAAGAAATGGGATTATAGAAGCTCTTCTTCTTCTTCTTTTTTTCATGTTTTGTTCTAATAAAATTTAGAATTTTCTTAATTTTCAAGAAGCTTATCAATCAGACCGGATGAAAAACTAAGTAAATAATTTGTATAGGGTATTACTAAACCTAAGGAAGAGCCCAGTCCGACTTGTGAATCGGACCGAAACTAGTTTGCTAGTTCACCAAATTGCACTTGGATACAAAAGTTATGGGCCTAAACTATAGCTTGGCCTACTGGGCTTGGTAGGTTGGGACAATTCAGCATGCTTGACTTGCTGAAATTGGCAGGTCTAAGCCCAAGTCAAAGAATCGGGGATTCAATTCATTGGTTCTAACCTAAAAATTAAAAAAGAAGAAGAAGTAATTTTAGATAAATTAAATGTAATTATTCTCTTTAATTAAAATATAAAATAAAATTAAATATATATTATTACTTATATCTATAAGTTGATACGAAAACTAAACAATATATATGATACTATAAGAAAAATAATCATTGAAACCGTATGTTTTAATGTTGGCGAAAATAGATAATTATGATATAAAATATATTACCTTAATAATTAAAGGAGTTTGGGACACAAAATATTACCAATTTTATATAATCTTACCTAACTTTTTAGAGTGCAAATATTTTAGTAAATTAATATACTTTAATAATTTACGAAAATAGTTGTGTATTTATAATTTAATGTAATTAAAAATCATAAGGAATATATTTATACTATATATAAACAGCAAGTGTATTATAAATATTAGATAGATGAAGTTCTCTTTACAATAGTTGATTCACTCTTACATTGATTATATTGTTTTTTAAAGTTTCCTCTCAAGTAATAAAAGATTACAATGAGTATTGCATGTCACAAGTTTTGTCTTATATTGATGATATTGATAAATTTTCCTTGAGATGTTGCATATAAAAAAAGTTTCCTCACTCAATTTCGTAATTGTAGATATACAATAATAATTGTGCATTGTAAAAGTATATATTATTGATCTTAGTGCTCAACAATTAATATGATAAAATAATTAAAATTTTAAATTCTTGTTATTTATTAGTGATTTTTTAAAATTAAAAATAAATATAAACGAGTATATTTTTTTTGTAAAAAGAATATATATATTTTTTTGTTAGCTCACAAGCCAAGAACTAGCCTATTGAACTACTAAGTCTAGTGAACCGGCTCGAAATTAGCAAAAGACGAACTAATCCTAGTTCAAGGGAAACTAGGCTCTTGACTTAGTAGGTCCTCATCGAGTTTGACCCAGCCCTTAGGTATTACCTCATGTCAAATGTGACAAAGAATGCTATGATAGACTTTAATTCTTCCAGTTTTAATTTTTCAAAAGTAAAAAATTATGATTTTTTTCTTAAAGCATTTGGAATGTCAAATTGGTTGCATCCATTAAAAGTGTTCTAATTATGGCTCCACATGAGATGAGTCACCCAATATTAATCAATTGATCCCTTAGGTGAGTAGGCTTTTCACATCATTAGGTTATCTAGAAGAATTTTCAAAAGAATATGTTAAATCTTTTATTGCAGAACACTAGCTTAAACTCAAGAGGTGGGATAGATTGAGTTTTGAGGACAAATTGTAATTCTTTTCAAAATTACATATTAAATACAATAACTAGGATAAGCAATACAATGATAAACTAATAATAAAGGCTTAAAAGAGATAAGGATAGAGAAGATCACGTTTGGATATAACGTGAAGTTCAGATCGTCCAATAGTCTTCATGAACCCATAAATGCCTCCAATTGAGGACTTTACATTACTTTATTAATCACTTGATACAATGCTTAAAGAGATACATAAGTTTACATATTGCTATTACATAAGTACTCTCTAGTGTAGTGTTTTTCTTTCTCTTAACATTACAGGCATATGAACAAATAAGCACTACACATAAAGTTTGTTTTGTTTGATAGCAAGTAAGAAGTATAAGAGACAAATAGTAAATAATAAAACCAAAGAATGTAATAGAATATCTTTTGATTACAGTAAAATATCAATTTTTAATCCTCTTTAGTCAAATTGTTGAGCATTTATATTAACCCATTCAATTCTTCTCGTTATCTTACATTGAATGCTTTAACGGCTATTTTAAACAAGTTTACTGGCATGACTGTACCTTACTCTTAACGTCGTGACAGTAAGAAAATGTACTACCAACCGAACACTAGCAAGTTCACCTTCATGTTGGCTCATTGGGGTTAGAACACTTTTCTTTTCGTTTTCTAAGGCTTTACACTATCATGCTGGTCCTTCCTCTTGCTATCATAATGGTAAGTCAAAATCCTCCTGAAATCAACTTTAACACAAAGAGAATAACTATATGTTGTAATCCAACTTCAGGATCATTTAATCATCATTAAAAAACCAAATATTTTATTGAATTAATTGATCTATTTAATCATTAAGAAAATTAAACGATCTTATTCAATTAGCTCAATATTATCAAATTAGTTTAATCATCCACTTTTGTTTTATTCTCATCAAAATCAATTAATAGAGTAGATCACAAAGTGTGCTATCTTTCTAAATCTATCCACAATGACTATGACAAAGTTTTTGCCTCGAGTAGTTCTTAGCAATCCGAGGATAAAGTCTATGCTTAGCTTAGTCTAAGGTCAAGATAAGCAAAAACTGTAGTATCTTCTTCATTCTATAAAAAATGATCTTTCTTTAAAAGTTAAGTCGATGGTTTAGCAATGCTTCCATATCCCTTAATGAACCTCCTATAATAGCCTATGAGGCTAAGAAACCCCTACAATGGCTTTTACGACTTAGGAACAAGCCATTTGACCATCACTTCATTTTTCTGAGGGTTAGTAGATATACCATTTTTGCTAATAATGTGCCTCAAATACTTAATTCCAGTGGCACCCAACATACATTTACCTTTTTTTCAAGTAAAGTTTCTCTCTCCTTAAAACTTCAATTACTCTTCATAAGTGGTCTATGTGAGCTTCCAAATTAGCGCTATAAACGAGTATATCATCAAAATGGATGAGTACAAATTTACGTGGAGATGATTAAAAATCTAGTTTGTTAGAACTTGGAATTTTAAGGGTACATTGGTTAAACAGAAAGGCATGACAAAAAAATGCATAATACCCATCGTGGGTCTTGAAAGCTATCTTATATACATCACTTGGGTGCATTCGTATTTTATGGTACACAACCTTAGATCAAGCTTAGAAAAGTAGCTTGCTCCAAGCAATTTGTCAAATGGAACTTCTATTAAAGTTACAAGATACCTATCGTTGATAGTAAGTTTATTCAAATCCCTATAATATATAGACATACGTCGTAAGTTATCTTTCTTGTTAACTAGCACAATCAAGAAAGAAAATGGGCAATTAATAAGTTATATCAACTTGTTCTATAGCAACTCCTTTGTCATTTCTTCTAGCACAGTTTTCCAGAGAGCTGAATGTTGGTCTCAAGTTAATTAGAGTGGCACCATCTTATAAGTGTATTATGTGGTCTTGTTTTCATTAGGGTGGTAATGAATGTGGCTCTTCAAAAATATCTTTAAATTCCTCTTACAAATCTATGAGACATGGATGTATGGTCTTAACTTCTTTGTTGGTTGTAGTTCCTTCATAAACCACCATCCAACATTGAAAATAATGCCCCTATCTTAGTGTAGTAATTTAGATAGTCCTTTATGCCTAATCTCTTCTATCCTTTCAGATTTTCCTATCATCCTGCAATATTGATTCTGCCATTGAAATTCAATAGTACCCTTCATGAAATTCCAACTAATGGTCCCTAGTTGAGATAACCAAGATATTCCTAGCATCATATCACACCCAAATAGAGATAAAGCATACATCTTAGTTGAATAGGTCTTACCCTATATGTTCCACTCAAAATTGAATTATATAATGACTAATTAATTTAGAACCATCACCTAAAGTGACTGTAAGTGGTTTAGTAGGCACTAAGTCACAATTTAATCCTTTCACAAGCCTTGCATCAACAAAATTGAGAGTACTCATTGTATCTACCAAAATATTCAACTTCTTCCTTTTTATACCTCCTTATCACCTTCATACCACTATCTTCCCTCTGGTCCATACCTTGCATAGAACATAAGGTAAGCTTAGAAAATTCATCTTCAATCCTCTCCTCCCAATCATCATCTACTGCTCCTTCATCCCCTTCAGTTTCCACCATTAACATATTCAACCTTTGGTGTCTACACTTGTGCCTTAGTGTTAAAGGTTTTGATACCACTTGGAATGGGTAAAATGGCAATAGATATGAAATTCATGGTTACAGACATAATGAAGAAGACATAATATTTGGGAGAAACATTTTTTGGTATTTTTTTTCTTTGATTTTTTTTTTTTTTGTCACCATCTTAGGGTATATATAATAACCACGTAAAATGTGAAGGATTCTCCTTAACTAATTCATGTGCTCCTAGACATGTTAGAGCAAATCTAAATTAGCTACTAACAATACCGAATATGAGGCTTTTTATTTATGTACATTAGACCCAACCCAACCCACTACCTTAGCTAAACTATCTACTTAGTATACTGCATTTTAAACAAAAGAAATAATCTAGTTTAACTAGTTTAAGATTTGGTCTTTTCCTCTCTATCATATTCCTTTGCCCTTATCATGTTCCTATTCATAGCAAACTCTAAAGGAGCTTCTTCCCTCATTTCAAAATCATTAATTCACTTTCATTGCCTCACAATTAGCTACCATAAAATACAACACCTCTAATAATTGATGAAAATTCCTTGAAAGTATAAAATGTTTCAAGTCTATTCTCATAAAATTATCAATTTAGGGTTTGAATCACTTACTGGTCTATAGATCTTCTTTGTAATTCTAAGATTTTTCTTGACCCCAAATTTTTTTCCCTTTTTTTAATCAAGAATCTCTTGTCAAATAATAGATTTGTTGATTTGTATCTCTTTAAGGCTTGACTTTGGTAATTGATCAAAGAAAAAAGAGGGGGGTGGGGGTAGGTGGTTGGTTAGGGGCTTATCTCTAATCTTATGCATGCTAACAATTAGTGACATTAGGGGTTTTCTTTTATTTTACTTCTTTCTTTAGGTAAAGTAAGAGTCAATAGAAATTTCTATGGGAAGAAAAACACATAGCCATAAATCCATCTTAAAATGTCCACATAAATCCATCTCTTAAGATAGACTTAAAATGTCCACATTAATTATTTCATCAATTAAATTATTTAGGAGGAAAATTACTTCATCGACACTTCTTTAATTTATTTTATGGAGCGTTTCATGCCATATATAACATAGATTTTTTTTATTTTTCCCTTCTTTTCATACATGTTCTATAGTCTATAAGATGGGAATTTACTATGGATTCTAAGGAATGTAATTAGCGATGCTTAGTTAACAATGTGTTCTAACCATATCAAGATAGTTAGACCAAGTAAAGAAGTACCCTACAAATCTTAAATCCTCTAACTCTGCCAGATCTAGAAAAAGGCCAAACATCTTCTATAGTTGAATTTCTTCTATTGTTGCCCTCTTTCCTTTCAACAACTGCTTTTATAATATTAAAACCCACAAAAACTAACCATGGCTCATTAGACAATGCGATTGTAAAACCTAAAAGTAAAAGAGAAAATAAAATAAGAAAATAAAAGGAATAAGAAAAATAAGCGGTATTATAGTTAAGGGCAAGTCTGGTATTACCAGTTTTAATAAAGAGCATTTTGGGGAATAGGAAAGTTTATTGAACCCTAGGTATAAAAGGTTCACTTAGGGCTTGGGAAACCCTTTTTCCAACTTTTTACTTGATAAGAATCAACTCTCCTCACCAATCACGCGTAGCCAAGCTAGAGGACTCTAAGGACTTATGAGGAGAATAATAACTCATAGCCCCATTTAAGATAAAAATTCCTATTTTAACCTCCATGATTTACTTTATTGCTAACTTGAGTACTAAACCCTCTTATGCATCAACATTATCCCCGGAGCTGTGATATCCTATAGATTACCAATCAGGATATAAATATCTAAGTATTAGGATAAAACCTTATTCTTATACAATTAAAATCAACAGTTGATTTAGGGTATTTGGAAAAATAAACCAATTAAGTTAAAAACTTACGAAAAATATGATAACTCTAATTGAAGAATTCCCGTATGCTTAGAAGTAAAAAATATAATAAGATATTAAGAATACAATCAAAATAATAAGGATTTACTTTATATGAGCTCTTAAAATCGTACTTAAGGCAATTGTACTTAAATTTAGGGCCTTTAGGAAAAACTTATCTAATTGATCCCAAATTTTACTACTAGGATAGAAAAGTTAGTCGAAATAACATAATGAAGTTAAATTTTTAAAAAAATAATGACTTAAAATCTCAATTTTAGCCTTAGAAGTGTGATTACTCAATATAATATAAAAATAATCGAAACTCCTAAAATTGAGCTCGAAAAGCAATAAGAACTTAGAGATAAGTTAATTAGACTATAGAAGGAAATAATATAGCATAATATACTGTATGAATATATACGTATTTTTTTAAGTACATTCAGTAATATAATAATTATACTTGTAAATTAACTTGAAATTATATAAGTATATATAATATGAGACAAATCCATAAAAATAAGTAAGAAATGTATCTTAAAAATAAAAGATATAATAGAAACATAATTATATGAGTACAATTACACATTACGCATGTTACATATATAGGATATATACACGTATATAAGTAGATATACTAAATATCAATACAATATATGTAGAATACTAATAATCAAGTAAAATATCAATGAAAACTCATCCAAACCTATCCAAATTGCATGGAAATTTATGAAAAGTGGCGTGGCATCCTCATATTAAGCTAGCTTGATGAATCAAAAGTGAAATTGACAAGAATTGGACACCTCCTACTTGAATTAAGAGGAAAAAAATCAAATAAATTTTCATGTGGCAAATCTAGCTCCTATAAATAACAATTCATATTAGAACAACATTAGTTTAACAAATTAAAACCTAAAATAAAGAGAGGACCAAAAGTTGATCTACTATGAAACCCTTCCATCATCGCATAGAGCTACCTACACCTAAGCCTTTCGACAACCATCCCTCCACTGTCGGCCATTAAAGTACTGACGAGCAAGTTAGTCAAATTTCCACCTTGTTTTCACCTAATTTTTTTAAAAATATTAAATTAAGTAAAAAAATTATGAAAAAATTTTACAAAAGTTATTTTAGATATATTTTTATATGGAATTTTTTTTAAATTAATATTATTTTATATACTTACTTAAGAAAGTCACTATTTATCCGAATTTTGACTTTCAAAATAAATACATTAAATGATATAATTTCTAGCTCAAAAATTTTGTACAGAATACATATGATATGTGTTTGATTGCTATATAGCCAAATTTTTAATTTAGGTATTTAATGTATTTTTTTACCCTAAAAATAGCTAAAAATATGGTGAAATTATGAAATAAATGGGTTTTTTTTTTATAAAAATAATTGATGGGAATGATAGCTACTAACTCCTAGTGATTCATAATCATGTTAGATTATATTGAAAATAATTTTGTATAAAAAGGATAATATTTGGTAATTAAATGTAATTTAGGGTAAAAATGTAATTTTGAGTATATAGGCAATAAACTCGATAGCATGGAATCATGTACTGAATAAATTCCCCATATTTTTAAGAGTCTACAAAAATTTTTAGAGAATTATTTGGTGACTTGAGCTATTTATTACAAATTTACTTATTAAAATAGCTTAAATTACGAACAGGAGTACGTTTTTAGTGATAATAAGTTAAAATATAATAAATATTGAAATAAAACTTATACGTGTACATGCCGATTAGGTTTGGTAAAAATGAATTTTTAACCAATTTAGTGATAGTTATACAATTGGATCATGGTATAGACATATTAGGATCAAATAATACCTATATTATTAAGTTATATTAACAAATTATATAAAAAATAATTCAATTACATAAAATGAGTATAATATAATAATACTTATTATAGGAGCATATAGATATAATATAAAGCTAGAAATACCCTTTAAAAGTCATCTCCCGAAATAAAACCCGTAATACATATTGTTAGGTATATATGAACCTAATGGCACTATTTTTACTAAAATTGAACAATTCTAGATAATATAACCTATATCTCTATATTATTACAAGAATTTACGTACTATGATAACTTGATCATAACTAAAACTTAAATTAACTGATTAAAAGTACATTTCAATACAATTCAAATAATATATTATATGTAATAGTATAACAACGTATATTATCGATACTTAATAACTTAACTTATATAATAAAACTATATTTCATTAAATAAGGAAAATAATAATATACCTTAGACATATATATATTTATATATATAACTTCAAAAGGAAATAAAAGAGTAGATGGAACCTTGACGTTTTCGTAACTCCTACGAAAACTAAATCTAGGGTCTCTTAGTAAACAAAATGTCGATAATACAGGTCTTCCATAGAGAGTGTCAAGACAGATAAGTGGGATTAATGTTTTATAGCATTTTAGGGTATTATTTCAGAATATCTAGAGACTTTAGTATATATTTGCTTATGATTATAATTAGCTGTTTGTGCGTATGTAGTGTTTGTGTTTGAGATTCAATTTGCTATAATGAGACTTGATCTCCATATTATGGTTGTTTTGTGAATATTATGTTTGAATTGTTTGAGCTTGGTTGATCATCCTAAAAATGAACTAATTCAAACTTGGCTTAACACCTAACCTAGTATGCATCATAACCCATTAAGGGTAATGGCTAAGATTCTCAGGCCAAACATGGACTCCCTTTGATAAGGATAGCTAAAATTGTTATTTTTCCACCCTTAGCCGAACTAAGTGATAGGAGAGGAGATCACGGCAAGGTTAGGAGCCGCAGTTCAAAAGTGGTTATGAGAGGAGGATATTCTCCATTTCACAAGCCCTAGTTTGGTTTTGATTTACGAGTGCACAACGTTAAGCTCCTCAACCTCGATTAGAGCAAGCATAATTTTTCTAATCTCACAATGAATTAGATAACATTGTACGATGACATTTGCTTATACACAAGTTGCATCTAACTAACTTAATTGAAAATCTTGCTTGTGTTGTGTTGTGTTGAATATATACTTTTGTCTCCACTCTACTTACTAAGCAAGTTATTGCTTATTCCTATATATTTTGTTTTGCAAGTTCCAAATGAATTACAAGTACCTACCCAAAACTATAGCACTAACAAATTGGGATGGGGAATGAGGCATAATAAGGAATGGCTAGTTATGGTCTTTAGTATTGACTTTCTTAACTTTTAAGAAAAACTATACAAGACTTCTCAAGAGGCTTGGTAGTTTTTAATATTCTAGCTTGTATATAAAATGATAAATACCTATGAAATTTACTACCCCTCTTTTGTAAAGTCGAATTCCATGTTTATTTTTAAAGATTATTTTATAAGTTTATATCAAATAGATATTGAATTGGATACTTCAAAAAGGAAGAGTCGAGGACGCCTAGTATGAACTAGGTCTAAGATAGCAGCTGTAAGGTTAGTTTTTATCTTAAGATGACTTACACGGTGGGACTGTTATAACTCCACTTTTTTGAGGTACGACAGCAGCTGTTAAGTAGAAGTACCGACCCTCCAAGCAAGTATGCCTACCTGCTAAGTAGCCTTACCATAATCCTAACAACATTTAAGCATACTAGCTTCAACAACTATTCGAAGTCGAGCTGTTGAACTAACCAAGATTCAACCCTAGTCCTAAGCAAATATTCATTAGTGTCTGATTGGCTAAGGACTTACCCGATCTAACCACATACCATCTTTTTACTCATTTCGTTCGAATTGTACTATATTTCAGATCGATTAGTGACCAGTGACCAACTACCATGCTATACATGTCTTCTGGCATAACATTCCAAACGAATTCTTTACTTCTTTGTATAAAATATTCTTTATCTCTTTTATCCTTTTTGGTATCATTCATGCATCCTAATTGTAAATTACCCTTTTATTTTTTCCATGTATGTTTGTAACCCTAGTGGGACTAGTATATAAACCCTATTGGTTGTATGCAAACAACACTCTTTCATTATCAAAATATATAAGTTTCCCCTTTGAATAACCCTAGTATTCTCATTTACCTTTCTAACTCTTATCTATTCTGTTTAGTAAAGAGTAACGGTAAGTAACTCTATAGTTCGGACTAGTGAGTCATTTTCGATGAATTATAAGCCAAGTAGGATCGATTGGTGCCTCATATCCAATTAGTAGCTGCTCAAACTTTGCTAGCTTTTTTTTTTTTTTTTTACTTTCTATTAGTTCTCTTCGTTATGGTGCTATTTCGTATGTCTAACCTTGAAGACGCATTAAATTTATAGGTATTAGAGCATAGTTCCGAAAGGGAGTATTTGAAGTTGCGGTAAAGTTCTGGTTCGTGTTTGCTATTTGTGGCTATTGTACTCCTTTAATAGCTGCTTCAGCGTGTTCAAGTGAAGTAATTTTTGAAGTTTTGAGTTATATGGTGAAGATTTATGTGTTGGTAAGGGCAACTCCTTCAGTAGTTGCTTCATCAAGTTCATTTTTATCATGTTTAAGTGATCATTAGGTGTTGAAGTTGTTAAAGTGTGTTAACAGACGTTTTGAGTAGTAAAGTAGAAGTGTTGTTATGTTATGTTATTAATCTATTAAAGAAAATATCACATTATGTTAGATTTGAGTGTTCAAGGTGTTATTAGTGACCAGAATAGTGGGGCTCAACTTAGCCATAGTCAAAATGGTAATAACACTCCTAGGTCAGTTCATGATAAGCTTGACATACTCATTAATCTTATTAAGAGTCTAGTTACTGAATACAAGTTAACAGGTAACAAACCTAAGGTGTATCTCATCATAACCCACTTGAGAATGTTCTAGATAGATGTTATGGCTAAGATGGTTGACCTAATAGCCTAGTTTAACCCTAGTGAGGTAGAGCAATTACAATTAAGCTACTAGACAAAGGCTAGAGTTAGAAGAAGTAAGAGAGGATGATGAGGAAGTAGATGTGGACACTGACGAAGAGGAAGAAGAGGAAGCTAAGTACTAATAAGTGTGAGAGCGAAGACACTGAGCTCTTCTAAGACGTGACAATGTTAAGGTCTAATCCCGCCTTCCAGTGGAAGTAGAGATGCAGATGAACATTTGGAATGTGAAGAGAATGTCGAGAAGGTGTTTGACTGTTATGGATATACATATGTTGTCAAGGTCCGACTTGCTGCACTTGAGTTTACTAGGTATACCACTATGTGATGGAAAAATCTGAATATAGCTAGAGCAAGGGATGAAAGACGAGGAGTAAGAACTTAGGATGAGATGAAGAGGTTGTTGAGGGGTAGATTTGTGCCTGAGATCTACTTACAAGATACCTTTGCAAAGTTGCAAGAACTTCATCAAAGAGGTCGATTTGTTGATGACTATTTGAGAGAGTTCTAGATGCTTATGATCCAAGCTAACATGGATAAACCCAAGGCTCATATAGTATCGAAGTTCATTTCTAGGCTCAAATATGAGATTTGCAACATTGTAGAAGTAAAAAAGTTTTATACATTAAAAGAGGCAATTGAGTTAGTGTAAAGGGTTGAAAAATAGAGAAAAAGTGTTTCAAGCTGACCTGGACCAACATTTTCCCAAACCCCTGTTCTATGCTAACCTATTCAAGTTAAGTTGAGGAGGTCATACCGAACTGAGGAGAGGAATGACTAAACTGACGATAGTCAAGCAAGCTAACAAGGCTAAGAGGGCTAGTTGAGTCTAACTGAAGTTAAGCCGACCTTAAGGACATAAGAAAGAAGATAGACCTCATGACATAAGACTAGCAAGGTGAAGTGCTTCAAATACTTAGGCTTCGAACACATAGCTATTGAGTGTCTGAACCGATGTGTCATGGTGCTCCGAAGAGATGTAGTAGATAGCATGAGGAGATGTAGTGGAGACCTGTGTCTATGTCGTCCAAGGAGAAGTAATGACCTTAGTGCTAAGGTAAGTACCAAGCTACTTGCTAACCTGTGAGGAAGGCTAGAGAGAGAATCTATTCCACACGAAGTATACCATTAAGGGACAACTGTGCACCATCATAATGGATGGAGGAAGTTATACTTACGTCGTCACATAGTTCTTTGTGCAGAGGTTAGGATGCTAACCTCTAAGCATCTCTGACCTTATAAGCTACATTGGCTTCATGTTAAGGGTACTCTACATGTGACTGAATAGGTAACTATGTCATTCAGTATTAAGAATGTGTATAAGGATAGAATAGTTTGCAATGTCATCCCCATAGGAGCTTCGCATTTATTTCTTGGAAGACCTGATCGTTCAGCTAATGTTTTACTTACAATAGATACGATAGATACCATAGATATAAGAACACCTATGTCTTTGTTAAGGATGAAAAGAAGATTGTGTGGCAACCCTTGTCCCTGTCCTAAGTAAATGAGACCCATAATTAGCTCACTCGAGCTAATAAGAAGAAAGCCCTAGTAATGAGTTGAAGAGAGCTCTGAGCTATTGTGAAGGTAGATGAGCTTATATTTCTATTGATTAGGAGATTACTGGAGATGAAAGATCTAAAAGGAGTCCTTAAAGAGATCCAAAGGCTAATTGATAAGTTTTTCCAACCTGTTTCTTGAAGATTTGTCGAAAGGACTACCTCCAATCAAAGGCATAGAGCATTGTATTGATTTGTAACCAAGTACCGCCCTACTGAACCAACCTGCCTACAAAATAAACCCTGAGTAGGCTACCAAGCTAAAAAGATAAATAGATGAGCTCATAGAGCGAAGATATATAATAGAAAGCATGAGCTCTTATGCCATACTAGCTTTGCTCATCCTAAAGAAGAATAATTCATGGCACAAGTACATTGATAGCCAAGCAATTAACATTATCATTGTTAAGTACCGATATCCAATACCAAGGTTTAATGACATGTTAGATGAGCTTCATAGCACTAAGATATTTTTTAAGATTGACTTGTGAAGTAGCTACCATTAGATTCACATAAGGTTAGGAGATGAATGGAAGATTGCCTTCAAGACAAGGCATAATCTCTATGAATGGTTAGTTATACCATTCGGACTTACTAATGCGCCTAACGCATTTATGCGATTGATGAACCATATGATGCACCTTATGATTAGATGATGCATGGTCATGTACTTTGATGATATATTGGTGTATAGTGCCAACCGAACAACCATGTTCAACATTTTTGAGCAGTTTTTAATATTTTATGAGTTGAGAAGTTATTTGGGAACTTGAAGAAGTGTACCTTCTATCAAGATGAAGTGGTTTTTCATAGATATGTAATATTAGGGGAAGGAATCTAAGCTAATGAGGATAAGGTTCGAGCTATATTGGAGTGGCCGATGCCAAAGAATGTTCCTGAAGTATGGAGTTTTCATGGCTTTGCTTCTTTTTACAGGCAATTTATTAAGAACTTTAGTACCATTGCAGTCCCCTTGACCAAGCTGACCAAGAAGAGTGAAGGGTTTAGATGGATTGACCAAGCTAAATAGAGCTTTAGGGAGATTACAGAGAAGCTCACCTCTACCTATGTCCTGGCTCTACCTGATTTTGACAAGCCATTTGAGCTGAAGTGTAATGCGTCAAGCATTGGAATTGGTATCATCCTGATGCAAGAATTACAATCGATTGGTTATCATAGTGAGAAGCTTAGTAGTTTTGCATTAAACTATTCCATGTATGAAAAAAAGTTGTACTCTCTTTTTCAAGCTCTTACTGTTTGGCAATACTACTTACTACTATGGGAGTTTGTGATCTACACTGACCATGAGTCATTGAAGTATCATGAGAGTTAAAACAAACTTTCAAAGAGGTAAGCCAAGTAGCTAGAGTTTATGAAAGGTTTCTCCTACGTAATACAACATAAAAAGAGTAGTGCCAATATGGTCGCCAATGCTTTATCACGTCAACAAACCATACTTGCCACCTTATAGACCAAATTACTATGATTTCTACTTATCACCGAGTAGTATGCTCATGATCTTCATTTCAGTCCTATTGTAAAATAGTGCAAAGACAGAGTTGTTGTTGGAGGATATTACCTAAGGGATAGCTATTTGTTCAAGGATCGAAGGCTATTTATACCAAACTATTCCATGTATGACCTGTTGGTGAGAGAAGCTCATAGTGGTAGATTATCTAGTTATTCTGAAGAAACCAAAATAGTCAATCTATTGAAAAAGAATTTTTACTAACCTGATTTAGCTAAGGATATCCATAAAGTAATCGGAAGTTGTAAAGTATGCAAGAGAGCTAACGGGAAAAGAGAGCCCCACAGAGAGTATATGCCCCTACAACACCAACCTTACCTTGAGCCCACCTCAACATGGACTTTGTCTTAGGGTTGTCTCAGACATCTAAGAGAAAAGATTCGATTTTTGTTATAGTAGACCACTTCAACAAAATGACATGCTTTATCCTATATCATTGAACTAACAATGCTTTATATATTATTGTTGACTTATTTTTATAGGAAGTTGTCCAACTACATAGAGTGTCGAAGACTATCATTTCATATCGAGACACAAAATTTTTGAGCTATTTTTAGAAGACTCTTTAGAAAAGACTTGGAACTAAACTTATATTCAACTCCAATAGCTACCCTCAAATTGACGGCCAAATTAAAGTGGTGAACAGGACGCTAGGCAATTTATTCAGAGTAATTGTGGAAAAGAACTCGAAGGATTGGGATCTATGTCTATCAGTTGTAAAGTTCGCATACAACCAAATCGTCTACAACACCAGTAGGAAGGCCTCATCCGAGGTTATCTATGGTCTCAATCCCACCACTCCCCTAGATTTGATCAGTACCCCTACTGTCACTAAAGAAAGTCAATCAAGAGTCAATTGAGCCTAAGAATTGCAAGGGCTGTACCAAACTGTGACAAGGAAGATTGCCAAGTTTAATTAGAGACAACAAGAGATCGATAGTCAAGGTTGCCAAACTTTTTCTTTCAAGCCAAGAGACTGAGTATGGATTCACCTTAGTCGAAAATGATTTCTGCACTTAAGATAGAACAAGTTATCTCAATAAGCTGATGGTCCATTCAAGATTCTGAAGAAGATCAACTGCAACACCTACCAGATCGAGTTACTCGATGACTATGGTGTTTTCTCACTTTCCATGTATCCAATCTGTATCCTTACTGGCCAGAAGAAGAAGACCTTGTAGGTACCCTAGAAGAAAAAGAATTGGAGACCACTTTGGATTTAAGGTAAACTCTTTTTGACCCTTAGGCAGATGATAGGAATCAACCCTTTAGATTAATCATGCAAAGTTGAGCCAGAAGACTCCAAGGACTCATGAAGAGAATAATAGCTCTTTACCCCATCCAAAACAAGAATTCCTATTCCAACCTCCATGATATACTCTAATATCAACCTAAGTATCGAGCTCTCTTGTGCACTAACATTGTCCTTGGAGCTTCCGAGCAAACGCACCAACCTTTTGAGCAAGCATGCCTACCTACTAAGCATCCATACCATAATCTTAACAACATTTAAGCATATTGGCCTTAACAACTATTCAAAGCCGAGCTCTCAAATCGACTAGGATCTAACCCCAGTTTGAGGCGAATATTCATTAGTAATTGATTGACTAAGGATTGACCTAATCAGCTCTAACTACATACCCTCGTTTTCCTCATTTCATCTTAATTGTACTATATTTCAAACCAACTAGCCATCATTTAACACATATCTTCCAGCATAATATTCTAGAAGCATTCTTTACTTTTCTATACAGAATATTCTTTCTCTTTTACCCTTTTTAGTGTCATTCATGTATTTTAATTGTAAATTAGCCTTTTGTCTTTTTCATGTACGTTTGTAACCTTAGTGGGGCTAGTATATAAACCTCACTTGTTATATGCAAACAACATGCTCTTAAATTATAAGAATATAAAAGTTTTCCTTTTAAGCAACCCTAGTGTTCTTATTTACCCTTCTAACTCTTATCTATTCCCTTTAGTAAAGAGTAATGACGAGTAACCTTATAGTATGGATTGGTGAGTCATATTCGGCGGATTGTAGACCGAGTAAGATTAATTAATATGTTATATCTAGTCAATAGCTGCTCGGACTTTGCTAGCTTTTCCTTTTTTTTACTTCTTTTGGTTCTCTTTGTTTATGGTGCTCCTTCACGTGTCTAATATCAGAGATGCATCATTACCTCATATTGTAGATTTATCTTTTTTGGTTTTGAGTGAATTGAGGAGCAAGGAAGTAGAAACACTAAAGATTAATGAGATTAAGTTAGGGAAAGCCAAGGTAAGTGTTTAAAATGTCCTTTTATTAAAGAGTTTTGTTGGATTACTATTGAAAACTCATTTTTTTTGCGTAGCATAGCGAGAAAAACAATTTTACAAAGTCCTGACAAGTGTTATGTAGCAGTTCTTGGATAAAACATTCAAGGTAAGATGTTTGTAACGATTTATTTTTGAATTTATTGTTGAATCCCTACAATATTTCATTTTCATTTGTAAGGTGTTGTAGGAAACGAATTTAGGTGTTGTCTTGGACACCTTACAATATATTTTTTATGGTAAAAGCTCCTTTGACATATCACAAAAGGTAAGCATCATGGTTAGTCTATATGTGTGTTCATATTTGAGTTTTATAATTGCAAATCGTTAAAGTTAATTTGATGTAGATTTGTTGTGGTTTGAGAGGGTGTTTGAATTGGTGTGGTGATGTATTTCTATTGGAAGATCGTTTTGGGAGTGTCGATTTTTGAAACGGTGAAGAGTGGGGTTGTACGCAAGGGATGTTTGCTTTATTGCAATCTGTAAAATTCTACAAATTGTAGCAGTGGTCCAAATGCCATCCCCCTTAGCATTCGAATGCTATAGATTGTAACAGTCATCCATACACCATCCCCTTTAGCATTTGGACCCTAGGGGCCTAACATACTCTTTCAAGCATGGCGTCTGGACACTAGACAAACTAACATTCGAACGCCCCAGTCATTATTTCTTGCAGCAGTGTTCCTTTGAGGTTTCCAAGGTTTTTTTATGTTGTTTTCCTAACCTAAACCCCTTCCAAAACTTTTCTAATCTCAAATTATGACCTGAAACATAGTATAAGTCAAACTAACTTCTTAGCCATCTTAGGTTTCGTTTAAAGTTCTTAAGAAAACATGACTCGGTTGAGTTGTTGTGTTAAAGAATATCGTTAGTTTGGTTCTGAATTTGAGTGAGTGTGGTGTTTCTATTGTAAAAAGGTTATGAGGCACTTATGTTAGATTTCGAGCAAGTGCTACAGTCAAGTATGGGGTTTTATGTTATTTATGTGTGTAGGACTAGTATTTCTAAATGGACTTATAAAAAATTGGCTTAAATAAGTGTGCTGCTTATTCTTGGTTGAGCTCAAGAGACTAGGAGAACTAAACATTAGGGGGGCACCGATGGTATCCTGATTGGAGTTTCGCTTAGAAATTATGCAGATAGATTTAGCATATTTCGTGATTACTAGGGTGTTGGAGAGAACCCAACACCAATACCTATGTGTATTATATGTATTGTACATTGGAGTCATGAGTTATTCCAAGTTCCAAGACGTCGGAAATGTGTTACTCAACGGGCTTAAACAAAGCTAACAAAATGTGGTTGTTACATTTAGCTTTAATATTTTTGTTAATGTATGTGTGTTTGTGCATTATAGTGTAATCATGCGCCTATGGTTCATACTCTGTACTGAACTTTGTTTACCCCATAGTTTTTCATGTTTTTAGATGCAAGCACAATTTTGGGTGATTACGAAGAATATTATAGTGATTATGGGTACTATGGTGATGAAGTTGATTTTTATGACTATTATTATGATTTTGGAGTTGGTTTAGCATAGTTAGTTAGGATTATGAAACCTGTGCACTAATCTATCAGAATTGTTTTATCTTCACTTATTTGCTGTTTCCTGAGTCTAGAGAAATCACTTTAGACTTCTTAAGTCCTTAGCAGTTGGTAGTGTTAAGTTTGAAGATATGAGACGTTGGCATTTGAGACAGTTGTTAAAGATTTATGTCAAGTTATTATATTTTAATAAAATATAGTGAGTATTTGATCCTTTGTATTTATTGGAAAATTGAGGATGTCTTTGAAAGAAAAGTTACAGGGGAGTTAATACAGGTGACAAGTGATTAATGAGACATGCAATGACAATAGTAGGTGGTTTTAGATGTCTGATATGCTAGTAGATTATAAAGAAATGTGACAAATTGTAATTTCTTAGGTTCAACAACCATTAACGGTGTCTAACTTAGAGCCATACACAATTATAACATCCAAGATGAGTTCGACCTCAACTTAGACATGAACAATGGATATACCAATAAGCTTCTTGACTAAATTAACCATCTAATTTATGAAATCTTAACTAATCCATTTTCTTTCCTGAGCTAAGGAGCTCATTGAGAAAGGATATTGAGACCGAAGTCTTTACATAATAGCTTGTTCATTTTAAGAGTTTATTTTATTTTCCATAAGCCCCACAAAAGAAATTCCGTTTTCAATTATAATCTTCCTTATGTTATTTTCCCTTAATAGGGTTACTCAAACTCCTCACATTTTAGGCTCTATTATTCATAAAACTTATTCATAAGAAAGAAAACTAATGATATGTAGGTAAATCTATGCTTTCACTTAAAGAGTCTCTTCATCTTCCTTCTAGAGGTGCTAGAGCTATTTCTACATTTTATTCCGGTCTACTAAGCGGGCTAAAAAAGGCTTTGGCCAATCATTATATCCTATGGTCAACCACTATGGTCTAATTTTAGATTTTAAGATTAAGTTGCGGTTTTTCAAAGTATACTTAGGTTTTTAAATCGATCTTTTTGTATAGATTTTGAATACAAATCAACATGTCATAGTAGTGTTAGGAAATGAATATGGTTTGGCGAATGAATTGAACTTAGAGGTACGATAGAGATTATTTTCCTTCTAGAATTTGTGCCTCTCACACAAGGTTTAAGATGAGAGTTTGTATGTTGAATTCTCCTAGGATACAGCTAAGTCTTGGTGTATAAATAGCAAAAATGTAGACACTAAACTATACTTAGAATATAGATAAGACAAGTTTATTTGTATAGTGATTAAAGAAGAAGAGTCTGCAGAAAAATTGGAATGAAATTCACACAAAAAGAGAGAGAAAATAGAGTTGCAAATAGTTATTTATAATATACATTTTGAAGGTTTGCATCTATTCACTAAAAATTATATTGATTCAATGATCAAATTTCATCTCCTAGATTGAATCAAATCAGTTACAAATTGATCTAAACCTTATATCATGAAGTGTTATGACTTTTCTAATTGTAACTCATGAGAATTTGATTAAGAGTTGCAACTCTTTCAAGCAGTACATACTTCAACTTTGCTAATATAAAGATCACAGATAAGGTTCATGGTTGTGATATTTAGCCATGAACTTTTTGTACTTAATTTTTCTCTTTTTTGTTGCAGATCACGCCTAAGTTCATGGCCATGATCATGGCTATGAACTTTTCATAAACTTATTTACTTATTTCTAACATTCGTGTAAAGATTAGGCCTAGGTTCACATTCGTAAACTTGGATCGTGATCCCTTTGGAAACATTATAAATCTCTTTTAATGCTTGTAATTAATACAGTACCATCTTGGTCATTTATTGAGCATTAAAAAAACGTAGTTCAAACTTCAAAGACATAATTGACAATCTATTTTTACAAATAGTGGTATGAGAAAGTGCTATGATAAAGGTAACTAGTTGAATTATCTGTAGCTAATACCCCGTTGAATTAGTATATGATGATTACATGTGTCGCGAATATCAATATTGGGTTTAATGGATCCATATGATGTTTTTGTACCTATGATGTTGAGTTGCTTATGTTTGCTACCATAATGGTATTTATATTTTTTGTTACATTAGTATATATATATATATGGTGTATGCTTGTGTATATGTTGTATATTCTTGTTGGGCTCTATAACTCATTCAATATTCAAGGTGTTACTTTTCTTGATATTAAAAGCTTCAGGAAAAGTGGGAAGCCTAAAATGACGTGCGGTAAATTGCTACACCATTTAGGTTATGGGCATGACAAATGCCTTAACATCTTTTGAATTAGTGTATATATATACACATATATATATTTTCCCTCTTGATGTGTGAATTTCCTATACTTTGTAATATGACTATATTATAAGCAATTTCCCTTAATATATTGTATCATCAACTCTCTCTATACATATATATACATATGTATATTACTTTGTGACGATAGTTTGAATCGCACAACTATACTTACTTTTGTAATGTAATTATTTGATAAAATATTAAATAGACATATAATTTGTAATATGTCACAAAAGTTTAGAAATATCCCTTTTTTTTTTTTTTTAAGTTTTCTTGTGTGTCGAATTTCTTTGAATATGAGTACAAGTTTTTAACGGTTTCAGGACCGATATGGAGACATGTTGAATCATATGCTCTCTAAAAAGCAAGACCGACACAGCTGATTAGCAAGAAAGATTCTAGAATCTGGCAATAATCCATTGATTGTGCCGTTAATTTAATTCAATTTGAAGAGGAACAACTCGTTAATATTTAATTTTGATCCTAGAGTATTTCCGTAGAAAAAGAGGGCATGAGGCCCTGTACGTCGTTCCATGGATAGGGACAAATGAACTATGACATCATCAAAATGTTGATGATAATCAAGGAATCAAGGAGTCATTGCGCACTTCGTGAACAAGCTCGAGCAAGGTTGATTTTGACATTCCCTAACCACACCAGAAAGACCTTTTCATTTTGGATCAATACCACAAATTCAAAATAGCATGTGTGGCTTCTTCCCTTACGGCAAGTGGCATAAGATGGATAGTATTCCACAACCACGGGCCGCCATATTAAAACATAATATCCCACTCGACTATTGCCAAGTTTTTTCCCAAAAACTTATGAAAAGAAAAAAATCTATGAAATCACTTTTTACGGTATATTAAGAAAGGAAATATATAAATAAATGTAATTTAAAAAAAAAAAAAAACTCATGATTCCCCTTGTTTATAGAATCCTACTACTAGTGGGAGTACAGCTATAGCTTTATGAAGTTCTGCATATATCATCAAACACAAGATACATTTAGCTGGCTTAAAAGTAATATATTAAACAATTTACCGTCATTGAATTTTTATTAGTTGTTAGAGTGTGAAAATTATAATACATATTTTATATTTTAAGTAATTTATTTATATAAAATGCTTAAAATGGTTACATAAGATCTAAACCCATCATCTAATTGTGGTAAACATATTTTTTAATGGACCAAGTTAGTTTAGTTTTTTTTTTTTAAATAGTCTTTGATAGGAAAACTATGTATATAAATGAAAATCATTTAGATCTTGAGCTTCCACACACTTAAAACCTTAAAACAATTATACGCTGACAAGAGAGTTAGTCGAGGAGTTAGAAGTATCAAATTTTAAAACAAAGACGGCTTTAGAGAAAATCTACTAATCAATGGCTGAAAATATATTTACCCGATTCTGCTATACTTAGTTATCTGTATAATTTTATACACTAATAGAGATATTTATTCTAACAAAAATATTTGGCCATGGTCTAAGGAGCAAGTGTCAAGGTTAGGACAAATTTATAAGATAACAAATAAGATTGTTTACACCTCTCTTCTTTTTGGAAAATAATAAATAGAAAAATTTACGAAAGATGGCATGACAATTTACTTTTTACTTTTTTCTTTTTCTTTGGGTTTTCCAATGACCATTCACATGAGGAGAATTAAAATTCTATTCTCCCTTATTCCCTATTATCACATCTACTTTATTTTTTGTTTTCAAATTGTAATTCTATAGAAATCTTTATTACTTGAATCAAGTAATATAAATTCTTTAATTTAACTAAAATATCACAATACTTTACAAAATTTCACATTTTTTTTTCAAAAATAACTATATTCCAATTTGATGACCACCATTACCATCAGTATCACCATCAACTACTACTATCACCCATTACTAATTACTGCCACCACTACTAACCACCTCCCACTATTGCCACCATTACTGTCTCCATTGCCACTAATTACTTCAGAATTAGTTAAAATAAAAAATAGATCAAAAGTAATTTAGTTATTAAAGTTATATTATACGTATATTTTTAAGTTACTTATAAATTTAATTAAATAAAATAATAAATATTATATCCTTATTACATTCTTTAAAAATTATAATTTTATTCCCTTGTCTTTTCAATAAGCGAAAGGAACGAACCATTAGAAAAAAGGTTATAGAACTTTTAAGCCCTTAAGCGAGAAGTGGAAGTTGTGAGTCCCACATGGCCAGTCGAGATCACTAATCTTTCGTCGAGTCTAAACAAGAACTTTTTGCTATCCTTGCACATTCATGCATACCTTCAAAATTAGTATCTAAATATTAGAATCTATGATCCATTGGGCTATCCTCATCACAGTGCAAATTTTGAGAGTTCACTCTCCCTGGAGTGCTTCTCTATTGATGAACGTTTCTTCCCGTAACTGTAGTGCTTATTGGAATACGGTACCATATTTCTCTTCTTCTTTTTTTCTTTTCTTTTTTTTTTCACTCTGACCAAAAATCAGAAATATATAAGCTATTGGAATATGCAATCCAACAGCCAATTCTTTTATTTTTCAAAAAGATTTATTCTTACAGGTTCCATAAATAATATAAAAAAATTAGAAACTGTTTTTCAAAACCTTATAAATAAAGTGTAAAGTTCCATACAATTACAAATTTTTTAAATGTTGACATTGTATCTAGTGACTTGAAATTGAATCCTAGGCGGTTTATTAGTAGGTTGTCTTTAGAGTAACTTAAAATATTGTATCAGTATCCTAAACAACTCTTATTTTTATATAACTCTTTACTTTATCCATGCAACACCTAACCAATCCTTTAAAGAAAAATCATTAAAAAAAGAAGAAGAAGAAGAATTATACATGGACATTGCTTCTTGCAATGGCACAAAAAACAAGTGATAAGCATGGATGCTTCTAGAAAGAACTCACATGAGTTAAGCACCAGAAGAGTTCTTGATATGAGAATATATACTAAGCATCCTTAATAAACATGATCTAGGGGGTAAGTTTATTAATGTATGCATAAATGAGGTATTTAAGGTGTCATATCGATCTTTTAAATTAGAATCCAAAGTAACTCTTTTTTATAAATAACTCTCTACTCTATGAATAGGATATATAACCAAAGTTACTCTCCAATTTATAAATAGGGTATATAACCAAAGTTACTTAGTAATTTTTAAAATCCTTTATATATCCCATATTCATTACTTTTCAAAATAATGTATAAAAGATTTTTTGAAAGTGTGGTGTCTAATACAAGAATATGTATTAGCACTAGTGCTTATTTTGATACTTCAAAAAAGTTAAGCACCTCAGGTACTTTGTAATTTAAATAAAAATGGGATAATTGACATTGGAATATGTGCAATATGACTTAAAGGGTTAAAAAGGTGACCTTAATAAGTAAAAATCTTCAAATCTAATTCTTCATATCTTCGTAACATCATCCTTGATGTTTAAAAAATACTTTATATATTCTGTTACTAATGAATAACCTAGTCTTAAAATTAATGTCAAATGACCGTGATTGCTCAAATGTAATGACCACAAATCTCATCGGCAGTAGAAGTTTAAGATCATTCCATTAATTTTAGAAAATTCGAGAAGTGGAATATCTTATTAACAATTTGTCAAATCCACATTAGTATCATGTCCCCACTCATTATTAAATCAAAGTATGAAAGCCTGAACTTTGTCAAGAAGCTCGAACACTTATTGCCAAAGGCTGATTTTGATATTCTCTGACGGTGACCCTACCAACAACAACGATCCACCACTTTACTTTCGCTTCTGTTAATCAGATACTTTTTATATGGATTTAATCTATATAGATGATTTATTTTAAAATCATTAGATTTGTAACATTCATATAAAAATATAATGACTTTTACAAATTTAAGGATGCAAGGTATGTTAATGATTACGTGGATGAAATCTTCCTATACCGGTTTGTTGAAGCATCCAACGTAAATAATCATACAAAACAACGGAAAAAATAAATGTGAAAAATCAAAATGAGAGCAAACACACAATGATTTGACTATAATTAATAAATAAAAACTACTTTCTCTGTAACTTGGTTGATGCACCATGATCTGAGAAAAATAGTGTACTATAACCATCAGATAATTTATCACTTACCATTAAGTGGGGTCTATCTATGAGATAGTCCATCATGGGACTATCCAAGCATAATCTTTTTTAGCACGAGAGAAGGGAAAAAAAATTAAAAAAAGTAAGGTCATGAAATATTTCTATTTTATTTTAAGATATGTATTATTAGAGTATAAAAGGCAAAGGAAAGTAACATGGATTTAAAAAAAAAAAAAAAAAAATTAATGGAACTACAACATCATCTATGTGACCCTCAAAGCTAGAAAATACCGTCTTAAATTACTTTGGAAATACAGATATAAATCCAAATAGATGTGGAACCACTTGGCACTTCTAAAGCAAGGTCGAACACTTATGTAACAAGGGTTGACTAGAAAAACCACGACACCCTGACACCAACATGCAGTTATAAAATAACAACAACATAGGAGTGCGGAATCAACAACATTAACCTACCTACCTTGGCATAGATTTCAGTGTTATAGTCTTCTTCGTCTACTTGTTTTCTTAAATAAGAGTTAAGATGGGATACAGAACGAATATTAGTAAATTGTTTCCAAGAGGATTTCACCCCTCAGACGAAGAACTTCTCGATGACTTGCAACTTCACCTACTTGGCCGTGGCGATGAGTGCTTAATCCCTCGTGTGGACGTCCGTGAACATGATGAACCATGGGACCTGGCCAGAATGATCAATGGTGAGATTCGGTTTAACAGCTAGCTAGCTAGGCAATAACTACTTTCAATCTTTTGCACCAAAAACCAATGTTACTTATACTTTAAATATGAAATTTATTGAATTTAGTTTTTTATCGTGTAGATTTGTGGGAGTGGAAACTTAAGGAATGGTGCTTCATCCGTCCTGTTACTGAGAAGTACAAAAACAGCAAGCGTCAATGTCGAACAACTTGTTCAGGTTACTGGAAAGTAACAGGTAAAGAAAGGAAGATAACAAATGACGAGACGGATGAAATTAAAGGTACCAAGAAGACATTGGTCTTTCATATAGGCCGGGTACCAAATGGTGAAAGAACCAATTGGGTCTTGCACGAATTTCACATAAATCCTAAATGTCTTGCCCAATGTAGCAAACAAAACCAGGTACATGACTACCAGGATTTCTTCTATATTTACTCATTACTGCAACCAATTGCCAGGATTCACATCAACAAGAAGCCATCTGGTGTAAATTGAATACATTTTTTTTTTTAATTTTATCAATATTTGTTATAATAAAAGAATTTAGAATTGTTAATTATTATTATAATAATCTTCAAACGATGTGATTACCGGAGGTTTTTAGTGATAAACTAATGGTGGAAGGAAAACATGGCACTTAATAGTCGACGACTATGTATGCTCACTGTAGAAAATATCAATTGAAAATAGCAAAAATATCTTTATCTTTTACAAAGAGGAAATCAATTTGCCGGCTTTTGTTAGATATCATTTGCGATTGTTAAGCAGTAGTGCTTATAGTCAGTCGCCACTGTCTCCTTTCACTTTCAAACTTTTAGTTCCTCATTCACCACTTTATTGTAATTATGAAAATGAAATGGATAAGATACGGAAAAAACAAATGAAATAACAGACAGAGGTTTTTTAAAAGAAAAACCCATGAAGCAAATACACCTACCATTCTTGATGATTTTTTTTTTTAATTACAAGCTTATTCATTCTATTTTAACCTTATTTATCTTTGCCATGATCTTGTAGATGCCTCTTGTGATCTGCCGACTGAGAAATAAAAAGGATCACAAGAATGCTGAGGGTGATGCGTCGAAATTCGACGCAGAGGATGATTCGAATAGCGTCTCCGACGCATCTGATATCACTATGGAAAGCGAAGGTGTCGAAATTCCAATCAATATCTCTGGCAAGCCAGAAAGCAATGATGTTATTGAGCATGGATCAAGTAGCACTTCTAACGTTGCTCTTGAAGCTGAACAAGCTGAAAATTCAGGGAATGAGGTAAGAAACAGGACCTTTTTTGTCAGAATTAAAAAATAAAATAAACAGTAAATAACTGTTAAAAGTTTCAGAGACAACTAATACTGATTTCATTCATTTTTTATACTTAGGCATGGAGCGACATTTGCCTGGGCAAGGAGACAGAATATTTTTCTTTTGATCTCAACAATTTGGGATGCTTCTTGTTTGATGATTCCAATATCCACGAAAATTTCATTGATGATGATTATGATTGGAGAAGATTTTTCAATTGGGATGAAGTGAGTGTGGGAGATCCTGAAGATGGGAAAGGCCAAAAAGCTCACCAATGATCTTTCGTACCTTAATTCCTGACTCTAGGATAATTGTAATACTTATACTAAGAGTTGTGAACTCATTTGTTTAGGTATATAGCATACGAACTAAGATATATAGCGCTATCATGTTTTCTTTTCTTAGCTTGGAGGCTTTCTAGTTCTTCTCCTGGACAAGGTTAAGGATTACAATTGTGTGTGTGTTCGACCGTTTGTTTCAATGACATTTGTTGATGTATGCAAGTGGACACCAAGCCTGCTCACTATTGTAGATTGCTCAAATGTGGGGTGTTGTATTGATTAAAGATAATATGGCTAATCCTACCTGATTGCTTAACTCAATACATGATTCAAGCAATCTTGTATTTAGTACAATTACGGGGATTAATAAAAACAAGATTGAAGTAAAACTCTGCAATAGTGATTAGCGTTGTAAGTAATCTGATTAAATAATGAAAACAAGTACTCCATGTAGTCTCAAAACATAACAAGGGAAAAAATGGTCCAAGATTAAACAAAAGCAGGAAATCGAGTCATTCAGGCACCTTGGATCTATCGTTGGAATGGCAGCTAAAAGTTTCTATATCTCATGCTCCCAATCGGACACCCCTTTTGTGCCAATCGGATAGCGAACTTATCATTCAAACGCATTGAGTTTAATGTTTGCCTAGGAGCTGGACTCTCTGTCGACAGTAGACTCATGTCCTGTGTCGACATGCCCTTCATTGCCAGTCAAATTGGGGCTTCCGCGTGGAACGCTTCGTCTTTATATCAAGAAGCCCTCAGTGAAAACGCCTACTTGGAGCATGCCATCTTCAAATAGAACAACAACTTAGAACAAGTAAGTGGATGACAAAATAGAACTTGACTCCGGAATATACATGGATTACTAGTGGACAAATTAATGTAAATTGCTGCCTGACGAACAAATAAAATATCATTGCATAAGCCTAGTTTACATAAATTATATATTTCAGTTCCATTATATACAGGACATATATGTAAAAGGAAAAAAATATATATATTTATACACACACATTTAATCCTCAATGCATACCAACTAATCTATTTGAATCTTTAACGTTTTCTAGTTCTATTTAAGTACTTAATATTTTCCAACTTTTGTAAAATAGGTTTAGCTCCATTAAGTTTTATATCTATTCTTGACATGTGTCAACTTTGATTGATCTATAATTAATTTAATAAAATAATAGAATTTAATATGTTTTACTACATAATATTAAAGTAAGTACAAGAGAAAGACAAAATCGATAGAAAGCCTTACGAGTCGTTACTGGCCAACCCTAGACATTTAGGTGGACAATAAGAGCCCAAATTGACTTAGTAGGTCTTGACCTAGCATTAAAAATGTGTAGAGCTACCTATCCACCACCCTTGAAAATAAATAAAAAGGAAATTCTATCAAATACCCAATGAGTCACAATTGGGTTGTACGATCCGAATACAAACTCTCAAGTACTTAGCTTACTCTTTTTATTTTAACTTTTCTTGTAATGATAAAATGGCCTCCTACCAACCTAAAGGGGTTGCAACACCCCCATATGGTGATGAGTGACTAGCTACCACCTCTATTAGGCCTTCACTGTTAAATGTAGCCTCTTGTAAGTCATCTCTAACCGCAAGCCTCGAAGTGGAAAGCAATAGTCCCTTAAGGTTTTTATATTAAGTATTATTATTTATTAATATAATTATTGTGGATCAATCATGAGTGAACACATGTTAAGAATGGAAAGATAATTTATCATAGTTAATGGAAGCCTATTTTGTAAAAGTTGTAAATCATTGAGTACTCATATGAAAGGGGGAAAAAGTTGAGGAGTCAAATGGAAAAGTAGACAAATCTTAAAAACCAAATGTGTATTGTCGATCCATAGATACAAGGTTACAAAAAATATATTTTTCTACTAAAGGCCACTAGGTTTATTAAAAGAAAAAATATTTCTTGCCTAGTAAGAGAATCATGAATACTAATAAAAGCCCTCTTAGTACTTAGATGCCATATCAACATCTTATTCAACTCTTTTTTCTCAACTTTTCCATTTTTTCCTTAAATTTCTTAAATAAATATCCTTAATATTTATTTGTACTATTTATGAAGCTTGTAATACACAAATGTAAACTAAAGTAAGACTAAAAGCACAAAAGGAAAAAAAGAAAAAAGTAACCTTTCTTGGATCGTTAGTTAAGATCCCGAAAATGAGGTCCTTAGTTAAGACCCTCACCCATTATATAGGAATCCTTTAAAGTAAATTCTTTTCCTTTGGAATCAAAGTCAAAAACCTTAGGATGGTGATGCTCTAATGTAGGTTGTTTGTGAAAAGAGACAAGCTAGATGATTATGTGCTAGTTCATGAGGAAAGGGAGGAGAGCGGATGAATCATATGGAATTAGGAGAGTAAATGAACCAATCGATTCACAAGTTACTTGAACTCAGCTCGAGTTTTATTTGAATTCGATTTGGATAGTCAAGTTGAGCTCGAGCACTAGTTACTTAAATAGTGAATCAAGCAAAGCACGAGCTTTAAAATACTAAGCTTGCTAGGTTCGCAAAACTAATTGAGCTTAGTATAATTTTTACTTTATTTTTAATTTATTTAAATTTAAGCAAATCTGATACTAGTTATGGAAAATTTATAAAAAAATCAAGTTAATCAATTTGAGCTCAAACTTGTCATATATATTTTCAAATCAAGTTCAATTGAACTCGAGTTTCGAGTTTTAAGTTGAGTGTGAGTTCGAGCCCAATACTGTTTGGTTTGACTTGATTTGATTACATCCTTAGATGGAATGAAAGTATAACTACACTTAATGTACTTGTGACATGGGTGCCTACATATATAGAAAAGAGAGAATCATATGAAAAAAAAGGTTATACATTATATAAATTTTACTTTACATATCTTTGTTTCCACCTTTTAGACTTTACATTGCTATTTACCATTACAAGTTAAAAGATACGTATCTGCTTCTAATTAACTAATTAATACATGCTATTAATTTAATAAAATAGTATTATTAAATTATATAATTTGGTAGAAATACAAAAAAAAACATTTAAAAAAAAAAGGTTTTAAACCCTATGAGCGCTTGGTCGATCACCCTAGGCCGTTAGAAGGCCAGCAACAGCTAAAAAACCAACTCACTTAGGTTAAGGTAGCCAATCACCATCACTACCCCAGAAATTCAAGGACAAAGATGAAGGAAAATTAATTAAAAAAAAAAAAACTTAAGAGGACATGTGTCGGCTTTTTCTTTTCTTTTTTCTTTTAGCTAGGAGTTTTTCCTTTTTCTTGACTACCTTGAGTGGCTCGCTACACTACCATTAATTTTTCCTTTTGGCTTCAATAAATTTCTTCCTTTGAATCTGTTTGTAGTATTTTGCTTTCATCAAATTCATCTAATAAATAAGCTTAATTCTTTAATTCCTAATTTGGATTTCTTCCCATATAAGATACAATAAGTCAAAACTTCCATTATGTTTATTTGTTCTAATTCTTTTACAACAAACTCAAATTACCTTTTCTTTTTCTTTTTTCCAATTACATTCCCAAAAAAATAAAAGCAAAATTCTCCATTACATATGGTTTTCATTTGATAATAAAAGGAGCTTAACATTTTCAGATTTTTTTTTTTTTAATCCCCTATACTATACTACAAGAACGTTCTTCTAAATACCTTAATTTTTCCTCGTACTTCTAGAGAAAATGTGATAGCTAAAAGAGGTGAACATGTTATTAGAGAAGGAATGAAGTTGCTAATTATATGGCTAATTCCATGCATTCTTCCAAGTTCCAATTGTGCTGATATTGCTTAGCTTTTCTTTTATGGCCCTTCATGATATGTTTACTTTACTTTCCAAAGACTTATGCTATCATCTAGACAGTTGTTGAGATACCATCCAAACAATGCACTAGAATAGATGATTGAACTATGTTTTTTCATCTTATAAACGTCGAACTTATTTACCATCATACCACTAAACGTATAAGAGGTTTGTTTAGATTCTTAAAATCCTTTCTTTTACATGGACTTATCCATTTATCTATTGTATCAAAAACTCTCTTATGAATCTTATTTGATTATTGAGTTTAGTTTATCTCTTTGATTATAGTATTCTTCTCAATTTATTGAAATTTTAGCAAACTCATTATTGCATCTTGATAAAATAAATAAATAATTTATGAAAGCACATATAATATCTTCAAATATAGATTTGCTTATCACCACTAGTCTCCCAGCGAAATAGACCAAGGTTTGAATCCCCATTCCCCCATACTTGACCATATATATATATATTTGCTCATTGGATAAACTACTCCATCTAGAGCCTGTCGAGCTAAGACCTATCCTCCTGTAGGTCGAGTAACTTAGGAAATATTCTATATAGCCTCGGCAAGTCAAAAGGCTAATGTATAAATAGCTCTGGTTAGATTGGCTATAAGGTTAGCCACCTTGTTAATTCGTTCATTTGTACTTCTAATGTGTTCTAGGGTTGTCATCCATGGTAGACAATACCGCTATTGTCATCTCCAATACTAGCGTTGACACTTGGATCTATCATTCTCTTCGACAAAACTCAGAAACAAACTTAGATTTTAAGAAACAACAAACACAATTCCTCCAAGCTTAACAACTCGCACAAACACTTAACTACAACAAAAGTTCAAACTAACTATGAACATAACAACTATCTCAAAGAATAATAAACCCAACTAAAACTTGCTCTATTTTCATATGTTTGAAACAAGACAACCACAGCAAAGTACTACGCCTTATATTTATTCAAACACTCATAACTAACTTTTATATAACTACAACACACTACTGCAACAAATACTATTATTTAAGAAAGCTCAAATACAACTTACCCAAACGAACCTTCACTCTGATATTAAGATGATATGCTGCGTCGAGAGAGGACAAGGGTGACAGTATCGAGATGCAAGCTTGTAGAAAGCTTAAAGACGAAGTTAGACTGTGTGTAAACAACAATGAAAGTAAACAAGCAAATCCTCGATCTACTCCAATGAATTACCAAAGGCTCATGGCTTAACTCGCTGTGAGGCAAAAGCTAATCCAATGAAGGTAATCATCACCTAGTCTTACTTAAGGGTTAAGATAAGAGTACAGCAAGCAAGCAAGCAATAGAGAGCAATGCACACAAAAAGGAGAAGTATCTTCAATATCAAATGTGTAAGATGATTGTTGCAGCTACATATTACAAGGGTATTTATACTCGAAATGTTAAAGCATCTTACCTAAAAATGGAAAAGGCAAAAAGGTTATTGCCCTAAGAAAGTAAAGTACAAGGAATAATAAAAGGGTACAGATGAAAATTCAAAGAAATCAATGATTAGTGCAGCAGAATCCTTTCATGTAAGACTGGACACATGGAAATAGGTCACTAGAGATGCTTCTGGCAGAAACAAACGAATGATGCATTAGGATGGAGATTGTCGAGCAAACTTAGGGGTCCTTTTGAGAAGCAGTGGGTGAGGATGTGTGCTAGAGTTCTCAACACCTATATTGCCAAGCTAAAAGTCAGTATGGTCATGGCCGAGAAGACATATAAGAGGTCGGACTATCATTGGAGCATATTTCAGGTCAATACTCGATTACTGAGAGATGAGAAGTTACTCAACCTAGCATATAAAGTTAATTAGCAGTGAGGATCAGCTTAGCCTCAGCAAGAGTTAGCTAGAACAGCAAAATTCACTTCGTTAGTCCCTTAAGACCTTACACTAGAGCTCAATTTAAAGGTCTGGTAGTTCAATTCTAATCATCCCTTTTGAGTTAATTTGGATTTAGGATCAAATCCGGCTAGTCTTTGCTCAATTCTCCTTCAGGGTAATAGGGGCTAAGGTCAACAATGTTGATGGTGTGAAAGACTCCATAGTCCTTGGATAATTCTAGTCGATAGGCATTATCATTGATCTTTTAAAGTGTTTTGAAGAGACCTTTGGCTCAAACGGACAACTTATTCCTTCTTTTGTTTGGGAACCTCTCTTTGCTTAAGTATAGTGACACCAAATCTTTGGGTTGAAACTATGTTAGCTTCCTTTCTTTACTCCTTTCTCTCATTCTCTTAGCAGTTTAGTCAATCTGTTGGGTAACCTTCTTGTAGATCTGCTATAGAGACTATGCTCAAGCTCTTGCATCAGGGTCTTCTTGCTTAAGGATGGGTACTGAGGTATGACCAAGGGGTAGCTTTAGATTAAAGCTACAGACTACTTCAAAAGGTGTCTATTTGGAAGTGTCATTTACCATGCAATTGTAGGCGAATTCCATTGTAGGCAAACAAACATCCTAATCAGCTATGTTCTTCTTTACTACAACTCAGAGTAGTAATCTTAAACTACAATTGACTATCTCCATTTGGCCATCAATTTTGGAGTGATAGGATGTGCTGAATAGTAGTTTAGTCCCCATACAACGCCAAAGAGTCCTCTAAAAACGGCTTAGAAACTTTAGATCTTTGTCTAAGGCTACACTTCTTAACACGAGTGTAATCAAACAATTTCCTATAAAAAGAGAGAAGTAATAGCTGAAGTATCGTTAGTTTCAAAGCAAAGCACAAAGTGTGCCATCTTACTAAATCTATTCACAACAACCATCACAAAATCTTTATCTTAGGTAGTTCTTGGCAATTTATGCTCAGCTCAATCCAAAGTTGAAACATGCAAAAGATATAGTATCTTCTTCATTTTATAAAAAGCGATCTTTCTTTAAAAGTTGAGTCAATGGTTTAGCAATGCTTCTTTATCCCCTAATGAACGTCTTATAATAGCCTGTGAGGCTAGGAATCCCCCATAATTGCTTTTATGACTTAAGAACAGGCCATTTAACCATCACTTCATTTTTTCGAGGGTTAGTAGACACATCATTTTTTACTGATAATGTGCCCTAAATACTCAATTCGAGTGGCATCCAACACGCATTTACCTTTTTTTCAAGTAAAGTTTCTCTCTCCTTAGAACTTCAAACACTCTTCATAAGTGGTTTGTGTAAACTTCTAAATCAGCACTATAAATGAGTATATCATCAAAATGGATGAGTACAAATTTGTGTGAAAACGGTTAAAATTTTGGTTCGTTAGACCTTAGAATGTTAAGGGTACATTAGTCAAATGTAAAGGCATAACAAAAAAGTTCATAATACCCCTTGTGGATCTTAAAAGCTAGCTTATATACATCACTTAGGTGCATTTGTATTTTCTAGTACCTAGCCTTATATTAAGCTTAGAAAGGTAGCATGCTCTAAACAATTCATGAAATAGATCTTCTATCGAAGGTATAAGATACCTATCCTTGATTGTAAGTATATTTAACTTACAGTGATCTATACACATATGCAGTAAGTAATCTTTCTTTTTAATGAACACAATCGAGAAAGAAAATGGGTAATGATTAGGTTATATCAACCTATGCTATAGAAACTCCTTTGTCATTTCTTTTAGTATATTTTTCTATAAAGCTGAATGTTGGTCTCAAGTTAATTGGAGTGGTACCATCTTATAATTGTATTATGTGGTCTTGTTTTTGTTAGGGTGGTAATGAATGCGGCTCCTCAAAAATATCTTTGAATTCCTCCTACAAATCTACGATACTTGGCTGTAAGGTCTCAGCTTCTTTACTAGTTATAATTCCTTCACAAACCACCATCTAACATTGAAAATAATCCCCTCCTCCAGTGTAGTAATTTAGATAGGCCTTTACACACTATCTCTTATATCTTTTCAGATTTACCTATAGTCCTACATTATTGATTCTACCATTGAATTCCATAGTACCCTTCATGAAATTCCAACTAATGGTCCTTAGTAGAGATAACCAAGATAGTCCTAGCATCATCTCACACCCAAATAGAGGTAAAGTGTGCATCTCAGCTAAATAGGTCTTACCTTACATGCTCTACTCAAAATTGAATAATTTAATGACTACTCAATTTGGAACCATCACCTAAACTAACAATAAGTGGTTTAGTAGGTACCAGGTCACAATTTAATCCTTTTACAAGCCTTGCATCAACAAAATTGAGAGTGCTCCCTATATCTACCAAAATATTCAACTTCTTCCTTTTATACCTCCCCATCACCTTCATATTACTTTCTTCCCTCTAGTCCATGCCTTGCATAAAACTTAAGGTAAGCTTAGAAAATTCATCTTCAATCCTCTCCTCTCCATTGTCATCTACTACTTGTTCATCCCCTTCAGTTTCCGCTATTAATGATACGAATCCGTGGATGAATACATGAATCCAGTATCACGCGTAACCAATAAATGGGTTTGGACCGTAAGATGACTCAAAAAATAAATGAAAGTCGATGGTTTAGCAATCCTAAGCACCAACTCTACAGATATGATGCACCGTAAAACTACACACAACCTAAGCTAGTGTCTAATATGATGTACGAACACTAAGTTTAGGGTCGCTTGCCACAATCCTTGTTAAAGGGATTGATAAGAGTAGGTAGAAGAGTTTTCTAAGAGAAAAGACTCAAGGGTTTTTCATTAATGTTGCAAATATACTAAAATCCTATACAAGTCTCCTATTTATACATAATGGCAAAATTGTAATTAAAATGACTAAAATGACGTCTTAGTGGAATTCCCATAAATGCAAAATAAACATGAGGATAGTTTAGCAATAATACAAGAAATAGGAAGTTCAAATAACATAAGCATAATAAATAATTAAATGAGATATCCAAGGTGAAGAGCTGATGAGCTAGGCTAAGGAACTACTAGCCCTAAAGACCTAATCTGAGCAAACCTAAAATCTTAACTAACCTAATTAAGCCAACCAATTGAGCCGAGTAGATTTAATTGAGCCGAACAAGACATGCCGAGCCAAGTAAACCTGGTATGGCCAAGTAGGCCATTCCAGTCCTTGATGATTTTATTTAAAAAGAGCTCATAAACAGGTCTTTTACATGTGGAGCCTCTAAATAGGTCTTCAGTACATAGAGAATGCACAAGTACGTCGCCAACATAGCCCGAAGCTTGAAAATTGATTAGCCTAATCCCCTGTACCATATCATTCCCTCCCCCTTGGAGAAGTTTCGACCTGAAACTTGGTAAAGGGTGGCTCTAAATCCTACCAGGATCAAATACCATCCTACAGAAATAAAATATAAGTATAGAAAATTACTCCAGCTCCTCCACCAATGTTATCATCAGCTAATCTCCTCCCATTCATCATGAGCTCGATCAACCAAACTCTTCTTTAAGGATCCTTCCTTCCTTCACTCATGTAGCCTTGGCAACTATCAATCAGGGGGAATAACACTTTGGACGCTAACTTCATGTCATGAGCTTGAGGAATTCGCATATGTAAGATGACATACTTCTTTTCTACCTCAAGAATCCTTAAAGCTTTATGCTTTCTCAATGTTGGCCTCACAACATCATGTTCAATAGCTTTTACCTCTTTTACTTTCTTACAACTCAATTCTTTCTCCTCCCATCAATACACTTCAAATTTTTTGTTTTTTCTAATGTGAGAGCACTAAGGACAAGAACAACATAACCCAACTAAAAATATGCACCACCACAACCTTAGAAAACACTAATAAACAACCTATAACGTCTCACAGGTACAATACTACTACAACACATATCATCTCTATACAACCCTATTAGTAGATCAAAATAAAAGAATCTAACATGCGTATGGTTAATATAGTAGTACCTATGATCATCAATAGCACCAAGTATCAATGGCAACAGAATCACGTAAGGAACATGTGTGCTAAATTGGAACTCATCTTATCCTTCCTTATTAACCTTCTCATCTTCAACTCTTACTTCTTCTCTCAGTCTCTCCTCTTCAATATTCTCTAATTGAGTATCCTTTTGCTGTCTTACTTCATCCCTAATCTCTATGAGCCCAATAAGTAGAATCTCTAATTATTTCAGCACATAAGGGGAAGTAGGATTTGGGGCTTAGTAATAAGCCTTCGTCCTCAAGCCTTGTGCATTACGTTGCCTATGTTGAGCTCTAGATGTCATATCAAATAAATTTCGTTTCAACAATGATGAAATAAAATCAAGTGTTTGACACCTTTTCAACAACTTCTAGCCTTATAGTGATCAATTTTGCAAGTTAGGTAAGACTTGGAGTGCAGTCCGGCCTCACACTAACAATTCAACATATGATAGTTTGAGGGTACAACAACTAATCAACTCAGTTTAGCTCAGCACCAACCAAACTCCTTACATACATATTTAAGCAATTCGGCTTGGTAAGGAAATTAGTAGCTCGGGCTTTTGGAAAACAAAGGCTCGATAGATTATATGCGCACAATTGCTCGGAAATAAGCTCACATGTAGTAGCTTAATAATTCAATCTCAGCAGCAGCACTCTCACACTTTTGTCCTTTAGTGCGTGCATACGTATTTAGCTCAATACGTTATTTAACAGCTTGAATAAACACTTCTTTAGCCCAGTTCGGACACCAGTACTTTAGTTCGGCTATTTGTGAAATACAACAGCTTGGACTTTAATCTAAACAGCTCAGAAAGCAAGGACAGCCACGTGATTCAATCAGCTCAGCAATTTTGAAAATAGCGACACGACAGTTCGACAGCAGTTCTTAATGGCTCAGAAATTTGCTCACACTTCAGACACAAATTGAACACAGCCAATAGCAGCTCGGATATGCAAGTTTAAAGTAGTTCAGATCTATAGCTTACCTTAGAATTCTCAAGTTCAGCTCGGACAAGGCAAGGACCTTCACAGTAGCACTTTGATAGTAAATAGTTTAGAACAGCTCAGAAACATGGGAACACAATGGAAAATACAGTGGCACGGCTCGATAGCTCGAAAATTGGCCCAAACACCATTACGGCATAAGCTACTACAGCTCGGAACTTTAACTCCCCTTTGCCTCTAAAATCTGTTGTGCAATGACTAAGAAGCTCGACAATTTGAAGCAGCAACTAGGATCGTATTAGGTGGACAATAGTTCAGTGACACAACACCACGCAATAGCTACTTGGGAACTTGCTATGAAATAAAAGCATAGACACGGACACAACAGCTCGTCCACAAGTATCAGTTCGATAGTAGTTATAGAGAACAGCATAGCTATTCCGATCGACATGAACAACAGTTCGGATGCACACACAATCTTAACCCGACCAACAAATTCAATGCGGCATACTACAGCAATATGTTCAGACAAGTAATTTGATAGCTCAAATTGCTTCGTCAAGTGATCAAATATCCATTATTTCTAAGATATCTTCAATCTCGTACTTCAATCCACCGATGAATCAAGATACGGTTCGGTCTTTTGGCTTGCTAACTTCGCATTAGATCATTAATATCCAAAATTCCATGACATAAGCTTCAACAGTCAATTCTCCTTGCCTTAGTTCCAGTAACCTTTTAAAGGCATCTTTCAAGTAATAGCTCAGCACAAACCTTCTCCTCATGACTCTCTTCATTTCATCCCAACTTCTAATTTCTCGTTCTACTTCTCTTCTTCAAGTGACTTACAAGTTCTTCCATCATAAGACAACATAACCGGTAATCTCCAACATAGTAAGTCTAACCTTTACATTGTCTGGTACTTCGTGGCATTTAAATTGCTTCTCAATCTTGTCTACCCAATCTAGAGAGTCCTAGGCATCACCACTCCTAAAAAAGCTTGGAATACGCATTCTCAACCCTTCGACTCTAGGGGCTTGGACATTCCTCTCTTCTGACTCATAGTACTCCTCCGCTTCGTTGTCTCCTTCCTCTTCATCTTCAATTTCTTTGAGTGCTAACCTAAGCCTAGCAACCCTACCTATTCCTTCAACTTAAGGTGGTCGAGTTGGGACATTAACTTGGTCAAACTAACCATTGCCTCACTCTTGCTACTCACATCCTCTAGTTGAGCTATTTCTAGCTCATTGTCTATCTTCTTAGATAATAGTCACCAAACTAGCTACTAAGTCTATGAGCCCAATCAATCGGTCACCTATTGACTGAGGTGTGAAGCTTCCTTTCTTGCCCTCAGCCATTTCAAGCACCACTTTTTTAGTTCCCTAGAGTTCCTTGAATACTTGAATCTAACATTGTTGGTAAGTCCACAAAATTGATGTCTAAAATACCACTCAGAGTTCTTTCCATGAATGACAACAGTAGAATAATAAGCCACGACTATGATAACTACACATAGTGAATAGACAAATAACCACACTCTGTTTTGCATATAGGAAACAAAGAGAAACAAAGCATAGAATTTTCCTTAGTACCTTTCAACTACCAAAACCATACGTTAATAATAAAATTCCTAATACATGAAAACAGTAACAAACCATTTAAAAATAAAGTAATAGAATCCAACTTTGAACATAGCTGGGCTTTGATACTAAGTGATATAGGTTCAACGAAGATGAACACTTGACATCTAGTATCGTATGAACCAATGGGGTGGGTTTAAATCGCAAGATGGTTTGAAGAGTAAATGAAACTTGAAGGTTGAGTAAAGGTCCCCATGCAACGATAATGGATATGATGCACCGATGCCTTATACAAGCTCGAGTTGCACTTGATATGATGCACATTCAGTTACTCACCACTAATCCATGCTCAACGAGCTAGATAAGAGTAGCTTGAAAGTAAGCAGCAAAACACTTAACTCAGGAGAGTATGTTTGAAAAATTCCAATGTATTCTCTATGTTGCGGCCATTACAATATACAAGTATTTATAAAACCCAATCAGGGTAAATCTTAGGTTAAGTAAATTATAAAAAAAAAAAAAAAGATTCCTACTAGTTAAGGAAAAGAGAATAATTTACAGAGGTATTAATGTAATCATGCAAAAAGAATTTTTAGTAGCAGAAAGGACAATACGAATGTCGAGAAAAGGACAGCATGTGTGGTTTTCTCATTTTATGGTCCTAGTGACATTACTAGCTGATCGAAGGAGAGGAGGGGGTCCTGATCAAGTTGGCGTTGGGATCGATAGTTAGGTGGCTCGAACAGTTAGGATTGGATAGGGGTTGAATCAAGGGTGACTCATTTTCAGGTCAGCTTCGAGTGATCGGCTCTCGGTAGCTTTCAACTCAGCCTAGGCATGGGTCAGGTTGGTTATATCTTGATTCAATGCTTGGATTGGTGTGTAGCAAAAGGGCCATTAGATACGTTGGCTTGTCACCTCGATAGTTTTATGGATGATGTGGAGAGTAAAGTAAGATTGGTCACCTCAATAGCTTCTTGCATGATGTGGAGAGCGAAGTAGCTCAACAGGTTGGACTGGAAATGCACTACTCCTCAACACTCAATTCACCTTGGATAGCTCGGCAAGCCATTTGAGCAAGCCTACAAACTCGGGAACACGTGATGGGTCTATGATCCTTATCATCCCCTTCAGGTTATTTGAGATTATGGATCAAATCTGGCTCGGTTCTAGCTTACTTATCCTCAGGAGTATATGGTTAGAGATCGGTAATGTTAAAGGAGTCCAAGACTCTATATCCCTCAGGTAGTTCAATCTTATGGCCATTAGAATTGATCTTTTCAAGCGTTTTGTAGAGTCCGTCAACTCTAGGAGATAACTTGCTCTTCCTTAAGTTCGGGAATCATTCCTTGCTGTGGTGGATCGAGACCAGATCACCTAGTTGAAATTCTCTCTTCTTCCGTCCTCAGCCTCGCCTGTTAAGCTTGGCTATAGCTTAGATTAACTACTATACTACCTTTTAGTGCATGTCTTTTATGGCTTCGACTCTCTCTACTACTGGTGGGTTATCATTGAACCTTGGCAAGGGTGCTTGGTCCATCGGATGCTCGAGGTTAAACCCATAGGCGACCTTAAAGAGAGACATGTTTGTTATGCTATGAGCAGTCCGGCTATAGGTAAACTTAATGATGGGTAGACACAGATCCTAATCAGCCACCTTTCATCCCACAGTAACTTGCAATAAAGTTCCCACTATTCTATTGGAAACTTCAGTCTTTCTATTAGTCTATAGATAGAAAGACGTGCTATACAATAGCTTGGTTCCCATTTATCTCCACAGTATCCTCCAAAAATGGTGCATGAACTTTGGGTCTCGGTCCTAAACAACGATTCTAAGTACTCTATGAAGTTCAATTACTTCCTGCAAGAAAACAAAAGAAATAGCTAAAGCATCATTAGTTTTGGAACAAAGCATGAAATGTGCCATCTTGCTAAATTGACCTACGACCTTCATGATGGAGTCTTTCCCTCAGGATGTTCTCAGTAATCCTAACATGAAGTCTATACTTAGCTCGAACCATGGTTTTGTTGGGATAGGTAAGGGTAGATAGTGTCCTTGCTTGGTTCGACTCTTCTCTTTTTGGCAAGTCGCATACCTTTCCAACATAAATTGGACATCTCTCATCACCCTCGACTAAAAGAATCTTGAGGAGAGTACTTCATAGGTTTGGTGCTAGCCAAAATATTCTGTTAATCCTCCTTCATGTACTCCGCTCACAAGCGATTCTTTCATAGAACAGGTTAGGATACATAGTCTTCTCTTTCTGAATAAGTATTTGTCCTCCCTATAATAGTCGTCTAATGTTCATCCTTCTTACATCTGGCATAGATGGGATCTAAGTATGGGTCCTCAACATACAAAGTCTTTATAGATGAAAATCTAAGCAGCCTGGTTTGCAGTTCAGTCAAAAGGGAATGTCGTCTCAATAGGACATCGACCACTATATTGTTCTTCTTATTCTTATATTTCACAACATAAGAAAATATCTCCATAAACTCAACTTATTTAGCTTGCCTTCGAGACAACTTAGGTTGGCTCCTCAGATATTTTAAGGATTCATGATCGATATAGATCACAAATTCCTTACGTTAAAGATAGTGTTGCTATACTGTTAAAGCTCAGATTAAAAAGCAAAACTCCTTGTCATAGATAAAATAGTTAAGTATAGCTCCTTAAAGTTTCTCGCTAAAGTAAGTAATAGGTCAACCTTCCTATATCAACCTGGCACCTATGCTTAGTCTGGATGCATCACACTCTATTTCAAACACTTTATCAAAGCTTAGTAAAGCTAAGATAGGGGTTGTAATCAGCCTCTCTTTTACTTCCTCAAAACTCCTATGCTCCTTCTCTTCCCATCTGAAATCTACATTCTTCTTTGATAATTGGGTAAATGGGGCCGCGATCATACTAAAAGTCCTTATGAACCTATGAAAAAAGGATGCCAAGCTGTGGAAACTCCCCATGTCAGCTGAAGTGATTGACACTAGCCATTTGATGATCACTTTAATCTTCTCTTCATCAATTCGTATGCTAGGACCGCTTACAACAAATCCTAAGAATATCACTTTGGGTCGACAAAAGTTACATTTATTTAGATTAGTGTAAAGCTATTCAGCTCAAAGTTTTGTAATGACTCTTTGGAGATGCTCCTGGTGAGTCTCCAGGTCAGGGTTGTATGCTAAGATGTTGTCAAAATAAACTACGACAAACTTCCTTATTAATTCTCAGAGTACATGATTCATCAATTACATAAATGTGCTCGTATGTTGGACAATCCAAACGGCATTACAAGCCATTCATATAATCTATGGTGCATTTTAAATGTGATTTTCCACTCATTACCTTCACGCATTCAGATCTAATGATATCCAGATTTTAGGTCGATCTTAGAGAATAGCCTTGCTTCATTCAACTTATCTAGCATATCTACAAGCCTCGGTATAGGATACTTGTATTTGATGGTAATGCGGTTGATTACTCGATTATCTACACACATTCTCCATGACCCATCTTTATTTGGCATCAACAAGGCCAATACGGCATAGGGGCTAAGGGATTTTCGCACAAACCCTTTCTTCATCAATCCATCTACCTGCTTTTGCAACTTGGTAGACTATTTAGGATTTAGCTTATAAGCAGGCTTGTTTAGTAGTGCAGCTCCTGGCTACAAATTAATGGCATGTTTTATACCTCAGATGGGGGGCAAACCATCCAGTAATTCATCTAAGAATAGATCGGTAAATTCCTCCAATATTGCCTTCACTTTGGCAAGTAGCTCCTTTTCCTTGGATCTCATCTCCAATATTCTTCGAACCAGTAGATAGATCGGTCCTTCAAGCTCCATGTCTCTTTTTAGCTCGACTCGAGTAATTACTAAAACCTCTCTCTTTAGGATCTAGTTCAGTTGGGTCTACATGACCTTTACCTATTCAGTAGTCATAGGACTCAGTTTCACCCTCTTGTCTTCATGCTTTAGGGAACATATATTCCTCCTTCCATCATATATCATAGCTCGATCAAACACCTACGGTTATCTATGTAGAATGTGGGACGCATTCATGGGTAGTACATCATAGAGCACTTCATCTCAATAATTGCCATTGTAGATCGGTATAAACACTTGTTTGTTTAACTGTAGGGTTCCTTTATCATTGAGCCAATGAAGCTTATAAGGTTTTGCGTGGAGATTGGTTAATGATTTCAATTGCTAGGCCATAAATGCAAAGGCTACGTTAATGCAGCTCTCATTATCAATGATCAGGGCACATAGTGACTTGTTCACCTTACATTCGATGTAGAAGAGATTTTCCCTCTGTTAGTCCTCATGTATAGGATTGACATTCATTATCCTTCTCATCACTAAAGTAGTTGGCATAAAGTTGCCTTCCTTACAGTTGATAACTTCCTCTTCAAACAGCTCAATCTATTTGTCCTCTCTCAACTCCTTTACTTCCTCATCAGTACTATCTACTTGAACAGTTGGTGCCTTACCTCGGATCACCATAGTTCTCCTGTTTGGACACTAAGCAACTATGTATCCAAATCCTTGGCATTTGAAACACTTGATCTCACTCGTCTTCTTGCCCGAACTCTAGCATTTCTCACACTTCCTCGTGACTCCCTTCTTTTCTACTCAAGTAGTCTAAGCAGGTCAAGTCTCGACAACCTTACTTGGTTTTCTCCACACAGGTTTACTCAAAACAAATCAGCTACTACCAGGTCGGCTACCGAGTAGTCAAAACCTTCATGTTCGGTGCCTTTCTATCCTTTGGGCAACTTCGATTGCATCATCAAGTGATCTAATATCCATGGTTTCTAAGATATCATCGATCTTATACTTCAATCCACCAATGAATCGAGATACGGTTTGGTCTTTTGGCTCACTGACTTCGCATCGGATCATTAAGATCCGGAATTCCTTAACATAAGCTTCAATAGTTAATCCTCCTTGCCTCAATTCTTATAACCTTTTGAAGACATCTTACAAATAATATCTCGATAGAAACCTTCTCCTCATGACTATCTTCATTTTATCCTAACTTCTAATTTCTTGTTCTCCTTCTCTTCTTCGAGTGGCTTGTAAGTTCTTCCACCATAAGAAGGAATAACCAAAAATCTCTAATACAATAAGTCTAACCTTTGCATTGTCGAGTACTTCGTAGTATTCAAATTACTTCTTAATTTTGTCTACCCAACCTAAGTGGTCCTCTCCATCACCATTCCTAGAAAAGCTTGTAATACACATCCTCAACTCTTCAACTTTAGGGGCTTGGACATTCCTTTCTTTTAGCTCATAGTACTCCTTTACTTCATTGTCTCCTTCCTCTTCTTCTTTAATTTGTTCAAGTGCTAGCCTACGCTTAGCAACTCTACCTATTCCTTCAACTCAGGGTGGTCGAGCTGGGGCATCCACTTGGCCAAACTAACCATTGCCTTACTCTTGCTGCACATGTCCTCTAGTCGAGCTACTTTTAGCTCAGTGTCTATCTTCTTGGATAACAGTCACCAAATTAGCTACTAAGTTAGTAAGCCTGATCAATCAATCATCTATTGACTGAGGTGTGAAGCTTCCTTCTTGCCCTTAGCCATTTCGAGCACCACTTTCTTGGTTTCCCATAGTTCCTTCAACACTTGAATCTAACATTGTTAATTAGTCTACAAAATTGATGTCTAAAATACCACTCAAAGTTCTTTCCATAAATGACAACAGTAGAACAATAACTACTATTCCTACGAATATGACAACTATATACAATGAATAGACAAATAACCATACTTTGTTTTGTGTATAGGAAACGGAGAGAAACAGAGCATAAAATTTTCCTCAACACCTCTCAACTACCAAAACCATATGATAATAACAAAATTTCTAACATACAAAAAATAGTAACAAACCACTTAAGGAATAAAGTAATAGAATCCAGCTTTGATCATAGCCGGGCTCTAATACTAATACGATACGAGTTCAACGTGAACAAAAACACGACGTCTAGTATTACATGAACCAATGGAGTGAGTTTAAATCGTGAGATAGTCTGAAGAGTAAATGAAAGTTGAAGGTTGAGTAGGGGTTCCCGTGCACTAACGATGGATATGATGCACCAATACCTCACACGAGCTTAAGTCGTACTTGATATAATGTACAAGTGTGATCGAAGGTCACTCACCACTAGTCTATGCACAATGGGCTAGATAAAAGTAGCATAAGAGCAAGCAGTAGAACCCTTAGCTCAAGAGAATATGTTTGAAAAATTCTAATGTTTTCTCTATCTTGCAGCCATTACATGTCACATACTGAAACGACGAAGTCGTAACAGCCCCACTATGTAAACCATTCTAAGATAGAAGTTAGCCTTATAATCGCTATCCTAGACTTGATCTACGTAAGGTGTTCATGATTAACCAGCTTTGAAGTAAACAGTTCGTAATTTAAATAAATCATTTACCTAAGAAAGTAAGAATATATATATATATATACACTAGAATTCAGTTATTACAATTAACGTTTACAACATTTCACTATAATCTATTTCCTAGTTAATATATTATTCAAAAATGAAAAATTCTAAGATAAAAGCTTAGACATTAAAAATATATGTCTATTTTTCAAATGTTTTTTCTCACTCTCTAGGATCCAACAGTTGCTGGCTTCAGAGTAGTTGTAAGTCGCTTCTTGGCCAGTACCTACGACAACGTCTATAGGGATGTGAGCAACCATAGCTCAGTAAGTTAGGATGGAGGACTTAAAACTATACCACAAACACAAACAAAGTTATCAACCAACTTATTAGAAGAAATGCATGTTCAAACAAATGCCATTGCACGACATTGTCCGGTCCGTTGTAAGATTAAAGAAATTGCATTCTCTCTAATCCGAGTTGAAGAGTTGCCATTAATGTAACAGCTTATGACCAAACCCAGGCTTGTACAATGGAGACATCACTCCTCTCACGACTACCTTCGAACTATTGACTTTACCCTTACTGCGACCTCCTCACCTATCACTTAGTTCAACTAAGGATGAAGAAAGGACCTGTTATGCTATCCAGCGATATCCCTTTTGAAGGGGTCGGTATTTAGTCGGAGAATCCTAGGTTTCTCCTAATGGGTCGCCATATAAGTCCGACTATGATTACAAGTTGTATATTTAATTAGGTCTAATTTAGGGTAATTAATCATTTCATACAAATCATACAATACAAGCTAAGCAGCAAATCAAAAATCATATCATCAGCTCAGAACAAGCACAATTAAGTACAATTTCAAGGCACCAAAATACAACACTATATTAATCCCAACATACCTGGACTTATCGCTCATTCACTCAAGGTCCCACTAACTCAAGCCATCGCCATTCATCCCTATAACACAAACGTGATTTCAGTTTTTCATATAATTATTATAGGTTGGTTTTATCCTATAACGCTTATTGTTATCTTTTCTTTAGGTTTAATATACCTAATTATCTAGGTCTTAAGTTTTTTATAGTTCTTCTTGAATCGAGTTAAGTTCTGTTTCAGTTTTCGCATTGATTTCTAAATTGAGTTTTTAACTCAGTTTTTTGTTAGAGATTTATATATAGACTCTAAGAAATCATTCTGACCCATAATGTGAAATTAATTGCATTATCTTCAGATATCTTAAATATTGTTTTTAATCTTTAACTAGTGTTCTAATCCGTGCGATATACTCGAATCCTAATTTAATTACCGAATTTACCCCGTTATGAGAAAATTTTACATTTTTTTATATAATTATCATAATTTAAGTTTCCTATCAGATTTATTGTATATTCCTATTATTATCATAATATCAATTCTAACTAATATTTTCCTAATTATTAATTTCTCATAATTACATATTACATATTATCACCTAATGTGTACAAAATGTACACTTCTAATATTCCCATCACTTCAAATATCATCTCCCAACATCAAATAATATTTCAAATATCTAAATTCAACCCAAATCAAATTTTGAACCTAATTACCCTAAATTGCCAAATTAACTCAAAATTTCTCATTTTTAGCTATAATATATTTACTATATAATATGCTAATAATTACATCTAACACTTCAAATGCTACAAATAGCATACTCATCATATTTCAACATCTTAAAACATATAAGTGAGCATCAAATCAGTAATTACTCATTTAATTACTTAATTAATCTTAAATTACCTATTTTATGCATCATTTTAAGGCCTAAAAATTATCTAAAAATTTCAAAAATTAATTTTTGAAAAAGGGCTTTATGGAACTATTCTATATCACCTACGTAGTCTATACAAAAATTTTGGGACAAAAATTTTGAGCTCAAAACTATACTTTTAAGATCATTTATTTCTAAATCAAAACATGTTCGATTTTGTATTATTTCTTAAGGACAAGATATCGCAGGACATATTTTCATCAAAATAAAATTTTTTCTAAAAACTAAATACTAAAATATTATAGAATAACAAATTTCAAAATTTTCTGAGAATATTTACTATTTTTATAAAATTACACAAAATCAAGTTGGAAATCAAACTTACCAATTTAGGTGGCTCTAGCCACCGTCGGTAGCCATGGGTGTGTCGGCCCACCTGGGAGCTACCACCACCATGTGGTGGTGGTGGCCATCTACTCCTAGCTGCTCGTCAGGTCTAAGTTTTCCTTAAAAGCCTCAACTGCATAGATTTTTGCTAAATTTTTGTAAAACCCTAATTTCCTCTCAATTTTGCCTTTCTCTAATTTTCTAAGCTTTCTGACATCTAAAATGAGCTTCTGAAAAATTTGGGGTATTTATAGAGATCTTAAGGAATTATTGTGTATTAATTTAATTAGACAATTGCCTTATTTTCTTCCAATTTGCCTTTTGTATTATTCTAATTTAATTGGCTAATTTTTTTTTCTTATTTTCCCTAGCTACCATGACCTAAATCTGGATTATTCTTTATTTTTTCTGATTTTTATTTATTTTTCCTTAATTAATTATGAATTTTCTTTAATTATTTAGTATTATTTTAGTACATTTCGCGTATTTTAAGTAATTACGCGTATTTCTACCTACATGTAAATTCATATATAGCACAAATAAATATTTATAAATATTATTTAGGTCATTCTATAATTTTTAGTATATATATAATTTATCTCTAACAATTCGTTAGTTATCGGAATGCATTTTCGATAAATAACGAGTTATATACTTAAAATTTGAAAATTTTATATTCTTTTATTTTATTACTTATTTTTTAAAATCTAAACTTACAGGATCACTTTTACTAATATTTCTAACTTTATTCGATAATTTAGGCTCGATTGGATCATTTAACCAATCGCCTTAAATTCTACGAGTCAAACTTTAAGTAACTGATTGTGGGTCTTACATTACAATATATAAGTATTTATAAGACCCAATTAGGGTAAATCCTAGGTTAGAGTAAATTACAGAAAAGGATTCCTACTAGTTAAGGAAAAGAGAATAATTTATAAGAGTATTAATGTAAACATGCAAAAAGAATTTCCGGTAGTAGAAAAGATAGTACAAATGTCAAGAAAAGGATAGCATGTGTGTAGTTTGCTCATTCTATGGTCGGCGTCAACAGTTTGGTAGCTTAGATAGTTAGGAATGGATAAGGGTTAAATCAAGGGTGACTCATTTTCAGTTCGGCCTCAGGTGATTAGCTCCTGGTAGCTTTCAGCTCAACCTCGGCACAAGTTATATGGATTGTATCCTAATTCGATGCTTGGATTGGTGTGTAGTAGAGGGGTTGGCTCGACATATCGATTAGTTACCCTAATAGCTTCTTTGATGATGTAAAGAGTGAGGTAACTTGGCAGGTTGGACTGGGGAATGCACTGCTCCTCAGCACTCAATTCACCTTGAACAACTCGACGAGTCATCTAAGCAAGCCTTCGAGTTAAGGAGCGCATGATTGATCTGTGATCCTTATCATAGTGTCTGGATACTAAACAAACTAGCATCCAGATGCCCCAACCCCTATTTCTTGCAATAGTGTTATTTTGAGGTTTCCAAGGTTTTTTTTATGTTGTTTTCATAACCTAAACCCCTTCCAAAACTTTTCTAATCACAAATTATCACTTGAAACATAGTACAAGTCAAACTAACTTCTTAGCGATCCTAGGTTCCATTTAAAATTCTTAAGAAAATATAAGTCGATTGAGTTGTTGTGTTAGAGAATATCATTAGTTTGGTTCTAAATCTGAGTGTGTATGATGTTTCTATTGTAAAAAGATTGTGAGGTGCTTGTGTCAGATTTTGAGCAAGCATTACAGTTAGGTACGAGGTTGTATGTTGTTTATATGTGTAGGACTAGTATTTGTAAATGGACTTAATAAAAAACTTTAGCTTAAATAAGTGTGCTGCTTGTACTTAGTTGGGCTTAAAGGACTGGGAGAACTAGACCTTAGGGTAACACCAACGATGCCCTGATTGGAGTTTTGCTTAGAAATGATTCAAGTAGATTTAGCATGTTTTATGATTATTAGGGTATTGAGGAGAACCCAATACCAATACCTATACGTATTATATATATTGTACGTCTAAGTTATGAGTTACTCTAAGTTTTGGGATGCTAGAAATATGTAGCTCGACAAGCTTAAACAAAGATAACAAAATGTGGTTGTTGCATTTAGCTTTAATGTTTTTGTTAATGTATATATGTTTGTGCATTATAGTATGATCATACGCCTATAGTTGATACCCCGCATTGAGCTTTGCTTACCCCTTAAGTTTGCATTTTTTTTAGATACAAGCACAAGTTGGGTGATTACGAGGAGTATTATAGTGATTATGGGTACTATGGTGATGAAGTTGATTTTTATAACTATTATTACGATTTTGGAGATGGTTCGGCATAGTTAGTTGGGATTATGAAACTTGTGAAATAATCAATTAGACTTGTTTTATTTTCACTTATTTGCTATTACGTGGGTCTAAAGAGACTTCTTAAGTCCTTAGCAGTTGTTAGTGTTAAGTTTGAAGATATGAAACATTAAGTTTTGCTTTATGGCATTTGTGATAGCTATTAAAGATTGATGTTAAGTTATTTTGTTTTAATAAAATATAGTGATGATTTAATCCTTTGTATTTATTGGTGAATTAAGGATGTCCTTGAAAAAAATATTATATGGGAGTTAATATGGGTCATAAGTGATTAACGAGGCATGTGATGACAATAGCAAGTGGTTTTAGATGTCTGACATGTCAGTAGATTATAGGGAAACATAGCAGGCTATAATTTCTTAGGTTTGGCAACCATTAACAATGTCTAAGTTAGAGCCATACACAATTATAACATCCAAGATGAGTTTGACCTCAACTTTAGACATGAACATGGATATACCAATAAGCTCCTTGACTAAATTAACCATCTAATTTACGAAATCCTAACTACTCCATTTTCTTTCTTAACCCAAGGAGTTTATCAAGAAAGGATACTACGATCGAAGTCTTTACATAATCGCTTGTTCATTTTAAGAGTTTATTTTATTTTCCATAAGCCCCACAAAAGAAACTCCAATTTCAATTATAGTCTTCCTTACGTTATTTTCCCTTAATAGGGTCACTCAAACCTGTCACATTTTAGGCTCTATTATTCATAAAACTTATTCAAAAAAAAAAAGAAAACTAATGATATGTAGGTAAACTTACGCTTTCACTTGAAGAGTCTCTTCATCTTTTTTCTTAAGGTGCTAGAGCTCTTTCCACACTTTATTCTGGTCAACTAAGTAGGCTAAAAAAGGCTTTAGTCAATCACTATATCCTATGGTCAACCGCTATGGTCTAATTCTAGATTTTTAGGGTTAAGATTGTGGTTTTTCAAAGTATACTTGGGGTCTTAAATCTATCTTTTTGTATAGATTTTGAATACAAATCAACATGTCATAGTAGTGTTAGGAAATGAATATGGTTTAGCAAATGAATTGAACTTAGAGGTACAATAAAGATTGTTTTCCTTCTAGAATTTGCACCTCTCACCCAATATTTACTATGAGAGTTTGTATGTGGAATTCCCCTAAGATATAGCTCAGTCTTGGTGTATAAATAGCAAAAATTTATACACCAAACTACACTTAGAATATAGAAAAAAAGAGTTTATTTATCTAGTGATCGAAGAACAAGAGTCTGTAAAAAAATTGGAATGAAATTCATACAAAAAGAGAGAGAAAATAGAGTTACAAATAGTTATTTATAATATACATTTTGAAGGTACATAACCATTCACTAAAAATTATATTGATTCAATGATCTAATTCCATCCACTAGATTGAATCAAATCAGTTACAAATCGATCTAAACCTTATATCATGAAGTGTTATGACTTTTTTTTACTGTAACTCATGAGAATTTGATTAAGAGTTGCAACTCTTTTAAGCAATATGTACATCAACTTCGCTAATATAAAGATCATAGACAAGGTATATGGTCGTGATATTTAGCCATAAACTTTTTGCACTTAATTTTTCTCTTTTTTGTTGTAGATCACGCATAAGTTCACGAACATGAACTAGGTCATGAACCTCTCATAAACTTATTTACTTATTTCTAACACTCTTGTAAAGATTAGGCTTAGGTTCACATTCATAAACCTTGACCATAATCCTTTGGAAAACATTATAAATTGCCTTTCAATGCTTGTAATTAACACGGTACCATCTTAGTCAATTATTAAGCATTCGGAATATATAGTTCAAACTTTAAACACATAATTGACAATTTATTTTTACAAATAATGGTATGAGAAAGTGCTATAAATAGAGGTAACTAGTTGAATTATCTACAACTAATACCCTGTTGAATCAGTATATGACGATTACATGTGTCATGAATATGAATAGTAGGTTTAATGGATCCATATGATGTTTTTGTGCCTACAATGTTGAGTTGCTTATGTTTGCTACCATCACCTAAACAAGATAATTAACCGCATGTTTATGGTGTTTATATTGTTTGTTGTATTAGTATATCTGTATAAACGCATAGTGTATGCTTGTGTATATGTTGTATATTCTTGTTGGGCTCCATAACTCATTCAATATTCAAGGTGTTATTTTTCTGATAATTCCACTCTTCGATGTGTGAATTTCCGATACTTTGTGATAAGACTATATTATAAGCAATTTTTCTTAAAATATTCCATCATCGACTCTCTCTCTCTATACATATACATATACATATATATATATGTATATTACTTTGTGACGATAGTTTGAATCGCACAACTATACTTACTTTTGTAATCTAATTATTTGATAAAATATTGAATACACATATAATTTGTAATATGTCATAAAAGTTTAGAAATATCCCTTCTTCTTTTTTTTTTTTAGTTGTCTTGTCTTTTGAATTGCTTCGAATATGAGTAGAGTTTTTAACGGTTTCAGGACGGATATGGAGACGTGTTATATCATAAGCTTTCTACAATGCAAGACTGACACAGCTGATTAGCAAGAAAGATTCGAGAGTCTGGCAATAATCCATTGATTGTGCCGTTAATTTAATTCAATTTGAAGAGGAACAACTCATTAATATTTAATTTTGATCCTAGAGTATTTTCGTAGAAAAAGAGGGCATGAGGCCCTGTACGTCGTTCCTTGGATAGGGACAAATGAACTATGACATCATCAAAATGTTGATGATAATCAAGGAATCAAGGAGACATTGCGCACTTCGTGAACAAGCTCGAGCAAGGTTGATTTTGACATTCCCCGACCACACCAGAACGACCTTTTCACTTTGGATCAATATCATAAATTCAAAATAGCATGCGTGGCTTCTTCCCTTACTCTAAGTGGCCTAAGATGGATGGTATTACATAGTCACGGACCACCATACTTAAACATAATATTCCACTCGACTATTGCCAAGTTTATAAAATTACAAATAAGATTGTTTACATCTCTCTTTTTTTTTTTTTTTTAGAAAATATTGAATAGCAAAATTTACTGAAGATGGTAGTACATTTTACTTTATTTCTTTTTTCCTTTTTTTTTTTGTTTTCCAATGACATTTACCTACCCATTCACTTAAGGGGAATTAAAACTCCATTCCCCCTTTTTTTCTATTATGGCATTCACTTTATTTTTTGTTTTCAAATCGCAATTTCATAAAAATCTCTATTACTTAAATCAAATAATAGAAATTCCTTAATTCAATCAAAGAATTATAATACCTTATAAAATTTTACATTTTTCCTAAAAATAACTTCATCCCAATTTGATTACCACCATTACTGTCACTACTACCATCAATCACTACCATCGCCCATTATCAACTACCGCCACCACCATCGCCTGTTACTGACTATCACTATTGCCCATTACCGACTATCACTATCGCCCATTACCGACTATCACTATCGCCACCGCTAGCGCCCACCATTGACTACCTCCTACCACCAACTGCCATCGCCGTAGTCGCCGCCTAAGATAGTTGAGATAAAAGATGAATTAAAAGTGATTTAGTCGTTAAAGTTATATTACATGTTTATTCTTAAGTGGTAAACCTTGTAAATTTAACTATTTAAAAATAGAATTGAACCCTAGTACTTTAAACGACTTCATAAGTCGTTAAAGTTGAGCAAATAAAAATTTGATAAATTATAAATTTAAATATATTATAAATAGTAAAAAAAAACCCTAGAAAATTGATCTAAACCTAATTTGCGTACAAAAACCATGAATCCGATGTACACGCAAATACTCGAAATCAAATCTAAACTTGATCAAAACCCTAAAACTATAACTTTAAGCTTATAAAATTAATAAATATCACTTAATAGTGATATAATTGAAGTCGATTATAATTATTGACTAAATCGCGTAATTATGTAAAACTTTTAATAAAAACGTTAAAATAACTCGTAATTATTATAAACGTAATGAGTACCAATTAAATTAATAAATTTTCATAAAATCTAAAAATTAATTTATAAATATTATTTTTATGTTTGGAAAAATTACATATTTTTATTTTTATTTTTCTTCCCTTTTTTCTTTCTTTTTCTTTTCTTTTTCCTTCTCTACTTGAATTCCTTGCTGAAGTGCAGCAGCCCATGTGCTCAATTATTTTATCCAAGTGTCATGTAACTAAAGGATAAAGGACAAATTTAATAAAGTAAATGTCTTATCTTCATTAATATTTGATTTGCTTAGATTTGTTCCTCTCTTTTTTTCATTTCTATTTGCTATATATCTCCACAATTGCATACGTTTGGAACCTAGAAACTCTACAAGTTCAAACCTAGAAAAAAAAAAAAGAATTAACCAAAGTAAAAACACACACACACACACAAATTACTAAATACTAAGAGAAGAAGAAGAAGAAGAAGAAGATTAAGGGGATTTTGATCATTTATGTTATTAAAGAGTTTAGGTGAGTCATTTAATTATTTTTATACATACATATATATATATATATATATATATAGTCTATAGTATGTACATGTGTACTAAGTATTTGTTTATTTATTTATTTACATATACACATATGTATACATGAATAGATAAATATATATGTATTATGTATTTTTTTTATTTATGTATATACATATGTATGTAGGCATGGGTATATGTATTATTATGTCTAATATACGATATATGTATATAGGTATAAATAGTGATACATATAATATGTATTTTTCTACACATGTATTTTGTACATATGTATGCGTATGTATTATTTATATATGTATATTTAATATTTTATTATATAATAGATGTAGGTATACATGTATAGTATATGTATATGTACCAGATATTTCTTTTATATACATATATATATTTAATATTTTATTTAACTATTTATGAACATATACGTGATTATGTATATATATGTAATTATTATTATTTTTACTATATGAGGTATATACATGTATACGTATATAGTAAATATATGTATATATACTTAGTATTTTTAAAATATAAGAATTTTTGTATATATGTATATGTATATTGCTGGAAGTGAAGATGTATATATATTATTATTAATAATATTTTGTATTTTAATATATATACACATATACAGTAAAACCGTATATGTACATAAGCATATAAAGTATACATAAGGGTATATTATACTTATCCATAATGTATAAATAAAGTTAGAATAATTTATTATATAAAGTATATTATACGTATAAATGTATGCATATGAATAGTGACGTATACATAAAAATACGACTATATGTAAATAGTATATACGATATATTATAATATTAAGTTAATAAATAAAGTAAGTTAATAAATATATATACATAAATACCATAAATTTGGAAAAAGATTAATAATTAAGTAAATTAGAAAATTTAATAAAATATAATAATAAGTATATGTATATATATATAATTATACCATAAAATAGGAAAATAATGGGAAATTTTGGAAAAAGTACAAATTGACACATGGCACCTTCATGTGCTACCATGTCATTATATATGTATAAATTAGGTAATTTTTGAAATTAATAGTAATAATAATTTATTAATTAAAAAATTAATAAAGTAGAAAAATTTTAATTAATAATTCTAACATCTCAAAAATAAGTAATTATAGTAAAATAGGCTTAAAATAAGAAAATTATCAATTATACGATTTAAATAATTATTAAATTATAAATATACTAAAAAAAGCTTAAATTGATATTTTATAACTTTTTAAGTTAAAATAATAAACTTTGTGATATTTTTATATCACAGTCAAAACTGTGAATTATAACATTCAAAATGAATTTCACTAAAAGAAAGTACGTTTGAAAATGATCGAAATGGACTATAAGTTCATATAGGTCCGAGCTAAATCGAAAAAGGTGTATGCGATTTAATAAAAAGCTTGAATCGATGATTTCACGTTATTCAATAGCCAAATTAAGTAAACAGTAAGAATTACAATACTAGTTTAGTCATTTAATTCTCAAAACTTACTACTTTTCGTATTTCCTAATGTCAAGTGATTTTGATATAGATACCAACTTATTAAATAGACTTTTACGATTATTAATAGATTCAATGGCCAAGTGAGTACTCTTGATAACTCTATATTTATTTTATACTTGTAGTTAATGCATATAAATTAAATATTAATAACTTCATATAAGGGGGTTTGGGTTATGCATATGTTTAATATTGATTAAAGACTGTGCAAAATATTGTTAAATGTGATAGTTGAAAATTTGGTTATATGATTGATTGTTACATAATGTAAATGATTTGTTGACAATGTTTGATCACCTCATAAATTGATTTAATCATATTCAACTCAATTAAAAAGTAAACGGATCATGCATAAAGCACGAATATTGCATATAATGTTCCAATCGTCACCTCATGCGATTAGTAATAAAGGGCTTTAGAGGGATGGATTCCCACATAATTTGATTAGTACAGTGAAGGACCATTGGTACAACAAGACCCTACTTTTGACTCGCAGGTTTTACTAGCGTAGGATATACTAATCGTGGGTGGCTAGGAGTCATGTCTAAAGACCACCGCTATAGGATGTGAGCGTAGACTGCAGGAGCCACTTCACCACTAGATTTGGATATTTATATACTATTGACTGTTGAAAATAGAAATCTATTTCGTAAAATAGAGAATTTCTATATATATTTATATATGGTTAAAAACTTAGGTACTAAAGCTCGATTGTAATTGGTGTTGATGTATCTTTAACCCTTACTTCGGAAGGCGTTAAATTCAATGTTATATGCAGCACTAGTCAATTGCATATATATTGTTTGGCATATTGCTTGTTTGTGCATTCATATGTTTAGTAATAAACTATTTGATAACTTAGTTGCTAGTATAGTACGAGAAATATCTCACTAACTTACTCCTCAATAGTTTTTGTAACTTACTCCTCAATAGTTTTTTCTTGTAGATTGCTAAATAATCGAGCATGAGTTAAAAGTTGAGTGTTAAGCACCAGTGTGAAGCGCTTAAAAGTTAGAATGTAAGGATAAACTATGTAAACGGTTTGAATTATTATATATAATTATTATTACTATATTTAGATTTTATGACTTTCGTAAGTTTAAGTTTTAAAACTTTACTACTTAATCTTATCGTTTGATAGGGGATATCGATTCTCTACAATTTTGATGGACCATGGCTTATCAGATATCTATAGTTACTTATATATTATAGTAAGTTAGTTAAATTAAGAATCGAAAACTTTAGTGACTAATTGTTTAAAGTCTTGTAATCTCTAACTTGTAAGACGGTTTTTATATTACCGGTGCACACATACTATAAAAATTTTAGATAATCCTATTAGATTTCCTATAGGGTCATAACATAAGTCGCTTATAAATCTAATCAAAGTAATAGATATTATATCTTTATTATATTCCTTAAGAATTTTAATTTCATTTATTCTTTATTTCATTCAATGAAATGAACAAACCATTAAAGGATCTTGTTAGCTACGCATAACAAGTAGCTATCATGTATTAAAATCATTCTTTGTTCCACTCATATTTAACCTACCATCAACTTTGGACACAAGATCCAACTAAAGGTTGCAACCAGACAACACTTGTGAAGCAAGGTCTAACCACACTTTGAAACGAGAATGCACTAAGAAACTAGATAGAAAGACTCTAATATTGCTATATATATCACATAAATTGATTAATAGTAAGTAAATATCAATCAAATTATAATGTAAAAATATGGTTGATAATTTTTTAGAAACAATCAATTACTACTAATAAACATTTAAATATCACTTATACTTATCTATTGTTTATTTTAACATGTGTTATATTAATACTGGTAAATCTTTTTTTCTTCTAGATGCACAGCTACAAAACTACTTGGCACAAAAGTTTGTTGGGGAATTGTGGAAACATCAAACAAGCTACAGCATAGCTTTTATTAATCTTACCTCTTTCTTACTGGTCTCCAAGTTTTGAGATGGCATATTTCCACTTTTTTGTCCCTTCAGTACCAAGATTGTAAAACTTTTAAGTGCTTAAGCGGGAAGTGGAAATTGCGAGTCCCACATGCCTCGTCGAGATCACCAGTCTTTCGTCGAGTCTAAACAAGAATTTTTGGCTATCCTTGTACATTCATGCATACCTCATAGATTAGTATCAGAATATTGGAATCTATGATCTATTGGGCCATCCTCATCGCACGTTCTTTAGCACAAATTTTGAGAGTTCACGCTCCATCAAGTGCTTCACCATTGGTGAACGTTTCTTCCCGTAACAGCGGTGCTTATCAGAATACCATACCTTATTTCTCTTTTTTTTTTTTTTCTTTTCTTTTTTTGACTCTGGCCAAAAATCAGAAATATATCAGCGGTTGGAAAATGCAACCCAAGGGCCAATTCTTTTATTTAAAAGAAAAGATATTTATTATTACAGATTCCATAAATAATATAACAATTTTTTAGAATTTGTTTTTTAAAAACCTTATAGATAAAGTGTAAAGCTCCTTACAACTTAAAATTTTTAAAATGCTAACATTGTATCGAGTGACTTGAAATAGAGTCCTTGAAGGTTTATTAGTGAGTTGTCTATAGAGGTAGTAGAGATACTTAGAGTACCATATTAGTATCCTAAACAACTCTTTTATTTATATAACTCACTACTTTATCAATACAACACCTAACCAATGCTTTAAAGAAAAATCATAAAAAAAAAAAAAGAAAGAAGAAGAATTATGCATGGACATTGCTTGTTGCAATGGCATAAAAAGCAAGTCATAAGCACTGATGCTTCTAGAAGAAACCCACGGGAGTGAAGCATCATGGGGTGCTTAGTTTGAGAATATATGCTAAGCATCCTTAATAAATATGATATAAAGGCAAGTTTATCAATGGATATCTAAAGGAGATGTTTAAGGTGTTATATCAACATTTTGAACTAAAATCTTAAGTAACTCTTTTTTCTAAATAAGTCTCCACTTTATGAGTTGGGTATATAATCAAACTTACGGAGCAATTTTTTAAATCTTTTGGAGGCCTCATATTTATTACTTATCAAACACACATAAAAAAAAAAAATTGAAAGTTTAGTGTTTGGTATGAGAATATGTATCAAACAATAATACTTATTTTGATACTCTAGTGAAGTTAATCATCTCAGGATAACTATACTTTATCAATAAAAATGAAATACTTGATATGAAAATATGTAGGAAACATCTTTGATAAACATGACGTAAGGGTTAAAAGNGTAAGTTAATAAATATATATACATAAATACCATAAATTTGGAAAAAGATTAATAATTAAGTAAATTAGAAAATTTAATAAAATATAATAATAAGTATATGTATATATATATAATTATACCATAAAATAGGAAAATAATGGGAAATTTTGGAAAAAGTACAAATTGACACATGGCACCTTCATGTGCTACCATGTCATTATATATGTATAAATTAGGTAATTTTTGAAATTAATAGTAATAATAATTTATTAATTAAAAAATTAATAAAGTAGAAAAATTTTAATTAATAATTCTAACATCTCAAAAATAAGTAATTATAGTAAAATAGGCTTAAAATAAGAAAATTATCAATTATACGATTTAAATAATTATTAAATTATAAATATACTAAAAAAAGCTTAAATTGATATTTTATAACTTTTTAAGTTAAAATAATAAACTTTGTGATATTTTTATATCACAGTCAAAACTGTGAATTATAACATTCAAAATGAATTTCACTAAAAGAAAGTACGTTTGAAAATGATCGAAATGGACTATAAGTTCATATAGGTCCGAGCTAAATCGAAAAAGGTGTATGCGATTTAATAAAAAGCTTGAATCGATGATTTCACGTTATTCAATAGCCAAATTAAGTAAACAGTAAGAATTACAATACTAGTTTAGTCATTTAATTCTCAAAACTTACTACTTTTCGTATTTCCTAATGTCAAGTGATTTTGATATAGATACCAACTTATTAAATAGACTTTTACGATTATTAATAGATTCAATGGCCAAGTGAGTACTCTTGATAACTCTATATTTATTTTATACTTGTAGTTAATGCATATAAATTAAATATTAATAACTTCATATAAGGGGGTTTGGGTTATGCATATGTTTAATATTGATTAAAGACTGTGCAAAATATTGTTAAATGTGATAGTTGAAAATTTGGTTATATGATTGATTGTTACATAATGTAAATGATTTGTTGACAATGTTTGATCACCTCATAAATTGATTTAATCATATTCAACTCAATTAAAAAGTAAACGGATCATGCATAAAGCACGAATATTGCATATAATGTTCCAATCGTCACCTCATGCGATTAGTAATAAAGGGCTTTAGAGGGATGGATTCCCACATAATTTGATTAGTACAGTGAAGGACCATTGGTACAACAAGACCCTACTTTTGACTCGCAGGTTTTACTAGCGTAGGATATACTAATCGTGGGTGGCTAGGAGTCATGTCTAAAGACCACCGCTATAGGATGTGAGCGTAGACTGCAGGAGCCACTTCACCACTAGATTTGGATATTTATATACTATTGACTGTTGAAAATAGAAATCTATTTCGTAAAATAGAGAATTTCTATATATATTTATATATGGTTAAAAACTTAGGTACTAAAGCTCGATTGTAATTGGTGTTGATGTATCTTTAACCCTTACTTCGGAAGGCGTTAAATTCAATGTTATATGCAGCACTAGTCAATTGCATATATATTGTTTGGCATATTGCTTGTTTGTGCATTCATATGTTTAGTAATAAACTATTTGATAACTTAGTTGCTAGTATAGTACGAGAAATATCTCACTAACTTACTCCTCAATAGTTTTTGTAACTTACTCCTCAATAGTTTTTTCTTGTAGATTGCTAAATAATCGAGCATGAGTTAAAAGTTGAGTGTTAAGCACCAGTGTGAAGCGCTTAAAAGTTAGAATGTAAGGATAAACTATGTAAACGGTTTGAATTATTATATATAATTATTATTACTATATTTAGATTTTATGACTTTCGTAAGTTTAAGTTTTAAAACTTTACTACTTAATCTTATCGTTTGATAGGGGATATCGATTCTCTACAATTTTGATGGACCATGGCTTATCAGATATCTATAGTTACTTATATATTATAGTAAGTTAGTTAAATTAAGAATCGAAAACTTTAGTGACTAATTGTTTAAAGTCTTGTAATCTCTAACTTGTAAGACGGTTTTTATATTACCGGTGCACACATACTATAAAAATTTTAGATAATCCTATTAGATTTCCTATAGGGTCATAACATAAGTCGCTTATAAATCTAATCAAAGTAATAGATATTATATCTTTATTATATTCCTTAAGAATTTTAATTTCATTTATTCTTTATTTCATTCAATGAAATGAACAAACCATTAAAGGATCTTGTTAGCTACGCATAACAAGTAGCTATCATGTATTAAAATCATTCTTTGTTCCACTCATATTTAACCTACCATCAACTTTGGACACAAGATCCAACTAAAGGTTGCAACCAGACAACACTTGTGAAGCAAGGTCTAACCACACTTTGAAACGAGAATGCACTAAGAAACTAGATAGAAAGACTCTAATATTGCTATATATATCACATAAATTGATTAATAGTAAGTAAATATCAATCAAATTATAATGTAAAAATATGGTTGATAATTTTTTAGAAACAATCAATTACTACTAATAAACATTTAAATATCACTTATACTTATCTATTGTTTATTTTAACATGTGTTATATTAATACTGGTAAATCTTTTTTTCTTCTAGATGCACAGCTACAAAACTACTTGGCACAAAAGTTTGTTGGGGAATTGTGGAAACATCAAACAAGCTACAGCATAGCTTTTATTAATCTTACCTCTTTCTTACTGGTCTCCAAGTTTTGAGATGGCATATTTCCACTTTTTTGTCCCTTCAGTACCAAGATTGTAAAACTTTTAAGTGCTTAAGCGGGAAGTGGAAATTGCGAGTCCCACATGCCTCGTCGAGATCACCAGTCTTTCGTCGAGTCTAAACAAGAATTTTTGGCTATCCTTGTACATTCATGCATACCTCATAGATTAGTATCAGAATATTGGAATCTATGATCTATTGGGCCATCCTCATCGCACGTTCTTTAGCACAAATTTTGAGAGTTCACGCTCCATCAAGTGCTTCACCATTGGTGAACGTTTCTTCCCGTAACAGCGGTGCTTATCAGAATACCATACCTTATTTCTCTTTTTTTTTTTTTTCTTTTCTTTTTTTGACTCTGGCCAAAAATCAGAAATATATCAGCGGTTGGAAAATGCAACCCAAGGGCCAATTCTTTTATTTAAAAGAAAAGATATTTATTATTACAGATTCCATAAATAATATAACAATTTTTTAGAATTTGTTTTTTAAAAACCTTATAGATAAAGTGTAAAGCTCCTTACAACTTAAAATTTTTAAAATGCTAACATTGTATCGAGTGACTTGAAATAGAGTCCTTGAAGGTTTATTAGTGAGTTGTCTATAGAGGTAGTAGAGATACTTAGAGTACCATATTAGTATCCTAAACAACTCTTTTATTTATATAACTCACTACTTTATCAATACAACACCTAACCAATGCTTTAAAGAAAAATCATAAAAAAAAAAAAAGAAAGAAGAAGAATTATGCATGGACATTGCTTGTTGCAATGGCATAAAAAGCAAGTCATAAGCACTGATGCTTCTAGAAGAAACCCACGGGAGTGAAGCATCATGGGGTGCTTAGTTTGAGAATATATGCTAAGCATCCTTAATAAATATGATATAAAGGCAAGTTTATCAATGGATATCTAAAGGAGATGTTTAAGGTGTTATATCAACATTTTGAACTAAAATCTTAAGTAACTCTTTTTTCTAAATAAGTCTCCACTTTATGAGTTGGGTATATAATCAAACTTACGGAGCAATTTTTTAAATCTTTTGGAGGCCTCATATTTATTACTTATCAAACACACATAAAAAAAAAAAATTGAAAGTTTAGTGTTTGGTATGAGAATATGTATCAAACAATAATACTTATTTTGATACTCTAGTGAAGTTAATCATCTCAGGATAACTATACTTTATCAATAAAAATGAAATACTTGATATGAAAATATGTAGGAAACATCTTTGATAAACATGACGTAAGGGTTAAAAGATAAACTTAATAAGTAAAAATCTACAAATCTAATAGTAGATATCCTCAAAACACAGTCCTCTATTTTTTAAAAATACTTTATATTGTATTGCTAATGAATAACCTAGTCTTAAAATTAATGTCAAATGACCGTGATTGCTCAAATGTAATGATAAAAAATCTCATCGGCAGCAGAAGTTTAAGATCATTCCATTAATTTTAGAAAATTCAAGAAGGGAAATATCTTATTAACAATTTATCCATATTAGTGTCTTATGTCCCCACTCATTACTAAATCAAAGTATGAAAGCCTGAACTTTGTCAAGAAGCTCGAACGCTTGTCGCCAAAGGCTGATTTTGATATTTCCCGACGGCGACCCTACCAACAACAATGATCCACCACTTTACTTTCGCTTATGTTAGTCAGATACGGTTTATATGGATTTAATCTATATAGATAATTTATTTTAAAATCATTAGATTTGTAACGTTCATATAAAAATATAATGACTTCTGCAAATTTAAGGATGCAAGGTATGTGATTTAATGATTACATGGATGAAATCGTCCCATACCAGTTTGTTAGCAGCATCCGACGTAAATAATCATACAAAAAAAGGGGAAAAAGAAAGAGAAAAATCAAAATGAAGAGTAAACACACAACGATTTGACTATAATTAATAAATAAAAGCTACTTTCCCTATAACTTGGTTGATGCACCACGATATGAGAAAAATGGTGTACTGTAACTATTAGATAATTTATCACTTAATATTAAGTGAGGTCTGCGTATGAAATATCCCATCATCCGACTATCCAAGCATAATTTATTTAGCAAGGGAGAAGGGAAAAAAATAAAGAGGTAAGATCGTGATATATTTCTATTTTATTTCAAGATATGGATGGTTAGAATATAGAAGACAAAGGAAAGTAATATGGATAAAGAAAACAAAAATTAATGGAATCACAAAGTTATCTATGTGCCCCTCATGGCCAGTCAAGATCACCAATCTTTCATCAAGTCTAAACAAGAATTTTTTGCCATCCTTAAGGTACTCAAGTATTTCATTGGCTTAAAACTTGCACGATCATTGCAAGGATTAGTTCTTTCACAACAAAAGTTTGCTCTTGACTTGCCAGCAGACATTGGATTCACTAGAGTAAAGCCATTATCTACTCCAATTGAAATCAATCATCAATTATCCAGAAATGATGATATAGAAACAGTTGATGTTACTTTTGATGAACGAGTGTATGTGTGATGAAGAAGGTGAATAGAAAAACACGAAAGAAAATAATGTTGCAGTAGAAAAGAAGAGCGAAAGAATTATAGTGAGAATGAATGTATTAAGTTATCCTTTCTATACACAAAGCTCATATATATAGTTTCTATGGTTAATTGTTGTAGAATCAACAACAAAACTAACTTCTGCAACTAACTACCAGAATTAATAACTACACTCAATAGCTATAACTGTAACTACCCCCACCTTACCCCCACCACCCCTCTCTCAAGATAGAAAGTATATATTCAATACTCTGATCTTGGATAACAGTTGACAAAATTGTTCTAGGTGCAGTCCCTTAGTGAATATGTCCATAAGCTGTTGCTTAGAAGAAACAAATAGTGGAAGTATGTAACCTTTAATGACTTTATCACAAACAAAATGCAAATCTATTTCAATGTGTTTTGTTCGTTCGTGGAAAATAGGATTTTTAGCAATATGTAAAGCTGATTGATTGTCACAAAATAATTGTATCGATAATATACAATTAATATGAAACTCTTTAAGAAGAGAAATCATCAAAAGTACTTCACAAGCAGTAGCAGCAAGAGCTCGATATTCTGATTCCGCTGAACTTCTAGCTACTGTCATCTATTTCTTAGATTCCCAATTTAATAGAGAATTACCCAAAAATACACAAAATCCAATTGTTGATCGTCATGAATCAGGGTACCCTCCTTAGTCACTATCACCATATGCCCGTAGTATAAAATCATTGGCCAAAGAAAAACAAATGCCTCGTCCAATAGTTCCTTTAATGTAGTGTAATACACAACCAAGTGCTAACTGGTGAGACTACTTGGGACTATCCAAAAATTGACTTAGGACATGAACTCAGTAAGTAATGTCTGGCTGTATAATACATAAATATAGAAGTTTACCAACTATTCTTTTGTAGCGTGAAACATCAACTATTTTTATGTCATCATTTATGGATAACCGATGATTGACTTCAATTGGAGTAGACAATGGCTGTACTCCAATAAATCCAACGTCTATTAGCAAGTTAAGAGCAAACTTTTGTTATGAAAGAACTAATCCTTGCAATGATCGTGCAAGCTCTAAGCCAATGAAATACTTAAGTACCCCAATGTCTTTAATTTTAAACTGTATGTATATAAAACTTTTGAAATGATCAATAAGAGAAAGATTCTTGCTAGCAACTGCTATGTCATCAACATACACTAAAACAACCATCATATCATCACCTGAACCTTTTATAAATAGAGAATAGTCACAATATGATTACTTAAAACCTTAAGCTAAAAGTGATTGTGTGAGTTTGGCATTCCATTGCCTAAACGCCTATTTTAATCCATAAAGATACTTGTTAAGCTTGCATACAAGTTTTTCTTGCATGCAATTTTGCATAGGAACATGAAGTCTTTGAGGAATCTTTATATACACTTCTTCATTCAAATCACTATTGAGGAAAGCATTGTGCACATCCATTTGATGCACATCCTAGTTGTATGCAACTGCAAGACAAGAGAATAGCTTTACCATAACATGCTTTACTACTAGACTAAACATCTTAGTATAATCAAACCCTTCCTTTTGACTAAATCCTTTTGCTACAAGTTGTGCCTTGTATCATTCAATTAAACCATCTACCTTAGTTTTAAGCTTATATACCCACTTAGACCTGACTGTGTTTTTGCCTTGTGGCAATGGTAGTATAGACTAAGTATTATTAGAGACTAAGGCATCAATCTCTTCTTGCATTGCCTTACACTAAGGATCAAGTAACCTAGCTTGCTCATAACTACTAAGTTCACTATGTTGTGCAAGCTGAACACTAAAAGTACGAAAACTAGGTGATAAGGACTGGTAAAAAAGAGATTGATGCAAAGGATGATCAATTGATGAAAATGTTGTTATTGAACCTGTTGAAGAAAGACTTAAGTGATAATCTTGTAAATAAGAGGGACTCTTACGTAGTCTAGTACTTCTTCTAAGTGTACTAGGTTCAACACCATTAACTCTATCTTGTTGATTCATAGGAATTGGCTGTATTGCTACATCAAAAGGAAATAAAGAGAACACATGATCTGTATTCAACATTGTATCTTCTAAAGGTAGAGAAACTGGCAAGAAAGATGCCGCTGTCGCTGGTTGTGTCATCAGTTGAAAAGGAAAGACATATTCCAGGAACTTAACGTCTTTAGAAATAAGAAACCGTTTTTCTATCAAATCATACACCTTATATCCTTTCACATTTAGAGGATAGCCAACAAAGACAAATGGATGGGCTCGAGAATCTAATTTAGACCTATCCCAAGCTAAAATAGATATAAAGCATAAAGAACCAAACACCCTTGAATGAGAATAAGATGGTACATACCTAAACAACAACTGAAAAGGAGTTCTTCCTTGTAAAACATTAGTAGGAAGTCTATTAATTAGATGGACTGCTGTTAATACAACATGCCCCAAAAAACATAAAGGTAAACAGGCTTGTAACAACAATGCCTGAGCCATAGAAACTAGATGTTGATGCTTTCACTCAACAACACTATTCTGTTGTGATGTCTTTACACAAGACGTTTAATGAACAATCCCATGATCAGCATAAAACTAAGACATAACAAATTCCTTACCATCATTACTACGTATGATCTTAACATGTGCATCAAATTGTTTAGTTGCCAATTGACAAAAACTTTGAACAGTTACAGACACTTCACTCTTAAACTTCATCAAATACACTCAAGTCATTCGAGTAAAATCATCAACTATAGTAAGAAAATACTTATAGCCTTCAATTGTTGAAATAGCAAAAGGATCTTAAATGTCCATATGCACCAATTCAAATGCAACAGTTGTATTACGAATATGAACAGGAAAAACAACATGCTTCTATTTGGCCATTGGACAAACCAAGCAATCAAAAGAGGTATAATTAACACTAGTATACAACTGACTAATCTGCTTTAATTTTCCAAAAGATGGATGTCCAAAACAAAAATGCCATACATCAAAAGTTTTAGGCATATGACTCATTACACTAGAGATGAAGCTATAACTAGCAAAAGTACAATTCTGTTGTACATCACCTACCATATGAAGCTCTTATTCAATCAAATACAAACCATTTTTAAAATGAGCTTGTCCAACCTCCTTCCGACTAATATGATCCTAAATAAAAGCAAGTCGATTTGTAAAATAAACTGTACAGTTGCTATTTTAAACCAATTTGTGAACGAAAACGAGGTTATGTTTAAATGAAGGCAAAAATAGAACTCTGTGAAGAACAAGACTTGAATTTAAAACAATTGTACCAATATGCATCGCTATTATTTGCTGTCCATTAGGTAAGGACACAAATCTTTCATCAATTTTAGAATATGTTTGGAAAAGACTAACTGTACTGACCATGTGATTAGTAGCTCCTGAATCCAAAATCCAATGTATGGAACCATTTTGTGAATAACTAAAAAAAAGATTAACCATACCTGCCATATGGCTCATTGGCTGTATTGCTTCTTGATTACCAACTTGTATCGTTGAAGTTGATACAAAGGTCTTACCCATCTCAGCACTACTATTGCCAGCATTAGAAACATTCATCATACTCAACAGGTTTAGCAACTGCTCTTTAGAAAAACTTACATTATCAACTCTACTAGATGAATTGCAATTCCACTCTTAGACAATATGTATTCCAGAGGAGGTCAACATCCATGATCCCCTTGACTTGAAATCCCAATGCTACCTAAAACTTCACTATCACTATCTCCTGTAGATACATAGAGTCCAATACTAGTTGTTTAGTAACATTATAATTCCAAAAATGCAGTGGAAATTTGATCAGTTTGTAACATGTATCCTTTAAATGCCCATTCTTTCGATAATAACTCCAAACTATATCACCGTTATTCTTTAATCTAGGATGTGCACTCTTCATAACAGATGCATCTGAAACTGAAAAATCTTTTGGCCAATTAGCCTTCTGAAATTCATCTCATACTACCAAATTGTAGGCTTCATATAGTGTAGGAAATGGTTTTAAAACCAATATTTGTGACCATAAAGGAGCAAAATTCTCATTCAAACCATTAAAAAATTTGAAAACATAATTTTTGTGAGCCATCTCAACATACTTATCAAAACAACTAGACTAACAAGAACCATAATAATAGTGCAAAAGTGGTCGAAAATTTCATAACTCTTCCCACACAATATTCAATTCTATAAAGTATTCATCCACATATCTTGATCCTTAAACTATAGTGTTTAACATATGATGCAACGACAAATCTTAGTATCGTTCGATTGTGAGAAACGTACCTTAAGTTTTGTCCATATTTCTTTAGCCGTATTCATATACAAAATAGTTAAAGCAATTGAAGATGGGATTGATCGGAGCAACCAGGCAACAATCAAATCATTACATCGACTCCGTGCTACATACAATTTGTCCGGTACTGTGTAAGCCCCACAATTAGTCACTCAAGGTTTCGATAGGCTAAAAGATCCGATTAAACCTAAATTATAAGTAAAACAAAAAATATTAGTAAAAATGATCCCGTAAGTTTGAATTTAAGAAGATAAGCAATAAAATAAAAGGATAAAAATATTTCAAATTTTAAATATATAACTCGTTATTTATCAAAAATATGTAAAATGCATTCCAATAATTAAAGAATCGCTAGAAATAAATTATATATATACTAAAAATCATAAAATGACCTAAATAATATTTAGGAATATTTATTTGTACTATATATGAATTTACATATAGGTAGAAATACGCGTAATTACTTAAAAATACGTGAAATGTGCTAAAATAATACTAAATAATTAAATAAAATTCATAATTAATTAAGGAAAAATCAAGAAAAATAAGGAATGATTCAGATATAGGTCGTGGTAGCTGGAGAAAATAAGAAAAAAAATTATCCAATTAAATTAGAATAACACAAAAGTCAAATTGGAAGAAGATAAGGTAATTGTCTTGTTTAATTAATGCACAATAATTTCCCTAAAACTTTATAAATACTCCAAATTTTTTAGAAGCTTATTTGGGCAGTTTGGAGAGTGAGAAAAATAGAGAGAGAGATGAAATTAAGAGAAAAATTAGGGTTAGAAAAAAAAATAAGAAAAACTATGCAATTAAGGCCTTAGAAGGGAACACACATTAGACGAGCACCTATGAGTGGACGGCCACCACTACCATACGGTGGTGGTAGCGCCAAACCATCCGACAAGGCCACGACGGTTGGCGATGGCTGGAGCCACCTAGACTGGCAAATTCAATTTTCAGCCCGATTTTATGTAATTTTGTAAAAATAGTAAATATTTTTAGAAAATTATGAATTTTGTTATTATAGAATATTTTTGTATGTATTTTTTATGAAAAATATTATTTTAATGAAAATATGTCCCGTGGTATATGATCCTTAAGAAATCATACAAAACCAAGTATATTTCAGTTTAGAAATAAATGACCTTAGGAGTATAGTTTTGAGTTCAAAATTTTTGTATAGACTACTTAGATGACATAGAATAGTGCTATGAAGCCCAATTTCAAAAATTAATTTTAAAAAATTTTACATAATTTTTAGGCCTTAAAATGAGGCATAAAATGGGTAATTTAGGGTTAATTACTGATTTAGTGAATAATTATATGTTTTAAAATGTTGAAATTTGATTAAGTATGATACTTGTAGTATTTAGGGTGTTAGATGTAATTATTAGGTTAATTATGTAGTAAATGAGTAATATGGAAAAATAGTAAATTTTAAGTTAATTTTGTAAATTAGGGTAATTAGGGGTAAAATCTGATTTAGGATGAATTTAGACATTTTGAAATGATAATTGATGTTGAGAGATAGTAATTAGAGTGATAAAAATATTAGATATGTATTATGTACATAATAAGTAATAGTACATAATACATAACTATTAGTAATATCACTAAAACAACTCTCTATAATAAAAATTAATATTATGATAATAATAAAAATATACAATAAAACTAATAGAAAACTTGAATTTATGTAATTATATGAAAAATGTAAAAAATTTTCATATCAAGAGTAAATTCGGTATACTAATAAGGATTTAAATATACCGGGTAAAATAAAGTACTGACTAGGGGTAATGATGGTATTTAAGAGATCAGGAAGTAATGTGATTAATTTCACATTATGAGTTGAAATGAATTTCTAGGGTTCGAGTATAAAACAATACTTAGAAATCGATGCGGAAACCGAACCCGAACCTAACCCCAAATCTAGAATAATTGTAAAAGACTTAAGACCTAGATGATTAGGTATATTAAATACTAAACAAAATATAACAATAAGCGTTATAGGATAAAGCGAACATATAATAGTTATATGAAAAACTGAAACCACGTTTGTGTTATAGGGATGATCGGCGATTGCCTGAACAAGTCAAACCTTGAGTGAGTGAGTGAAGAGTCGAGGTAAGTTGGGATTAATACATTGCTGTATTTTGGAGGCTTAAGATTATAGTTGGTTGTACTTGTTAGATAGTTGGTTGTGCTTGTTAGATAGTTGGTTGTGCTTGTTAAATAGTTGGTTGTGTTTGTTAGATAATTGGTTGTGTGTGCATATGCTTGATTATGAGTGATGCTATGATTATGTTTGTTGTTCTGGCTTGTATTGTATGATTTGTATGAAATGATTGATTACCCTAAACTAAACTTAATCAAATATACAACCCGTAATCATAATCGGACCTGTATGGCAACCCATTAAGTGAACCTAGGATTCTCCGGCCAAATACCGACCCCTTCGAAAGGGATAGCACAGGATTGTAAAGGATCCCTTCTTCATCCTTAGTCGAATTAAGTGACAGTTGAGGAGGTCGCGGTAAGGGTGAAGTCAATGGTTCGAAGGTAGTCGCGGGGGGAGCAGTGTCTCCATTGCACAAGCCTGGGTTTGGTCGTGAGCTGTTACATTAATGGCAACTCCTCAACTCGGATTAGAGTGGGCGTAATTTCTCTAATTTCATGACGGGCTAGATAACGTCGTGCAATGGTATTTGCTTGAACATGCATTGCACCTAATAAGTTGGTTGATTACCTTGTTGTGTTTATGGTATAGTTTTAAGTCCTTCATCCTAACTTACTAAGTTGTGGTTGCTCACATCCCTATAGATATCGTGCAGGTGCTGACTAAGAAGCAGCATACAACTACTCTGAAGCTAGCAATTGCTGGATCTTAAAGAGCGAGGAAAAACATTTGAAGAATAAACATATATTTTTAATGTCTAAGCTTTTATTTTAGAATTTTTCATTTATAAATAATGTAATAACTAGAAAATATATTACGGAGAAATATTGTAAACGTTAATTATAATAACTGAATTTTAGTGTATCTATATATTTTCTCACTTTCATAGGTAAATGATTTATTTAAATTACAAACTGTTTACTTCAAAGCGAGTTAGTCGTGGACGCCTTGTATAGATCAGGTCTAGGATAACGGTTGTAAGGCCAATTTCTATCTTAAAATGGTTTACACGGCGGGGCTGTTATGACTTTACTATTTCGGGGTGTGACATACTGAAATAGAACCATCTATAAAACAGACTTTATTTTGGATTGATAAGGCTAACAGAAACGAATGGCTCTAAGTATTGAATTGAGACTAGTGAGAACAGGCATTATTGAAACTAAATTTTGTGAATCCAAATGATGAACAAAATAAGGAGAATGAACGTCTTCTGTATTAACTATTGACGTGATGAATCCATTATGAAAGTGAATGCTCTAATACCATGTTACTTCAGATGAACTGTATTTGTGTGTGAGTGCGATGAAGAAGGTGAACAGAAAAACACGAAAGAAAATAATGTTGTAGTAAAAAGAAGAGCAAAAGAATTATAGTGAGAATGAATGTATTAAGTTATCCTTTCTGTACACAAAGCTCATATATATAGTTTCTATGGTTAGTTGTTGTAGAATCAACAACAAAACTAACTTCTACAACTAACTACCAAAACTAACAACTACTAATAACTACACTCAACAGCTATAACTGTAACATCCTTGTACATTCATGAATACCTTGTAAATTAGTATTTGAATATCATAATCTGTGGTCCATTGGGCCATCCTCATCGCATGTTCTTTAGCGCAAATTTTAAGAGTTCACTCTCTATTAAGTGCTTCACTAACACTAAACATTTCTTCCTATAATAGCTATACTTGTCAAAATACGGTACCTTATTTCCTTTTTCTTTTTTCTTTTCTTTTTTTTCTCTCTGACCAAAAATTAGAAATATATCAATTGTTAGAATATGCAATCCAACAGCCAATTCTTTTGTTTTTTAAAAAGTCTTATTAGTATAGGTCCCATAAATAATATTAAAAAATTTAGAAATTGTTTTCAAAAATCTTATAAATAAAGTATAAAGTTCCTTATAAGTTAACATTTTTTAAATGTTGATATTGTATCCAATGACTTGAAATTGAGTCTTAAGTAGTTTATCAATAGGTTATCTATAAAGGTACTTGAGCTGCCATATTAGTATTATAAACAACTCTTATTCTTATGTAATTCTTTACTTTATCAATGCAACACCTAACCAATGCTTTAAAGAAAAATCAAAAAAAGGAAGAAGAAGAAGAAGAAGAATCATATATGGACATTGCTAGTTGCAATGGCAAAAAAAAAAAAAAAGTGATAAGCACTTATGTTTCTAGAGGGAACTTACATGAGTTAAGCACCGTAGGGTACTTACCATTTATTAAAGAGAGTAAGGTGTTTAATATGAGAATATATACTAAGCATCCTTGATAAACATGATCTTGGGGCAAGTTTATCAATAGATGCCTAAATGAGGTATTTAGGGTATCATATCAATGCTTTAAACTAGAATCCTAAATAACTCTTTTTTCTAAATAACTCTTTACTTTATGAATGGGTTATATATTCAAAGTTACTTAGCAATTTTTTAAATCTTTATAGATCCCATATTCATTACATTTTAAACCAATATATAAAAGATTTTTTGAAAGTATAGCATCCAATACGAGAATATATATCAAGCACTAGTACTTGTTTTGATACTCCAAAGAAGTTAACCACCCTAGGATACTTGTACTTTAAATAAAAATTGGATACTTGACACGGGAATAGTGCAAACCACCTTAATATTGGATCCAAATTAATGTCATATGACCGTGAATGCTCAAATGTAATGATCACAAATCTCATCGGCAGCAGAAGCTTAAGATCATTCTATTAATATTAGAAAATTCGAGAAGGGGAATATCTTATTAACAATTTGCCAAATCCATACTCGTGTTATGTCCCCACTCATTATTAAATCAAAGTATGAAAGCCTGAACTTTGTCAAGAAGCCCGAAAGCTTGTTGCCAAAGGCTGATTTTGACATTCCCCTAAGGTGACCCTACCAACAACAATGATCCACCACTATAATTTTGTTTCTGTTAATCAGATACAATTTATATGGATTTAATCTATATATAGATATTTGGCCCAAAAAAAATCTATATATGTATAATTTATTTTAAATAATTAGATTTGTAAGATTCATTTAAACATATAATAACTTTTACAAATTTAAGGAAACAAGTTATGTGATTTAATGATTACATGGATGAATCTTCCATACCGGTTTGTTGAAGTATCCAACGTAAATAATCCCACAAAACAACAGAAAAAACAAAGAGAAAAATCAAACTGAAGAGTAAACAAACAATGATTTGACTATAATTAATAAATAAAAACTATTTTCTCTATAACTTGGTTGATGCAACGTGATAAGAGAGAAAAACCGCGTACTATAACCATTAGATAATTTAACACTTACCATTAAATAGTGTCAATGTATGAAATAGCCCATCATCGGACTATCCAAGCATAATCTTTTGAACAAGAGAGAAGGGAAAAAAAAAATTTAGAAAAGGTGAGGTCGTGATATATTTCTATTTTATTTTAAGATATGGATTATTAGAGTATAAAAGGCAAAGGAATGTAATATGGATTTAAAAAAAACGAAAAAATTTACGGAACTACAACATCATCTATGTGTCCATCAAAGCTAGAAAATACCGTCTTGAATTACTTTGGAAATATAGATATATATCCAAATGGACGTGGGAACCACTTGGCACTTCTAAAGCAAGGTCGAACACTTATGTAACAAGTGTTGACTAGAAAAACCACAGCACCCTGGCACCAACATGCAGTTATAAAATAACTACAACATGGGAGTGCGGAATCATCAACATTAACCTACCTACCTTAACATAGATTTCAGTGTTATAGTCTTCTTCGTCTACTTTTTTTTCTTAAATAAGAGTTGAGATGGGATACAGAACGAATATTAGTAAATTGTTTCCAAGAGGATTTCACCCCTCAGACGAAGAACTTCTCGATGACTTGCAACTTCACCTACTTGGCCGTGGCGATGAGTGCTTAATCCCTCGTGTGGACGTCCGTGAACATGATGAACCATGGGACCTGGCCAGAATGATCAATGGTGAGATTCGGTTTAACAGCTAGCTAGCTAGGCAATAACTACTTTCAATTTTTTGCACCAAAAACAAATGTTACTCATACTTTAAGTACGAAATTTATTGAATTTAGTTTTTTTTCATGTAGATTTGTGGGAGTGGAAACTTAAGGAATGGTGCTTCATCCGTCCTGTTACTGAGAAGTACAAAAACAGCAAGCGTCAATGTCGAACGACTTGTTCAGGTTACTGGAAAGTAACAGGTAAAGAAAGGAAGATAACGAATGAAGAAACAGATGAAATTAAAGGTACGAAGAAGACATTGGTCTTTCATACAGGCCGGGTACCAAATGGTGAAAGAACCAATTGGGTCTTGCACGAATTTCACCTAAATCCTGAATGCCTTGGCAAATGTAGCAAACAAAACCAGGTACATGACCCCTCGTATTTGTTCTCTATTTATTCATTCTTGCAACCAATTGCCAGGATTCACATCAACAAAAAGCCATCTGGTGTTAATTGAATACATTTTTTATAATTTTATCAATATTTGTTATAATAAAAAAAAATTAGAATTGCCAAATATTAATATAATAATCTTGAGATGATATAATTACTAAAGGAAAATGTGGCAATCGATGGTCGAGGACATGGTTGCTCACCATAGAAAATATTAATTGAAAATAGCATAAATATCTTTATCTCTAAAAAGAGGAAATCAATTTGCTGACTTTTGTTAGCTATCATTTGTGATTGTTAACCAATAGTGCTTATGGTCAGTCCTTTCCCTTTCAAACTTTAGTTCATCCTTCACCACTTTATTGTAATTATGAAAATGAAATGGATAAAATACCTAGAAAATAAATAAAAATAAGATACAGAGGTTAAAAAAAAATCCCATGAAACAAAAACACCTACCATTTTTAATAAAAATAAAAAAAAATTTACGGCTTATTCATTCTATTTTAACTTTATTTGTCTTTACCATGATCTTGCAGATTCCACTTGTGATATGCCGGCTGAGAAATAAAAAGGATAATAAGGGTGCTGGGGCTGATGCATCGAAATTCGATCAAGAGGGTGATTCGAATAGCATCTCCGACGCATCTGATATCGCTACGGAAAGCGAAGTTGTCGATGTTCCAATTAGTATCTATAGCAAGCCAGAAAGCAATGATGCTGTTGATCATGGATCAAGTAACGTTGCTCTCGAAGCTGAGCAAGCTGAAAATTTAGGGAATGAGGTAAGAAACAGGACTTCCTTTTGTCAAAATTACAAAAGTAAACAGTACGTAACAATTAAATTTTCAGAGACAACTAATACTGATTTCCTTCATTTTTTATATTTTTTTGGTACTTAGGCATGGAGCGAAAATTGCCTGGGCATGGAAGCAGAGTATTTTTCTTTTGATGTCAACAATTTGGGAAGCTTCTTGTTTGATGATGCCAATATCGGAGAAAATTTCATCGAGAAGATTTTTCAATTGGGATGAAGTAAGTGTGGGGGATCCTGAAGATGGGAAAGGCCAAAAAGCTCACCAATGGTCTTTCGCACCTTTATTCCTGAGTCTACGGATAATTGTAATACTTATACATTTTAGGATGTGTGAACTCATGGCTTAGGTATAGAGTACATGAACTAAGGTATCGCTATCATGTTCTCTTTTATAATTTAATCAAACCAATATTTTTCCATAAATATACATGCATAAAAACATCAAAATACTAAATTTCATAATTTTCAGGATAAAATTAATAATTTTAATAAATTAAACAAAATCGGATTAAAATTAAACTTACTTGACCGATGGACTTCCAACCACCAATGGTGGTACTAAGGTTGTTGGCAAGGCCAAGCGGTGGTGGTGGCAGTTTGCTTCTAAGTGAGCATGGGTCGTGGGTTTAGTCTAAATACTTTAATTGCATAGATATTTTTATTCTAATTTAAAATAAAAAAACTAATCCTCTCTTTTTTTATTCTCCTTAATTTTCTAAGACTTCAAATAAACCAAATGAGCTTCTGATAGGGTTTGAGTATTCATAGAGTCGTATGGGAATTTCTTTCGTTAATTTTGAGTTGACATTAGCATTATCTTCTTTCCATTTTGACTTACTAATGGTTTCTTTTAATGGGTTCAATTTTTTTCTTTCTACCCTAACCTACAACGACTTGTTTTCGAACAAATCCTTCCTTTTCCATTTCTTTTTTATTTGTCTTTTTTTTTGTAATTTTCTTTAATTATTTGTTTTTCTTTTTAGTTTTTTTTGGACATTTTGCATAATTTCACGTATTTTTATCAATATGTCAATACATATGGAGTACAAATAAATACTTTTAAAGCTTGATCGAATTCATACGAATCTCAAGCTTCAAGTTTTCAAGTCAAGCTTGAGTCTAACAGTATTCATTCAACTCAATTCAATTACACCCTTTGATGAAATAAAAGTATAACTACATTTAATGTACATGTGACATGGGTGCATATATATATATATATATATAGAAAAGAGAGAATCATATATATAAAAAAAAAGGTTAAATATTGTATAAATTTTACTTTACATTTCTTTGTTTCCACCTTTTAGACTTGACATTGCTATTTACCATTATGAGTTAAAGATATGTGTCATCTTCTAATTAATACATGATATTAATTTAATAAAATAATATTATTAAATTATATAATTTGACAAAAAAAAATTTTAATAAAAAAGGAAAACATTTAAAAAAAAAAAAAGAAAACATTTAAACCCTACGAGCACTTGGCCGTCACCTTGGTCCCTAGACCTTCAAAGGGCCCGCTACAATTGAAAAACCAATTAACTTAGGCTAGGGTGGCCAATCACCATTACCACCCCTACAATTCAAGGACAAAGATAAAGAAAAATTAATTAAAAAAAAACCCAACAGGTCATGTGTTGGCTTTTTCTTTTCTTTTTTTTTTTTTAACTAAGAGTTTTTCCTTTTTCTTAACTACATTGAGCGGATCACTCCACCACCATTAATTTTTCCTTTTGACTTCAATAAATTTCTTCCTCGGAATCTGTTTGTAGTATTTTGCTTTCATCCAATTCATCTACTAAATAAGCTTAATTCTTTAATTCCTAATCTAGATTTCTTCCCATAAAAATACCAAAAGTCAAAACTTCTGTTATGTTTATTTGTTCTAATTCTTTTACAACAAACTCAAATTACCTTTTCTTTTTTTTTTTTTTCAATTACATTCCTGTTCCAAAAAAATAAAAGAAAAATTCTCCATTAAATATGGTTCTCATTTGATAATAACAGGAGCTTAACATTTTCAGATTCCTTTTTTTTTTTTTTTTTTTGTGATCCCCTATACTCTGCTCCAAGAACGTTCTTCTAAATACCCCAATTTTACCAGTACTTGCAGAGAAAATGTAATAGCTTAGAGAGGTGAAGTGGTGAACGTGTTGTTAGAGAAGGAATGAAGTTGCTAATTATATGGCTAATTCCATGCATTCTTCCAAGTTTCAACGGTGTTGATATTGCTTAGCTTTCCTTTCCCTGCACTGCATGATATGTTTGCTTTGCTTTCTAAAGACTTAAGCTATAATCTAGACAGTCGTTGAGATACCATCCAAAGAATGCACTAAAATAGGCGATTGAACTGTGTTTTTTCATCTTATAAACGTCCAACTTATTTACCATCATACCACTAATTTATTTAGATTCTTAAAATCCTTTCTTTTACATGGAATTACCCACTTATCTATTGTATCAAAAACTCTCTTATAAGTCTTATGTGATTATTGAGTTTACTTTTATATCTTTGATTCTAGTATTCTTCTCAATCTATTGAAATTTTGGCGAACTCATTATTACATTTTAATAAAATGAATAAACAATTCATAAAAGCGTATATAATATCTTCAAATATAGCCCCCTTTCTTTCCTAATTAATCAATATATATATAGAGAGAGAGTGATTTGCTTATTGGATAATTCTGTTGTGGATTCTAGAAAACAAAATTAAAATCTTTGATGGCCTGTAGATCTCGTAACCAAACTTTGTTAATTTAACAATTTCATAAGCTAAGTTCAACTGCAATATAATTTTCTTTGTCACGAAAATGATGGATAACTGTTTTAAAAAAATATTGACATGACATTCTACATTTTATATTTTTATTTCTTGAATATTTCATCTTTCTAACTTTATGTGAATCATCCATTTTGTTATTATTAATATAATCAAACTTTGTATATGCGATATATCTGTCTTTTCAAAATCTAAGGAAAAAAAGAAAAAAGAAAAAAAGAAAACTCATCTGTCAATTTTCTTATCCTAGGAGTGCATTTTCCTTTCATGAGAAATCAGTTATGCGATTAGATGAGAAAAGATTACTAATTTACATTATTTTGTGTGTGGGGATGGAGCAGTAGGAGTAGATCAAATCCATTACCAGTTTTACTATTATTAATTATTAAATATTAGGGCACGTCCACATGTCCCGTTCTCTTGTTTGCCAATAGTCAATTATTAGGTTAATGTCATGTTATATCAAGGGCTAACGCTTTCTTTGATCATTTTGACGCTGTATATGGAATGTGAATAAAAATAAAATGAGCAGAAAGAAAATGAAAAGAATGAACAAAGAAAAAAGTAAAAGTATTGTTCATGGTTGAAACGGAAAGGACCGAAAGTAAAATCTTATAGTAATAAAATAAAAAATATATATTATTTTTAAAATTTCAATAGGGATAACACATGCCTATCGATCTTAAAAAAAATCATACAAATATAAATTATAAGTTACGATGTCATAATTTATAAAAATATCGTATTTATAAGTTGTGATTTAATGAAATGAATATTATTAATAGGATATTTTAGATATAAGCCCTTTAAATCCACGTCCACCTATTTAGACCATGGGCCAACTTGATTGACTCATGGCTGACATAATTCACTAGCACCTGACCTAATCACTCCACTGGCTAACCCTAGTAAAGGCTCTCCAAATAAGCCAATCCTTTCAGATGACTTGCTCAACCTTTGGTAGTCATAACGGTCATCGGATAAGTGCATAAGACTTGGAGATCCAGTCAAGCACCATAATCTTATAAATTCAGAACATATCATATTCCACGCTCTCACTACTTATATCATGCGGATGTGTTAACATGTTGCATGTACTTAGATCTAAATAAGGGCCTGTTTCGGTTGTTACATCCTGAAGTCACAGAATTGCAATAATCTCGCCGTATAAACTATTCTTTGATAGTAACTGACCTCATAGTACCTATTATAGACATGATCTATACAAGGTATCAACAACTCTTCACTTTGAAGTAAACAATTTAATTAAAAGTTTAGCTAAAGTTACAGTAATTATCAAGAATCTTAGGTCAACATATATAATTATATATACATTCCGCAAAACTTCCCAAGAAATTCTATATTAACATAACAGTCCATTAATTTATATAACAACTATTAGTCTTTCATTCTTAAGCTATTAAGGAGACTCTAACTATAGATCGACTACTAGGTGAATTAATTCTCACACCCGAGACTTCAAAAGAACTAACCTCTAGATAGTTGTAGGGCAGCATAATACTTGAAGTATTCAGAAATTAGGACCTGCAAAAGAATCTATACGGATATGAGCAACTACAGCTTAATAAGTTGAATTGGAGACTCATAAATGTATATAAATACAAACAAGATTATTAAGCAATTATTTACATGCAATGCAACAAGCAAGTGTCATCACACAATGTAGTCCGGTCCGTTGCAAAATTAGAGAAATTTCACCTGCTCTAATCCGGGTTGAGGAGTTTTCATGTTATGCAATAGTTCATAACTAAACCCAGGTTTGTGCAATAGAGATACTGCTCCTCCTAAGACTATTCTTCGAACCAATGCCCTCATCCTCACCGTGACTTCCTCTCCTATTACTTAGTTCGGCTAAGGATGAGAAAAAAACTAATTTGCTATCTAACGTTATCTTTATCGAAGGTGTCAATATTTGGTTGGAGAATCTTAATGATCTCCTAAAGAGTTACAATGCATAATAATTTAGGTCATTAGAGTCAAATAAGATTAAATTCTATTTAGGGTATTCAAGCAATTTCACACCAATTCAGTCATAACACAAAATCAATCACAACATAAATTTCAACACGAATTCAAATACTCAAACACATGCATAAACTACTTACAATCATAATCATACATAATTTTAAGTCTCCGAGTACTGTAAAATAGTACTTCAATACAGTAAGTAATAACCCAACTTATTTGCAATTCTCAATCGTCTAATCACTTAATTACAAGTCGGTTTGTTTTTGGGTGTCCTATAATACAAATACGTCGTTTTAGTACTTATACTTTGATAATTCATATTCTAAGTTATAATTTAACTCATTTCTCCATGTATACCTATTATTTACTAATGATTTATTCTACCTTATCTTAGGGTTTGGTTTCTAAATTAGATTTCGGTTTTGATTTTACATTGTCTCTGACTACAAGGAATCCCTAATATAAAATTAATCACATTAAGCTCGAGTATTCTAATATCAAATTGGGTCTTAATTTAGTGTTCTAAATTATTCGGTACACTCTAATCCTAATTGGGGTATCGGATTTATTTCCGATGTGAGAAAATCTTACATTTTTTATACAATTACCTAAAATTAAATTTTGTTTTAGATTTATTATATACTGATTTTTATTATTATATTATCTAAATAAACCTAATTTTTCATATTTATTAAATTTCCAATTCCACATATTTGTAATTTCCTACAATTACTACATAATTCTTATATTAATTACACTTAACACTCCAAAGACTAGGATTATGTTTCCACATCAGTATTAACATCCTTAAACATCTAATTACCATTTAAATCAGTAATTAATTACTTAATCACCTAATTAACCCAAAATTACTCAATTTTTCCATTATTTTAGGGCTAAAAAATTACTTAAAAATTTTGAAAATTAAATTTAAAAAAAAATTATCTTCATGGCACTATTTTTATCACTTAAGTATTTTACAGAAAAAATTTAAGCTCTAAACTATTATGCTCGGTTTTGCTTAATTTCTTAAAAACCCTATATCTACAAACATGATTAAACTTAATTATTATTTTTCCCTAAATCTACATACAATAAAACCTTAGAATAATAAATTTCATAATTTTCTGGGCAAAATAAATAATTCTAAGAAATTGTATAAAATCGAAGCAGATGTGAAACTCACCTGATCAGATGACTTTTGGGCTTCCAACACCAGTTCAAAAGTGTCAGCCAATCTAGGTAGTGGGTCTAGAGTAGGGTGGTAGTGGTGGTTCGGTTTCAGGTGGTGGTGATGTGTGGTTTGGTTCACTAGCCCCTTCTACATAAATTTGCTTAATAATTTCCTAAACCCTAATTTTCTTCTCCAAATTTCAGTGCTCTTAATTTTTTCTAACTTCTAACTATCCAAATGAGTTTTATAATTTTTCTTCTTATTTATAGAGCTTTGTAGTAATTATTATGTATTTAATTAGACAAGACATTGCCCAAATCTCTTTAATTTTATCTTTTGTGTTGCTTGTTTTTTATTAGTTAATTTTTCTTCTTCACTTCCTATCCTGCTACGACCAAATCCAAGTCATTCTCTATTCCTTTGATTTTTTCTTAATTATTTAATAATTTTATTTAATTATTTAATAAGTTTCTAACTAATTTAAGTAATTTTGCGTATTTTTATTTACACATAAATACATGTGAGGTACATGTGAACATTCTTAATTATTATTTAAGTCATTCTATGATTTTTAATATACATATAATCTATCTCTAGCAATTTATTAGTTATTATATTATACATTTCGCCTTTTCGATAATTAACAAGTATTATATTTAAAATTTGAAAATTTTATAATCTCTTATTTTATTACTTATTTTCTTAAATTCAAGTTTACGGGATCATTTTTACTAATATTTTTATTTATAGTTTATAATTTAGATTTGATCAAATCTTTTAATCGATCACTCTAAACTTTATGTACTAAGTTCAATTCTATAGTCATTTGGCTTAACTTTAGGATTTACATTGGCTCAGAACTGGCTTGACCCATGAGAGGTCGGGCTGAACCACCACCCCCAAACTACCAACCTTAAGGGCCTAAGCAGCTCAAGAGGGCGGAACCGTCTAAACCAACGGATTGGCTCAATCAATTTACTCCTTAAAAAAAAAGAGAGAAAAGAGAAGCCACTAAATCGGAAAAAATAATTAAATAATATTTAGTAGATCGTTTACATGTTAAAACTACTTTATTTGCCATGGTAAAAGATAATTTTTTTAAAAATAATATCATTAAATTAATGAGAAATGGCTAATCATAAGTTAATTATATGTTAAGGATAGATGGAAAATTCAATTTTAGTCAATTTAAGTTTTTTTTTGTAAAATTTATTAAATGTTAAAAACTTAAATATGAGGAAAAAAATAAAATTTGAGAGAAAAAAAATAAAAAAAGTTGAAATTACATTAAGTTGGAAATTAATAAAAAAATTAAAAATTATTAATAAATTAGTACACTTAAAAAAAGAGAGAAATAAGATCACATTATTAGAAATTATTAATATATTAAAAAAATTAATAAAACATTAAGTATTAATAAAAAAACCAGTTCAAGGGTCAAACCGGCTTAGAATTACCTCTACATGGGCCATTTATGGTTCAACCGTGGTTGAGCCCATAAATAGGAGGTTTAGGCCCAATTCAAGATCGAGCTAACCTAGTACCTATCTCTACATGTACTCCCTAAATTCTCAATGACTCCCCTCTATAAATAACTTGAAGTATTCCAACAATAAGATATCTTGACTTTTTGCACACTAATACTCTCTTTGAAAGCTCTTAGCACTTTTGCTTACTCTCTTTTTATATAAATACTAACTTAGATATCAAAATCGTCACGCCAATAATAAATATGATTTTATTAACTTATTTATTATTTATGATAAATTCATGATGAAGGCATACCATGGTTTAATGGTTAATACTTGCTATACTTTTTGTTTATAGAGGTCTATGTCACATTTATTACATGCAATTTTATCATGATATTTATACAATTAATTTAATATAGTTGGTATTTATGTAATATTTATTTATTTTAATGACAAATACGTAGATTTTTCAAATTTCAATAGTTTAAAATTAAACACTTGTTCCCTTGTACAGTCGTGAGTCCTATTTCTTTCATATTCAGGCCGCTCATATGTAGTTTTTAGACTACATGTATAGTAAAATATGAAAAAGAAGAATGACGTTTTTAATTTTTACTATTAAGGGGGAACTTACGCCCATTTTCTTATTAGTATGTATTTTGCAACCAACTAAATGGTGGAACAGGAGCATACTGAAAAGATGCGAAGCGGATGATAACCTATATTTAAGAAATTAGTATCAGTAAATCTAGTTATCGATCATTGTAAACTACTCGTATGAATGATGATTTTTAAACGGAATGTCTTTTCCTAAAGTTATAATATAATTGATTGGAAAAAAAAAAATCTGGTGATCGAATAAAAAATTGAGGTGGCTATTAGATGCAAGAGACTGAGCTATCTAATTATATGACTTGGGATTGGAGTCTGAAAATTGCATGGGGTATACGAGTCCATCGGCACTCAGCAGCGTGATTCCTTCGTAGGGACAGAAAACGATGTGTGGACCAAAGACAGCTTCGTATTATTATCTTATTATATTAAAGGCTGGATTAATGCTTTATCGAGCAGATGATGGCAACATTTTCGAAGTACTCATATATTTTAGTAAAATAACCCCGTTCTTAACTGATCTATCACGATACCTTGCAGTACATGGCGATTTATGATAGTCGTTTATATATATTATTAAAAAGAAAGTAGGCCGTTTACTGTTTTTTTTTTTTAATTTGCTCAAATTGTCTTCAAAATATTGTTATTTCTGTATTTTTCTATATGAAATTTTGTAATAACCATGTAATTATGTCATTTTATAAATGTCAATTAATTCTAAAACTGGTTAATTCTATATATAATCTTTTTAATCATCATTACTATTATTATATTTATTGTGTCATTATTATTAGTTGTTATAATAATTCCATTTATTAACTTTAATTGAATATATCTTATAATTTTTCCTCATTTTTACATCATAATTTGCTAAAATTTAGTCTCTTTATTTAAAGTGACCAATATAATGTAAGAAAAGTTAAAGTTATCACATTAAACAAATTATATTGATTTACTAAAACTATTCTCCAATAATTTGTGATACAAGTGACAGTACAATTTAAGGATATTATTAAAGGAATCTATTAATAAAATGTTAAATCTAATTAGCATAACACCAAAGCCAATGTATTGAGCTTTATACACAACTCCTGTTATAATGAGATAATACCTCAATATTTTGGCTGTATATTCAATAATTTACAAATTTACTAGTTATATTCATCTAGAAGATTTAAGTTATAAACTTTTATTTGATTTAAATTCACCTTATTTTGGCAAAAAAAAAAAATTTACCTTACTAGTCTTTGTAACTTCGATACAATTTTTTAGTAATTCTTTTTTATTTTTAATTTTTCACACTATTAAGATAAGGTTTATTGCATCAACTGTACTAATAGTTATAAAATTCTTCCTTTTTTTCTAAAAAACTAAGAGGGTATAAACATTATTTCATACTCATTTACTCTAATAATCAGGTAAGAAAATAAAGTGAAATATATTAATTAACTTATTGTATTATTTTTCTTTATTATTAGCACACACATCATATTCTAGTTATTATTTATTTATTTCACTCTATCTTTCTCTTTCCTTATTAACAGCCGGTTCGGTTATCTGATTGCGGAATTTACCAAATCGATTAATCAGTAGTATAATATGCGTGCAGGGAGCAAATACACCTATTTATAAGGTTTGAAGATTATTGTATACATTCCAGGTTGCCCTCTTTAAATTAATCTTCCAGTAGAAAGAAATAAAAATTTTCAAAATTTGAAAAAACACAAAAAAAATTAATAGAAATTAAAAAAAACCCCAAAAATTGGAAAATAAGAAAGAATTTCATATAAAATAAATACATAAGTAAAAAAAAAAAAAAAAGAAAGAAAAAAGAAGAAAATTAAAATAGTAATAAAAAATGAAATAAGAAGAATAAATAAATATAAAACAAAGAAAAATCGTATTGGTCGTGTTTATGCAGGCAACGTGACCAAAGCATTCAGGCACTCCCTGTGTGGCCTCTTATTGCGCTATTTTTCCATGTTTGATCCATGGACATTGTAATGAACTGCTTAAATTTATTCATATCAAAAGTTTCAATTAAAAAATGTTCGATTCAAGCTTCAGAAAAAAGATTTGCTGGATTTTGAATTTCAAATTCCCGGCGAAGCTTGATCGACGTTTTTAATTCATATATCACATTTATTGAAGAAAAAATTAAAGGTTACGAATGATTCTAGTCCAATAATATGATTTTCTAGCCTTTAGATTCAAATTTGATCAAGGATCGGGTCTTTAAAGTCGAACCATCTCTTGAATTCCCCTAATGCTTGGAGCGATGGGATCCGGCCCCCCTTTTCCTTCATGTTCCCACTTATATTTGACAGCTCATGAGTTCCTCTAGATTTTGGGATACTAAAATTATGATGTTGTTATTATTGTATAATTATTTTTTATAGTCCTTGGTCGCTGCTCTAGAGTTAGATCTACTACCAGTGTGGCATAGAAAGTGCTTGTGTAACTTTCCTGTACTGGGTTCCGCAACTCACTCTTTTAAGATTTAATATTTAATATATTAAGTGTTGATATGTTGCTAACGATTTGTATAACAAACTTGTTTACGATGTTTACGTTTGAGACTAGGATGCCGCTATTTGGAGCATTGCTAACATTAGTTTGCTTTTGCTTTTTGCATTATGTATTAGACTTCATACTCCGATAGTGGACACTAACAAACGATGTATAGTCATTGGAATTTACTTATTGATTGTGGTTGGACTTTTATGGGCACTGTACATTATGGACTTTTTAATAAATTATTTTCTGAAAAAAACACTAACGAATGTTTTTTAGCAAGCTGTCCTTGATCTAAGAAAACCTTATAGACAACATAAATATAAATGGTTTAGTCATAACAAAACTAGTCAAGCAATAGGGGTTGCTGTTTGTAGAGATCACCAAGGCGAATGGATCTTTGGATTTGCCCTGGATTCAGGCAACATGGGTATTCTAACAGTTGAGCTTTACTGTGTACATTGGAGTGTGCATTATTGTTTGTAAAGAAGGGTCCTTAAAGTTAGGATCAGTATTGCTCCCTGTACTACTGTTGCTCTATTAACTCTTGAATCTAATCCATTAACCCACTATTGTAATATCTTAAAGTGTGCAAGGAAAGCCTTTCCTACCCGAGGAAATGAAGATAAAAGCAATGCTTAGAGACATAAATGTGGTTACAAATAGTTCGGTAGGGAAAATTCAAAATGAGGAGGAAGAATACCTTCTTCTTTTTCCTCTCTTGTTCCACCTATACCTTTTTAAAAAAAAAAAAACTTGTTGAATTTTGCTTATGTGTTGTAGAGCCTGATTTTTCAAATTTTTTCATTTATTTTCCTTAATCAGATTTATATTAAACTCTATACCCACTTGATATAAACCATCTGCTAAGAATTAAGAAATATATATATATATATATATATATATTGTGAAATTGAAAATTTCAAAGTCGCTACTTGACCGAGAATGAGAAAAAGTTAAGTTAGAACTAATTGAATGGATTGATTCTCACTTAATCACTAATATGTGAGAAAATTATTTTTCAAAAAAATGGTTTTAAAAAACAAGAGATCTTTAAATTTAGAGACTAACCTATTAAACCCTAAACAGATACAACCTTAAGCTTCTAAGATTAACTTTATTTTTCAAAATAATCCTTTTTAATATTAAAGATGAACTCTAAATTACAATTAAAGAAAATTAATTCTATTTACAAAAATTAAAAGAAAATAAGAAAATAAATTTATTTACAAAAGGGCAAATAAAATTTTTTTTCCTATTTTAAGTCACACTATAATTGTTTACAGGTACTTGTATACTTGTTATGTAGGATTAGATTTTTGTAGTTCATTCCTTTTATTTTTAAAATTGGTTGGATATACGTTTTTTTAATCATTTTTTTTTTACTTGGAAAAAAAATTCTAAAAGTAAAGGGCCCTAAGTTTTATGGTTAGAAAATTCTTAAGAGTATCTAATCTTGAAAAGGGTCTATTGATAAATTTTATTTTTAGAAAACAAATTTACTAAGTGGTAAAACAATTCCCTTTCATTATTTATTTATCCATTTATTTACTTTTTTAAAAAATCTATCTCAAAGAAAAGGACAAACAAATATCTCAATAAAAGAAAACACCTCTCTTTTTTATCAATTTTCATTTCACTTTTCCTTTTTTCTTAATGTTCTTATGAAAAAGAGGGAAAATAATTAAAAAAAAAAAACAAAGTAAAAAAAGAAAGAGGGCCAGACCTTAATGGGACATGTAAGTCAAAGTTTGGTTGGAGTTGGATCAAAGCACAATTAGGTAACTCGGACTCGAGTCTAGATCGAGAAGCACGTTCTCTATACGTGCGTTGAGTAGAGGGGGCTCAATAGACCCTTTTCAAGATTAGATACTCTTAAGAATTTTCTAACCNGATTACTGAAAAAGTACATCTAGATATGTATTTTGCATGAGATCAAATATTATATTATGGTCGTCAAAGAAACAAAAGACAGTATCATTATCTTCATCTAAAGTTGAATATATAGCCCCCATAGATGTATCATGTAAAGTAGTATGGCTAAGAAGAATTTTATTAGATTTAAATCAAAGCCAGGAAACCCCTATAACTATCCATTGTGATAATATGTCAACTATTTCCATAACAAAGAATCCGGTATTTCATGGAAGGATAAAGCATACCAAGTTGTGACATCACTATATAGGGAATTTGGTACAAGAAGGTGAAATTCTACTTGAATTTGTTAACATGAAGGAGTAACTCAGAGATATATTTACTAAAGCTATGAATGTGGAAAAATTTGAGTAGTTTAGCGTGGGGGGGGGGGGGGAGGGGGGGGGGTGCAACATATGGAAGAGGAAGAAAGAGGGTGTATGCACCAAAACGAAGGAGAAAAAGTAGATTTATGTGTTTTTGATTGGGGAATTGGGGGATAGGCGAAGTGCCACAGTGTTTTAAAATGCTTTAAGGAGTGGTGTGATGTAGCTGGTTTGTGTAGTTGTGCATGGCCGTGGTTAGGGTAGCTGGATGTGAAGGAAAGGTGTGGGTAGAGGTTTTTAATGGTGGTGAGGCTAATGGTGATGGTGGTTTCACATGGGATGTGGCAGCTAGTGGTGGTTATGATGGTGGCTACAATAGCTAAGGTTGGGTAAGGAAGGTATCTTTAGGTTGCTCTCGAACTAAGGAAGCTTGCCATGGTGTTAGTTTCCTTTAACAGACAATGTTGTTGAAGGAAATTTAGAGAAAGAGAGGGGAAGCTAATGCATAAAGAGAGAAAGCGTCAAGTGTGTATGTTTAAACAGATTAAGATGTCAGTTAATGATCTGGAATGCTTGTTTAAGCTCTAGTTTTTAGTATCGGACTCGAATCGAAGATGGGAAGTGATAAAATGCCATTAATTAAGGATTGAGTGAGGAATTCAACTAAGATTTGGACGTCTAATTTAAGGTGCAATTCGTATTGATTCTTAGTCAAAACTACATCCCTAGTGTTTATTTTTTCCAAATCAATTGAATAGAAGCTTCAATCTTTAATGAACAGATAGAATTGAACTCATCCAAGCTTGGAGGAAAATTCGATTTTCAAACTTTCATTGATTTTCATCCTATATGTTGACCTCCCATTCAATCGAATCCAAACAAGTTCTTGATATAGATTAAAAGAAGGCTATGCAATCTTCATGATTTTACCATTAATTTGGTAAAGTCGTGAAGAAAATGTTGTAATAAAAAAAAAAAAAGCTACGAAGAAGGACAACTAAGCTAAAGTACAACAAGAAAAAGGTTGGAAAGAAAAAAGGTGACGATGTGGCACCGCATCATCTATGTGTACCTACTAAACATGGCTACACCTCTAGCAAGACACGTAGCCTAATAAATCCTCTATACACATCTGTAGGGAGCCCGTGAAAATAAAATGCACACTTTGCACAATAGGAGGATCGAACTTTAGTCTTCCCTACATATGCATGCATGCTTTGCAACAAGCCAATGGACTATACCTTGCTTTATATTGTACTTAAAATGTATTAATGCTTTAAGGCGACTTGAACTTATTTTTATAACCTACCCAAAAAGGAATCAATCCTATTGATGCCTGATTCTCACCTAACCCAAGACCCAATGAGTGAAGCTTATCACAAGACAAACCCAATGGGTACCTGAGCAAGCAGTGGTCTCGTGATTTGGGCCGCGATGCTCTTGAGAGTTTGCATGCTCACACTAGTAGACAATGCTAACCAAGGATGAGCTAATTCTTCACATCGCGACATGCTTAGTGAGCCAAATAATGAATGTCCAAACAAATTAGTCCCGACCAACAAGCTAATGCTTACCGATTGCCTAGGGTAAGCCTAAAACTCAAGTTCTTCCATCAAGTACTGGCTAAGCCTTCGATGAGTGTCTCAGCTTAGCTTTTGTCTTTAATGGCTATAGCCCTCTACAACTCATTAATGAGCATCTAACATCCATAGTATGGTCGGCGCACTGAGTGCCTTTACCCTTACCAAATCACTAACCTAGCAAATTTAGTGGCTCGGTCAGCTACTGCATGCTATCTGTAGAGAAGCCTTGTTCCCCACCGCAAAGTGCACTATGTACCGATGACCAATACAAATGAACCCCTGATCGCCATGTATCCAAGTAAATCACATAAAATGTGCTAAACGCCAATAAGTAAGGATAATCAGACCTTGCTCCTTTAAATCCCCTTCTCTCTATGATCCTTACCCCCTAAAACCTCTTCCCCTCTCTCTCTTTTAAGAAAAGAAGTTGAGTACAAGCATACACACTGAGCTAGCTCGATTTACATAGTCTCTAGTGCTCGCCTTCCCTTTTCTTGGTCCTCTTTGCTAACTTGAGCATTGAAAGGTCCCCATGGCCTAGCTCATAAGGAGCTTTTTGCAAGTGTTGAGGAGTAAGAGATGAAGTATAGCCCAATCCAACCCCACATTTCTTAGTTAATCTCTACCTAATCAACATTTTGGAACCCATCTTTTCAAATCACCACAACGACGATGGCTAAAAGTAACAACAATAATCTATAAGCTTCCCATGTGGAAGACAACAATACCTCCTAACAAGGTGGAGGCAATCAAACCCCTACCTCAAAACGAAAACACTGAAGTCTAGGAAATCAGGTTACTTGTCTAGTAGATGTCGAAAGAAAACAGAAAATACCATGAATCCACTACAGCTTCATATAAAGATGTAACACTACTTAATAATGCATCTCAAAAGTGTCTAAAAGGAGAAGTGATAGTTGAGTCCTCCTCACAACTACACAATAATGATGAATAGTGTAATGCGCACCCAACATGCTCATGAGAACACATTCGACACAATCATCAACCACACAAAGACCTTCTCGAGTAACTTAATCACAACCGTAGCAAAACACACATAGAGGGTAAGTGCACAACAACAAGTAAACTAACCGAATCACCAAAACACTATGAAGCCACGAACATTAACGAGCTTAGTGAGCAAATCCACCACGCTTACAGCATGCATGATCAAAAGAAGCTTAAATCGTCCGTACGAGGGTTAGACTCTACACTAACAAAGAGCCCTTTCATCTTCTCAATCTTTAAGGAAACGCTCCTTACCAACATAAGGCTACTACATCTCAACACCTACGATGGTACTACTGATTTAGATGACCACCTTGTCCACTTTCAGATAATGATAAGCCTCTATAATTTCTTAGATGCCATTACATGCAAGACGTTCCTTAGTAAACTAGTGAAAGTTGCCTTGCTTTGGTTTAACACCCTTCTCGAAGCATCCATCACTTCATTTGACAACCTAGGAAGTAAGTTCCAACAACACTTCCTTAGCTCCTAAGTCCCACGACGAGACTCCTCCATCCTCTATAATGCCATAAAACGCCTTAATGAAAGCTTACGAGCGTATCTCGAGTGCTTCAACTGAGCAAAGTTACAAGTTTCCAAGCTAGACACAGGGATGGCTCTACAAGCACTCCTAATGGGCACAAATCTAAATGGAAGGCTCTTCAATCCTGTATCTTTGGATAAGCTTAAGTCCTTAGACAAATTCATAAGAGTTGTTAAGAAATACATAACTCAAGAGGATACTATTAAAGCTTGATTTGAGGTGGAGAATAACACCCGTATCTCAACAAAAGATCCTTTAGGGCCTCACAACCCTAAACCTCAACCCCCTGCACGAGAAAAGCATGACAAGCAAAGACACAAGTTCTACACTTATATCTCATATATACCATTAACCCAAACATTCAACGAAAGCATGTATGAGGTCTGAAAGCAACTTCTGTGACCCCTAAGCATCTGTGAGACACCAAAAGCAACGAACTTAGAAAAATATTGTAACTACCACAAAGTATATCGACATAACACCAATAAGTGTCACCATCTCAAGAATGCAGTTGAAGGCATTGTCTGCAAGGGTCGCATTGACCACTTTGTTGCAAATGAGATAAGCCAAATCCAGCGGCCCACACAATGCTGCCAAATGGATAACCGATAATAACCCCATCATCAACAGGGCAATCCCCCTATGGATGAGAAGAAATGAAGGGGATGACATAGTTAAGTCAACACCATATTCGATGGACCCGGCCTCCTTCCAGGTGACACTACCTTCACTTGCAAGCATGAGGTGCACATTGTTCGAAGTAAGAAGCTAAAGACTGACACTACAATAACCTTCACCTACGAAGATGAGCAAGGCGTCAACTTGCCCCATAGTGATACACTCATCATAAGTGCTAAAATTAGGTATTTCAACGTCCAAAAGACATTTGTTAATAACAGGAGTTTAGTAGACATACTCTTCTATAATGTCTTCAAGCAAATGAAAGGATAGCTTGACAAACCCCTTCAACCATATAAATACGGCCTCACAAAGTTCAAAGGCGATAGGGCAATGCTAGCAAAGGGGATCATCACCTTACCCGTTTAACAAGGCAATAGAGAACACATCGTTACCCAATCCATAAACTTCATCGTTGTTGAAATTTGGTCACCATATAGTGCCATTCTCGATGGACTAAGCATAATAAAATTTGACATGCTCATTAGCAAAAAATGCCTTAAGACAAATTTCATGACCTCAACTAAAGTTGGTGAGGTAAGAGGCGACAAGGCCCTTTCCAGGACGCTCTACTTGAAAGCACAATCCAAAAACAATGTCATGAACATTGAGTTCACCAACCCCCTTATTTCGATACTGTGTGGAGAGCTAGCAGAAAAGATCGTCGAAGTTCATATTTCTAATGCCTTAGGAATGATAACCATAATAGGGATGAATTACTAAATAAAGACAAGCTTGAGCTAACAGAGTTCCTTAAGTAGGACTTTGACATCTTCACATCTACCCTAGAACAAATGCTAGGGATCATTTGCATACTCAAGGTAACTCATCACCTCAATGTCAACCCTGCTGTACAACTTGTTAAGCAAAAGAAGCGACATGTCACACCTGAATGGTAGGCCACAATTGAAGAGGAGGAACAGAGGCTGCTCTACACAGGCTTCATCTGGCATAAAAGGTATCCTACTTGGCTCGCCAACATAGTGCTCATTAAGAAAGCAAATGGGAAATGACGCATATGGGTCAACTACACCGATCTCAATAAGGCATGTAGAAAGGACTATTTTCCCCTACTGTGCATAGACTAGCTTGTCGACTCGACGATAGGTCATGTACTTCTCAATTTCATAGATGCCTACTCCTAATATAACCAAATCTAGATGGCTTCCAAAGATGAAGTCTACACATCCTTTATTGTAAACTTTAGGAGTTATTGTTACAAAGTCATGCCTTCGACCTAAAGAAAGCTAGAGCCACATATCAAAGGATGGACCCATATCTTTAAGCCACAAATAAGAAGGAACATCAAAGTCTATGTCAACAACATGATCGCTAAGAGCAAAAATAATAGAGGTCATATTGGCGACCTCCAAGAAATCTTCCAAACACTTCAATGATTTCAAATGAAAGTCAACCCCTAGAAGTGCATCTTTGGGGTTACTTCGAGCAAGTTTCTCAATTTCATAGTCATAGAATGAGGGATAAAAGCTAACCCCAATAAGATCAAGGTAGTCTAGGACATGTAAGCACCAACTAAGGTGAAAGATGTTTAGCAACTGATAAGAAGGATAGCTGCCTTCAATCACTTCATCTTTCGAAGTGCAGACAAATGCGCAGAGTTTTTCAATCCACTCAAACACCTTGCTTGAGTTTAAATGGACACCAGCATGCCAACAAGCCTTCTAAGACTTAAAGAACTTCCTTGCAACCTCACTTATACCTAGAGAAAAATTGTTCTTATACCTTGTAGTCAGCGACAAAGCGTTATCATCCATTCTCATCTGAGTTAACGATCATGATCACCGCCCAGTCTACAACATTAGCTATATCTTATAAGGACTTGAGCTTTGATATACTAAGATAGAAAATTTTGCCATCACAGTAGTTACCACCGCTCGCAAGCTTAAACCCTACTTTTAGTCACATTCGATCATTATACTAATGAATATACCACTTAGAACAACCCTATAAAGGCTCAACACTTTAGGTCGAATGATGAAGTACTCCTTCAAGCTCATTGCTCATGACATTCAGTTTTACTTGAGACAAGCAATCAAAGCACAAGTTCTCATAGACTTTATAGCATAGTACACTGGAGCAAACGAACCTTTACTAGTCTAGACGGTCCATGTTGACAACTCCTCCACTATGGGGGGAATAAGGCAAGTGTCATGATATAAGGTTCATATAGAACAAATATCCTCTTTGCCTTGAAGTTTGGTTTCCTAGCGAGCAACGATGAAACCAAATATAAGGCACTTATCACCAGCTTGAAGATTACCAAAGACATCGGGGCAGAAAAACTTACCATACACTTAAACTCCATGTTAGTTGTATAGCAAGTTAAGGGAAAGTACGACACTAAAGGCAAAACGATGGCAAAGTACTTGTATTTAGTATAAGGCCTTCTTGCAAAATTCACCTCTTAGGAAGTCAACAAAATCCCTCCAGTGGAAAATGCAAAAGCAGACAGACTATCTAAAATAGCTTCGTCTACTATCCTTGCATCACACAACTGTGAAAAGCATCTCTTCATATAATACCTCCCTAAAAGAAGTATAGAGGTGCAACAACAACAAGTTGCTAAAATGATAGAAGTAGCCTCAAACCCCTCTTAGATAGACTCCCTTATGCAGTACCTTAAGAGTGGGGCACTACTTGAAGAGCGAGCTAAGGCGAAGAAGCTAGCTTACTTTACGGCCAATTATACACTAATCAAGATGTACTCTGCAAACGAAGATACAGTGCCCCTTCCTCAAATGCCTCAAAACAGAGGAAGGTGCTTAAGTACTTTAGGAGCTCTATGTAGAGATTTGCAGTAATCACATCCAATCACAGGCACCGTACCTCCGAGCACTCAAGCTATGATATTATTGGCCCACGAAAAAGGAAGACGCCTGGGCTATGGTCCAAAGGTATCACTCTTACCATAAACATGTATTGATTACTCATAGCCCTAGCTCAGAGTTACACCCTTTGGCCAACCCATAGCCATTCGTACAGTGGAGACTAAACATCCCTGACCCTTTCCTTAAAGCATCAACAGGCCAATAGTTTATCCTGGTAATAGTAGATTAGTTCACTAAGTAGTCAGAAGCATCGGCTATTTTAGCTATCACAATCTGAGCAGCCAAAGGCTTTGTACTCACCTACATATTGTTTCACTTCGGAGTACCTTACAGATTGATCACTAATAATGGAAGGCAATTTGATAGCAATCATTTCAAGAACTTTTGCAACAAGCACAAAATCAAGTTACACTATACTTCGATTACCTACCCTCAAACCAACGACTAGGTTGAAGTCATCAATAAGATAACTCTCAACAGTCTTAAGAAGAGGATAGATTGAGTAAGAGGTTAATGGGCCGATGAGATTCCTAACATACTTTGGGGTTATCACACAACACATAAGATGTTGACGTGAGAGACTCCAATTTGTCTCACATTTGGAGTCGAAGTTGTCATCCTTATTAAGTTGAGCTACCCACTAGCAGAGTATAACACTTCAACATAAACACTAATCACATAGGCTTATAGGCGAGTCTTGATACTATCGACGAAGTTCAAGATGCTATACTAGCACATACTATGGCATATCAGCAACAAGTTGCCTAATATTACAACCACAGTATCTGACATAGGGTTTTCCCCCCAATGACTTAATGTTGAGAAAGTTAAAGGCCATTAGCTCTAAGGAAGGACTGGGCAAGCTTGCCTTTAATTGGGAGAATCCTATGTGAGGAGTTGACGATGTAGGAAAAGGTGCTTACAAGCTTGAGACGATGGAAGAATGACCAATCCCTAAGGCATGGAATGCCTAAAATCTAAGACCTTACTTTCTTTAGACACGGTGACAGGAATTAAAAGCATTTGTAACTACGGTTGAATGTAATGAATTAATGAAGTTTCTAGCATTTGCTCTTCTCCCTCTCTCAAGCCCCTAACCTAAGGTCAATATTCATCCTCAAGCTTTACCCAAGTTAGTCCTTATACTAACGATGTGGGCACCTTCATAGGGCATTAATTTACATCAAAACCTTAACCTTGGATCAATTTTCATCCTTAAGCCTAGCCTAAGTTAGTCCTTACACTAACGACATGAGTACCCTCATAGGGCATCAATTTATATCGAACCCCTAACATTCAGTTAATTTTCATCCCTAAGCTTAGTCCAAGTTAGTCCTTACACTAACGATACAGATACCTTCATAAGGCATCGATTTACATGGAGCCCTTAATCTTAGGTTGATTTTCATCCTCAAGCTTCAATCAAGTTAGTCCCTACACTAATGACGTGGGCTCTACTGTAAGACCTATAATCAAAAGTTTGGAGTTGATACGTAAAGTTTAGAGCAATCAAATAAGTTGTCCGATCAAGCCTAAATTATACGATGAAGTTATGAATATTAGTAAAAATGACTTCGTAAGTTTAAATTTAGGAAAATAAGTAATAAAATAATTAAATATCATAATATTGAATAATAAGCTTATTACCAGTTATTTATCGAAAATGCGTAAAATGAGTTCCGATAACTAACAAATCGATAGAAATAAATCATATACACATTAAAAATCATAAAATAATATAAATAATATTTAAGAGTATTTACTTGTACTATATATGTATTTATGTATAGGTAAAAATACTTGAAATTACTTAAAATACCTGAAATATACTCACATAATACTAAATAATTAGAAAAAAAAAAAGGATTTCATAAGAAAAAATGTGGAAATGTCCAAAATCAAGCTGTAGCAAGCTAAGATCAAGTAGAAAAAAATTATCCAATCAAATTCACTCAAATAGAAAGCAAATTGGAAGAGGATAAAGGAATTTGGCCCTCTAAAAATTAAAAGCAAGCCCTAAACCATTTTATAAAATCAGAAATCACTCCCTAAAATTCATTTTGGTTAGATTGTCATCCAAGTAAAATACATAGAAATCATAAAGTGAGAGTTAAGATTAGCTAAAAAAATTAGCAAAATTAGTGTGTAATTAAGGATTAAAGAGAGAACCTATAACCAACAGTAACCTAGAAACAAACTACCACTACCACCATACCGTACCACTACCGCCCCTCTTTGCCAACACACATAGAGCCACCACTGGTATTCAGAAGCAAATCGAACATGTGAGTCTGATCTCCAACCTAATTTTGTTTAATTTAGTAAAATTATTAAATGTGTTTAGAAAATTATGAAATTTGGTATTTTGAAGTTTTTATGTATGTAGATTTAGGAAAAATGTTGGTTTGATGAATTGAGATCTATAAATATATGATGTTTAAAAAATCTCAAAACACGAGCCTATTTTCAATTTAGAAATAAATAGCTTTCTTAGTGTCATTTTGAGCTCAAAATTTTTGTGTAAGCTATTTAGAGTATGTAATACCATACTATGAAGAGATTTTTCAGAAATTAATGTTCAAAATTTTTAAGCCTTTAAATTATATATATAAATGGTGATTTTGGGCTAAATTGGTGATTAAATGTATAATTACTAACTTAGTATGTAATTAGGTGTTTTAACATGTCAATATCCAATGTAGTCCATATTTAGAGTATTAGATGTAATTATTATGTGTATTATGTAGTGTATATGTGTAAATTAAGAATATGTGAAATTTGAGATGTAACAAGTAGAAAATATTAGGTTAAAATAAATAATATAATAATAGTAAAATACAATAAATTTGATATGAAACTTAAATTTAGGTAATTATATGATAAATGTTAATTCTTTTCACATTGAGATTAAATTCGATAGTTAAATTAGGATTAGGATATAATATATGGACTATAATATTGGTTAGGGGTTAAATATGACATTTAGGATATCCAAAAATAATGTGATTAATTTCACATTATAGTTCAAAATGAGTTCTTAGGGTTCACGTATAACACTATAATCGAAAATTGAATTAGAACTTAAATCCGAAACAGATTCAAAAACTAGCCTAGAATAGTCGGTAATAAGTAATATATATATATATATATTTGGAATATTGAGTTAAAACATAATTTAAAGGCTATATGTCACAAGAATATAAATACTAAAAAAGCATTTATATTATAGGATACGTAAAGACAAGTTGACCTACAACAAGTCGAGTGAGCGAACCAAGGATTTCAGGTTAGTAGAGTTCAATACATCGTTGTATTTTGGAGTACTACATTAAAGTACTCAAAGGCTTAAGGTTATACGTGCATGTGCTTGTAAGTAGTCATATGTGCATATGTTTATATGTCTCTGATTACTTGTTGAAAATTGATGTTATGTTTTGATGGTTTGCTGTGAATTGAGTGGTGTGACATTGTTTGGTCACCCTAACCGAACTTAATTATAAGCAACCTAAATACCTCAATTAAGCATGCATTGCAACCCTTTAGGGGAATGTTATGATTCTTTAACCAAATATTGATATCTTAAAAAAAAAATAGTGCTGGATATCCTTAGCTGAACTAAGTGATAAGAGAGGATGTTGTGATAAGGATGAGCAATGGTTTGAAGGATAGTCATGGGAGAAGTCGTATCTCTATTGCACGTTGTGAGTTGTTGTATAAACATTGAAACTCCTCAACTCAGATTAGAACGGGTGAAATTACTCTGATTTCACAACGAATCGGACCACATTGTATGATAACATTTGTATATTGCATTGCATATAATTAATTGTTTGAAAACCCTATTTGTGTTTATTATGTATTCTTAAGTCTTTATCCCGACTTACTAAACTGTTAATTGCTCATACCTTTATAGATCTTTTTGCAAGTACTAACTAAGATGCTGTAATTGTCTTGAGCTTAATTTTTTTTTTAAATGCCTTGAGGGAGTGAAGATCAAATTGGCTAAACAATCGAGTCCTTTAGAGTTTTATTATTAACTCTTAGGTTTATGTAATGGTATTCTAATATTCTACTTATCAAACTAATCAAACTGCTATGTTATGTAAATATTTCCTAGGATCGTAAGATAGTATAAAAATCTTTATGTAAATATGACTTAAAGTTTTTAGCTATATTTATAATTTTTGTCTGTAATTATGAATTAGCTATTTACTTTAAAGTGAAGAGTTGTGAATGTCTTATGTAAATCATATCTATGATAAGGACTGTAAGGTCAATTACTATCATAGATTGGTTTACATTGCGGGATTGTTACGACTTTGCCATTTCAAAGCGTAACAACCACCATAGGGCATCAACTTACATCGTACCCCTAATCTTAGGTTGATTTTCATCCTTAAGCTTTACTCGAGTCAATCATTACACTAACAACACAGTCGCCCTTCTTAGGAATCAATTCACATTGATCTCCAAATCGGGTTGATTATCATCTCTGAGTTAGTTCCTATGACATAGGTGTTTCACTCAGGTGCAAATCTACTTAAAGCCCCTAAACACAAGTCAACCTTTCATCTTTGATCATTCACATAAAAATGTTATCATAACAATTACCAAAAACAACCCAAAGTCAAACTATACAGTGAAGGTTGAGGAAAAGCAAAATCAATTGGAGAGAAGCACTTATCAAAACATGAAGATTTTATTTCATTGATTGAATGGAATATAAAGTTTAGTGAGTTGGCATAACAAGCCCAATTACATCAAAGAATAAAGGCAATACAACTACATCCTACACTATAGCTACTTGTTTCACTTGAATGGCTATTTTCAGCCCCGACTTAACTCCTTACTTTAAGAATTTTGCCCTAAGAGGAACTCATCTCAACATCAACTTAGTCAGCTCTCACGTTATGACTACATCCTTAAAGTCTTACTTGGCTAAGCCCTAAACTTTAGAGCTTCTAACGACGCTCAACCTCCAAGTGAAGGTCCCCATCTTACTTAGTATAACCTCTCATCTACAGAGGTAACAATGGAGACTAATGATCCGGCTACTCTACTTAAAGTGACGAGCCATCTAAACCTTGGTGCTGATAAAGTAAGGTTGATACTTCACCTAAAAGTAGACTAGAGGACTCGCGAAGCAGAAGATTCCCACGAGTCCCTCAGTCCTAACGTAAGGATGGAGAAAAGATCCCTTTTGCCATTATAGTCACCACAACCACCTTCGCTTGCTCAAGGTTAAGTAGGATAATGCTTAGAAGAGACTGGCTTGAACCCAATGTAGGTGAGCGCCCTGCAAAAGTAAACTAGAGGACTCCAAGGCAGAGGATTCCCATAAGTCCCTTAGTCTTAATGTAAGGGTAGAGAAAAGACCCCTTTTACCACTGTAGTCACCGTGGCCACCCTTGCTTGCTCAGGGTCATGTAAGATAATGCTTAGAAGAGACTGCCCCAAACCTCATGTAAGTGAGCGCCTATGTAGTAAGGTTGCTACAGATAACTGGTAGGTTGTATCTAAGCCTCCCCTCTTCTGCCTAACATCACTAGAATAGAAAGAAGGCAAGACCCTAAGATAACATACGCCTCTCAGTCACAGCTAATGATCCAACTACCATTACTAAGTAGTTATCTATACCTTACGATCACAACCTAAGGGAGAAGGTCGAAGACAATCGTCTCCCCAACTCAAGTACACAATCCCGCGACATTATCTCTTTGGTCACACTCATGGAAGGTCTTAAGTATACCCCACTAAAGTTGTTGGGGTAAAGGATGTGGAGAGACAAAGACCTACGTATCGCTTTTGTAGAATCCATGAGATGCCCCAAGCCATACATGTATTGATCATCACGTGGCCCCAAAGCATTGAGAACTAAAGCAACACCTCTAGAATTAATGATGGGGTGTACGAACATTAAATACCTTCTAGAAGGCACTCTGCTTAAGGCATTCCACCTACCATAGGAATACGCTACTCGTAAAGAACTCTATGGGATGGATAACGTGTGTCTATAAGAGATATGCCCTATCAAAATCCCCTAGCCATGGAGATCTTAAACATCATTACAAGATACATTCTAGCATGGTTGTCTTTGCTTGACATAAGGCCCCCCGAGAAACCCAATAGCCATCATCTACGTAGAGGAAAAGGGATGTCGAGCCTAGTAAGCATCATCGCAAGATAAGAACACTTAGGTGAAATCACGAATAAGTGTATGACAATGGCATATGGGAAAGCAAGCAGGTCCCCAAAGAGAAATTAACTAGCACTAACTCAAGGATATGGAGCTCGACTAATCTCACAATTCAACAAAACAAAACATGAGATCTAGCTCAATGAAAACCTTCTTCAATAAAAAAGACTTAGTTAATAAAATAGATGGAATTTGAGCATATAGACACAGAATGAAAGCAAGAAACTACAACTGAGAAAAATGCAAGCACAAGTTCAGAGAACATTAATAAAGCTTCATTCAAAGGTTCAGTAGATTACACAAGCAAAGGTTGACACCTCGACCACTTTTTAAAAGAAAAAGATAAGAAGTTTACGAAACGAGCACACATTGCCTAAGCTAAGTATAGAGAATAAACAAAAATATGAGGATGTTCTTAAGCATCCTCAACTTGCTTTTGTTATTATTGTTGCTACTCTTGCTATCGCTTTAGCCCCTGCTTAACTTTACCGCTACAACCTACCTACTTGACTTTACTGCTACAACCTACCTACTTGAGGCCCGCATTAGAGCCGCTATTAGAAGTTCCTGACGAGCCACTAGAAAATCCGCCACCCTGCCCACTTCCAACAGCAACCTCGAGCTCATCTAGCTAATATAGGAAGGATAAGTTCGCATTTGGCATATTCTGTCGAACTTGCTTCCTTACTTCCTTTGCCATTGCATAACTGACCTTAGTGATAGCCTTCTCGATCAGGAGGTCCTACAAAGCTGTGATGTAGATCTCATGCTTGACCTCGTTAGATAACCCCACATCTCTTAAAAGCTTAACTTCCCTCATGCCGAAGTTAGCTTGTACCTTCTTCAGTTCCTTACCTTTAGCCTTCAACTCAGTAGTTAACCTACCCTCCATTGCCTTGCTAGACTCCTTAAACTTCCTCAACTCACCATTCAGTTAGTCTACCTAACCAAGTAACTCCCTATGCCAATGTTCTTGGTCTTTGAGTATAGCAGGTAAGTCATTGCAGCTTTCTGTTTCTCCTCCAGTACTTGCTCTCCCTCCAACAAAAGAATTAATTGGTTATAGGCCAAAATGAAGTCTAGCAAGTCGTACAACTGCAAAGACAATCAATAATTAGTAATGGCATTCAAAGTAAGTAATTTAACAAGAGTACACAAGCAGCTTACCTCATTGTACCTCCTTAACATCACCACTGAGTCCTCCAATTCGTTATGCCCCGTAATAAGCTACCTAAAACCGTACTTACAACTACTCGAACCTTTGAGCGAGCTGATTCGCGAGTTGCACAGGAGCTGTTTCCCTCCTCTAACAAACCAAAGGTTCGACATTTTTATCGTCGGAAATATCAATAGTGATACGAGGCAAGTGCACCTATCAATTTTAATATAGCGGATGTGAGTCCGAGTCAATCCCTCAGAGATTTTGAGTACTAATATTAACCTTAGCTTTATTATATAACCGGAAAATTGTGATAAATTGAATGAATTAAAAATACTGAAATTAATAACTAAACTACTTATAAGACTTAATTACGCAAATTAGAAAGCAATAAACTACTAACAACTTCAAGTATGCAATGATGTATTTAGGAATTATTTCCCCTAGTGTTTAACATGTAACCTTTTTAAAATATATTCAATTTAGTTTCTATAATTCTTGACCGGAGGGATTCACAATTAAAGCTAATGTCTTTCTCAAGCATATTAACCCTAATCCTAAATTATTTACCGGAATCTCTTCACTTAGTAATATAACTTAGAATTGCATTAATGTATAATGAATTCTCACACAAACAATCAACTTTCCGGAAGAAACATGTATCTTATCTCTAAGTATACATGTAATTCTCTCCAATTATGCTAAGATCTAATTACACATGCAATTTCTCAATCAACATGCATAATATCATATATTGACACTCTAGAATTATCAATCAATAATTAAACGACATAATTGAATCAAAAAAAGATAGAAACTTTATTGAAATTATAATTCAATCCAAGGGTTATATGAAACCCTAGGTTCCATAATCCTAAATACTTGAATTCTAAGCTATCATAACAAATCTAAAAACGAGTTCCATCAAAGACATAAAATAAAACATGAAAACCCCTCTTGATTTGATGAACAATCTCTCTAATCTTGAAATCGATGTTGTTCTTGCTTCTTGATAGATGTTGTCCTCAAGTCTCCTCTCGTCTCTTGTGTCTCTCCGTTTTTGTAATGTCTCTCTCTCTTTTAAACCCTAAGATCTCCTTTTATATATGTATTACACGGATTTTATTTTCGTCACCAGACACGGCCTGGGACACGGCCGTGTCCCCAAGTCGTGTAACTTTTTGCATTAAGGCAAAATTTCTACACAACTTCAAAACTTCATAACTTCTTCGTTTGAACTCGGAATTGAGTGAAACTTGATTCCTTTTCTTCGTTTTCGAGCCTAGAATGCGTTTAAACCCTGAAATCAACATGTTACTCAACTAAGTATCAATTTCTTTAAAGAAAACAAAAAATGTAAGGGAAATGCTATAAAATCACCATATAAAATATGTTTAAAATCAGAGTTATCAAATAGCTACTAGGGCAATAATCTCATGTGTTCACTTTGAGCTTACTCAATCCACTTCCACTTGAACACCTACAACCACAGGGCTTAGCTTAACCACAACGTCTCCAACTAGTGCTCCTATAACTACCCCTTTGCCGGCTACCCCCAGGGCTACCACTAAAGTACCTAAAGGCATTCCCATCAACACATCACTTCCCGCCTGCTAGAAAACTTCAGGAAGGGTCTACTACCTTCCCCCTTTCTTCTTAGACTTTTTTGAGGGATGACACAAGGTCTCCCCCTTCGCTTCCCTCTACGGCCGCCTCCTCTTATTGAGCATCGCAATACTCTCCATCCACTTACTCTATACAGCCAGCATCTTTGCCATCAGCTTGTTAGACGCTAACTCCATAATTGCAAAACAACAAGTAAACTACTTAGATAACCAAACAAAAACTAAGACAAGAAACTCACAACACCAAGGACAAGTAGCCCGATGCTCCCTACTCCAACAAGAAGGTGAAGCAGTACGATAGACAACCAACTGCACCTCTTCGGACGAATAGAGCAAGTACTTGTCTCCATTGTAAACAATGGAGCCTCACTCTTATACTTTTCACAAATCAAAAGAGGCTTAAGTTTCTTCTAGCCCGCCAAATTCAAGAGCTCGATGCTAGCCATCGAGTCCTCCTCCCCCAAGTCTTTGAACGTTGCACCCCTAATCAAGCATCTCTACTCCGTTGGGAATTTGAGGGGCCCCAAGGCATAAATACAGTAAAAGAACTCCTTCTACCCCTCCATCTTATTTAGAGGCTTATCCATGATACTTAGCCTCGTACCTCTAGTAGCGATGTAAATTTACTTATCGCTAAACCTCCTTATAAAAAAGAAGTGCCTGAAAAGCTGCACAGTCGACGATCATAACTGCCAAATACACAACGCCTCGAAAGCAAGCAGCTGAACTTATGCATTCGAGTTCAGACTACTAGGTGCAACCTTAAAATACTAGAAGAACTTAACCAAGAACTTAGAAAAAGGAAGTCGTAGACTTAGCTTGAATGGCTTCATATACATTGTAAAAGATCGAGCATCCCTTATGACGTATGCCTATTGCCCTTCCTATGGCTCCTCCACTGGCCACCTATGTTGCAAATCATGACCGAGAACAAATAAGGCCGGTCATTGGATAGGTCTAAGCTTGCAAAAATCTTGAATAGGGTTAGTGAGGAAAGTGCAAAAAGAGAAAAAAATGATGAATAAAACAATAAGTAAAACCCACGAACAGCTCTTTAGGATATGACGCATGAATTAGTTTGATGAGGTTATTTGCCACTTAACCTTGCATAAGGGAAATGATAAGAGTAATGTCGAGATTAAACAAATAGCGTTTATGTAAGAAAGAAAATACTTAAAGTGTATATTAACAAATATTCATCTGGCTACAATTATAAGGGGTATTTATACCCATAAGTTAGGATAACTTACCTAAAAGGAGAAAAGACAAAAAGGGCATTTCCTAAGGAAGTAATGTATGAGATACAAAAAGGGTAAAAATGAATATATAAGGCAAGCAATCATTGGTGCAACAGATTCTATACATGATATTATATACGTGGAGATGCTATATTGATGAGGCTGTTGGAGAAAGTAGAGAAAAAAGTACAAACAGTTTGCTTGTCTAAATAGGGGCGATTTATGTAATTTAGTCCCTCTCTCTCGGCATGTCGACAAGGGTGAAGCTGAGTAAGTAGTCAGGCATAAGAGAGGACTAGATGTTGTCTCAGCCATCTGTTTCTCGGTATTCTATCTGCAAGAGATTGGTAGTCATTCGGCTCGGCTTAAGGAGTGACTTGGTAAGGAGATACTCAACATTGGTAGGAGTCAGCTAGAGTAAGAGAATCCATCATGCCAAACCTTCCAGTCTTCAGGCTTGACTTCGGGTCAATGGGCTAGTAGCTCGATTCCCATCATTCTCTCTGGGTTGATTTAGATTTGGGATCAAATCCAAATGACCTCTAATCAACTCTCCGTTGGGGTGATATAGACTTAGGTCGGCAATATTGAAGGTGTCAAAAACCCCATCATCTTCTAGCAGCTCCAACTTGTAGCTATTGTTATTGATCTTCTAGAGAATTTTGAAGGGTCCCTCAGCCATGTGGATAATTTGTTCTTTCTCTTACTCAAGAATCGTTCCTTACTAAGGTACAGCTATACCAAATCTCCCGATTGGAATTGCTTAGCCGTCCTACCCTTGGCCTTCTTTTGCATTCTTTTAGTAGCTTAATCAATGTGCCCAGTGATGTTGTATATGTACTGAAGGGATTGTGCTCTGACTGAGACGTTAAGGTCCTCTTATGCAAGTACTAATATAGGGGTATAGTCAAAGGGCAACTTAGGATTGAATCCATAGACCACCGTAAAGGGGGGTTTTCTTAGTGGTGTCGTGTATTGTTTGGTTGTAAGCAAACTCGACCACTTGTAAGCAAACGTCCCAATCAGCTAAGTTCTTGCCTACTGTAGCTCGAAGCAGTATCTCAAAGTACGATTAACTACCTCTGTTTGGTCATTAGTTTGGGGATGACATGAGGTACTTAATAGTAATTTGGTCTTTAGCCAATGCTACAAGATTCTCTAGAAATGGCTCAAGAACTTTGGGTTTCTATTAGAGACAACACTTCTTAGCATGCTATATATCCATACAATCTCCTGTAAGAAAAGGGAAGCAATAGCCAAAGCGTCATTAATCTTGAAGCAGGGCATAAAGTGTATCATCTTATTGAATCTATCTATAACGACCATTACAAAATCTTTATCTCGAGCAGTTCGTAACAGTCCAAGGATAAAATCTATGCACAATTCAGTCCATGGCCTCATTAGAACAGGTAGGGGCATTGCTTTCCCTTACTCGACTTGGCACTTGGCTTTCTTTCACACAACACAACTTTCAACAACTTGGTGCACTTTTCTCCTCATTCTCGGCCAAAAGAATTGGCCATTCAACAGTTCATAAGTCCTCCTTTCTCTAAAATGTCCAAAGAGTCCTCTACTGTGAGTTTCCTTGATCAATAACTCCCTTAGGGAACAAGTTGGCACCTACAATTTCCCAATTCGAAACAGGTAACCATTCTCCATATAGTACTCATCCACTGTTCTTCCATCAATACATTGTGTAAGTATGGGTCCGAAGTATAGATTTTCAAAGTATTGCTCTTTGATACTTGCGAACCCAAACAGTTGGGTCTGCAATTTAGATAAAAGCGCATGCCTTCTTGAAAGAGCATTTACAACTACGTTGCTCTTTCTCTGCTTATATTTTATTACAAAATTGAATCTTTCAAGGAATTCAACCTATCTCGCCTGCCGCTTCGACAACTTGGTTTGACTTTAGAGGTACCTCAATGACTCATGGTCAGTATATATAACAAATTCTCTCGATAGTAAATAATGCTGCTATACTTATAGTGCTCGGATCAGTGTCAAAAGTTCTTTGTCATACCCGGAGTAATTTAATTGGGGTCTTCAGAGCTTCTCACTGTGGAAGGCAATTAGTTAGTCTTCCTGCATTAGGACAGCACTTATTCTAATGACTGATGCATCGTATTCCAACTCAAAAATTTTGTCAAAATTTGGTAGCACTAATATCGGGGTAGAGGTCAATCTTTCTTTTATCTCGGCAAAACTCCTCACCTCTCTTTCTTCCCATCGTAAGTCGATGTTCTTCTTTGTTAACTCAGTAAGTGGTGCGGCGATGGTGTTGAAATTCTTGATGAACTGCCAACAGAATGAAGCCAATATGTGGAAACTTCTCACGTTGGCACAAGTAGTAGGAGTTAGCCACTCAACAATTGCTCAGATCTTCTCATCATCTACATGTAAGCCTCCTCCATTGACTACATTGCCCAAGAATACCACTTCTTCCTCGCAAAAGCAACATTTCTTTACATTGTCGAATAGTCTCTCAGCACGGAGGATATCCAGGACTTCTTTGAGATGTTCACAATGACTCAGCATGTCGGTACTGTAGACTAGGATGTCATCAAAGTACATTACGACACACTTCCCTATGAGATGTCTCAGCACATGATTCATTAGTCTCATGAAAGTGCTCAAGGCATTTGATAAGTCAAAGGACTTGACCATCCATTCGTAAAGTCCATGTCGAGTCTTGAATGTAGTTTTCCACTCATTGCTTAGCCTCATGCGGATTTGATGGTAACCAGATTTAAGATCAATCTTATTGAAAATCTTGGCTCCACTTAGTTCATCCAACATGTCTTCTAGCTTCGAGATTGAATACCTGTATTTGATTGTGATCTTATTCACGACTCAGCTGTTTAAACACATTCGCCAGGTTTTATCTTTCTTTGGCACTAGAAGTGCTAGCATAGCGCAAGGGCTAAGACTTTCTCGGACATATCCTCTCTCGAGCAACTCATTAACTTGGCGCTCGAGCTCAACAGCCTATTCAAGATTCATACAATAGGTTAGCTTATTTCGCAACGCAATGCTAGGTACTGAGTCAATATAGTACTCTATGCCTCGAGTTGAGGACAACCCTTCAAGTAACTATTTTGAGAACAGGTCGACATATTCTTCTAGCAACTTCTTGATCTCCTAAAGTAATTCACCTCGCTCCTTCATTTCTAAAAGTCGCCTCACTAATATAAGGGTCAGCTTGCTTGCTTTGATGACCTCTTAGAGCTTGGGTCTACTCATCACCAGAGCCTTTTTTTTATCTGCGAGCAAGTTTTGTCTGCAACTTGTGAACTTCTTTCGAAGGCATCGGGTTCAGTATGATCTCCCGGTCATCCCTCTCGAACATGTATGTGTTCTTATGGCCGTCATATATGACTCTCTTATCAAACAACTATGGCCTACCTAGTAATACGTGGGAAGTACACATGGGTAGTACGTCATAAAGAATTTAGTCAAAATAGTTCCCAATAGTGATTGGCAATAGTATTTGCCGAGTAACATATAATGCTCATTTCTCACTCAACCAGTACAACTTATATTGCTTTAGGTACGCAACAGTCGGTAACTTCAGTTTTGAAATAAGATCGGTTGATGCTACATTGGTGTAGTTTCCACTATCCATGATGAGGGCACACATCTGATCATTCACCTTACAGGTTGTATAAAACAAATTTTCTCTACTCCTCCTCTCGTGAAGGTTCCATGTTTATTGTATGAGTAACTGGTCCAACTCTTCGGTGAACATATCCTCCTTAATCAACTCTTTTTTTACATTTTCTTTTTCTGTAGGAACCTCCTCTTTTTTGGGTTCCTCATCCGTACTCTTTACTTCTAACTTCGAGATGTCTCTCTTAATGACCATCGTTTGTCAATTCAGGCACTAAGCAACCATATGTCTGAACCCTTGGTACTTGAAGCACTTGATCTGGCTCATCTTCCTACCAAACCCTTGCCCCTTCTCATAAGTTCGAGTCGGTACTTCACCATCAGGTCAACCTTTCTGCTTGGTTCAGGCATTAATCTTTCTACTCTGCTCGGTACTTGGCAGAGTTCAATAACTTGCCTATTTGGGTAGGCTAGTTGGCATCCTCACTGGTATTCAACTCCTTCTTTGCCTCTCTACCCACTCAACAATCCTAATAACTTCTTCCATTGTGTCAAATCGTTGAAGCTCCATAACGTCTCGAATGTCTCATCTCAACCTAGTAACGAATCTTGAGACTATTCAAGCTGGTAGTTCCTCCACTTTGCAACAGATCATGAGCATTTGAAACTCTTGAACATACTCGTCAATTGTTTAACCTCCTTGTCTCTGCTCCTGAAGCCGAGTGAAAGTGTCTTGGAGATAAGTTTCCAATATGAACCTATTTTTTAGCACTCTTTTCATCTCGAGCCAACTGTTAATCTCTCGATAGCCCTCTCGTCTTCTCATTGCTTAGAAGTTCTTCTACTACATGGCGACATATCCAAAGAACTCAACAACAGTAGTTCTCGCCTTCTCATAATCCTCATACTGATAGTAATCAAACACATACTCTACCTTCTCTTCCTACTCCAAATACTTATCATCATTCCCAGATCCATTGAAACTTAGAATCTGAAGCTTCACATGGTCAGATGCTTTGGGGATTCATATACGCTCTTCTTCAAAATACTCTTCTTTCTCTTCATCAAGCTCTTTTAGGTCAATCATTCGCCTTACTCATCCGCCAACTCCTCCACCTCAAATGGGTAGAGCTGAGTTTTGACCTTTAATAGGTTGAGTAGCTTGTGGAGTATTTTGTGCAGCCTTAGTGGGTTGGCAAGATGGCACATGAATAGCTCGGGTCAAATTTATTAAGAGGTTAACTACCTTATCAAGCCTCTCATCAATGCTTTTGAGAGTTCTCTAAGACTGTCGTCCATGGTGGATAACTCTACTATCATCGCTAGTACCAACATTCATACTTGGGTTAGTCATTTTTCCTCATAGATTCAAAGCTCAACAAACACTTTAAGAAATTAACAATTAACAACACAGCACTAAAATGAACACAGTAACTTGCTCTGTTTTGCAAACGTAAAATAGGGTATAACAAAACTTTGAAAGCATACGTCAACTCGAACAAAACCTTCGCTTTAATACCAAGATATTGCGAACTGTGACCAAGAACAGACAAGGCCGGTTGTTGGATGGGTTTAAGCTTGTAGAAAGCTCAAATAGGGTTAATGAGGAAAGTGTGAAAAGGGAAAAAAATAACTAATGAAATAATAAGCAAAACCTACAAACAACTCTAGAGGATATGACGCACCAATAGAATTTCTGAGAACTCATGACTTAATTCGATATGATGTACGAATTGATCTAGTGAGGTTACTTACCACCTAACCTTGCTTAAGGAAAATGATAAGAGTGATGCCAAAAGTAAACAAACAGTGTTTACGCAAAATACTCAAAGTGTATATTAATGAATGTCCATTTGCCTACAATTATAAGGGTATTTATACCCATAAGTTATGGTAACTTGCCCAAAAGGGGAAAAGACAAAAAGGGCATTTTCTAAGGAAGTAATGTATGAGATGCAAAAGGGCAAAAATGAATATATAAGGAAAGAAATCATTAGTGCAATGGATTCTACATATGATATTATACACGTGGAGATGTTGTATTGGTGAGGCCGTTGGAGAAAGTGGACAAAAAAGTGTGAATAGTTTACTTATCCAAGTAGGGGCAATTTATGTAGGCTAGTCTCTCTCTCTCGACATGTTGGTAAAGGTGAAGCCAAGTAAGTGGTCAAGCATGAGGGAGGATTGGGTATTGTCTCGACCATCCGTTTCTTAGCATTTTATTTGTGAGAGATTAGCAGTTATTTGGCTCGGCTTAAAGAGTGACTTGGTAAGGAGATACTTAGCATCGGCAAGAGTTGGCTGAAGTAAGAGAATTTGCTGTGCCAGATCTTTTAGACCTCAGGCTTGGCTTCAGGTTAATGGGCCAATAGCTCAATTCCCATTAACCTAAGCATTGCTTCTACTACTTGATGGACCAACCTCAACTTCCTCTCACTCTCTACATATGGAATGTAAGCGCAAGCATGCTCGTTTGCATACGTCGTTCGCAACAACTTACCAACCTCATCCTCTTTGCCATCCAATGGGTATGTGTAGCATCAACACTTACATGTGCACTCCTTCCTCTCTTCCTAAGAGAGTATTATAGCCTCATCCTTTGCAATTATTACCACCGCCGTCACTATCGCTTCAAGGAGAGTAAGGCTACCACTCTTTGGTTGGGATGAGCTTTACAGCCCTTGTCTACCTCTCTCAATATAAAAGGATAAGATGACTCACCCTGACTGTTAGTTATGCTTTGACTAACCATCACGAGAAGTTAGAAACAAACAAGAAGGAAGTATTTGGGTTGCGAGATGAAATTGTAATTGAGTTTTCCCTAAATGAGCAAGATAAGTGAAAAGTGAAAGCCCAAGATACGCTTTATATAAATATGTAAGACAGCAAATGATTTTCTCTACTTTCGAAGCACGAACTTATGATAAGATGTGCATTGAACCCCAGCCATCCACGTGCCCTACTCCTTTAGCTAAGAGCTATGATCAATCCTTGTACATAGATCCATGACATAACCTAACAACGAGTTAGTTCGCATGTACATCCGTTATGCATAGACCATCAATGCAAGCTACATTTCCCAATGACAACAATCATGGCACATCGAGTAGTGCAACAGTTAAGTCAACAAAGCAGTGACCCAAAGTACCACAAATTGGTTCACTGTAACCTAGGCTTTGGTTTGCTCACATCACTTGGATTACTCTCTTTATGCCTCGAGTGCTAATGAGAATGGGGGGAGGAGGGGTGGCGAAGGGCGGGAAGATATGTGTTGATACCCGATTCTCGCCTGAACTAAGGCCCAATGGGTAAAGCCCATCATAAGATACACTTAATGGGCACCCCGAGTAAGCAATAGTCTTATATGTTGGGCCGCAACTCTCCTAAGAGTTTGTGAGCTCACACTAGTAAAGAATGCCAACCAAAGGCAAGCTAGTTTCTCGCATCACAATGTGCTTGGCAAGCCAAATAAAAATGTCCAAACAGATCAATCTCGAACAATGAACCAATACTTACCGATTGCTTAGGGTAAGCCTCAAGTTCAACTCCTTCCATCAAGTACCGACTGACCCCTCGATAAGTGTCTCAGCCTGGTTTATTTCTTTAGTGGATACAGCTCGCTGCAACTTATTAATGAAGGTTTGACATCCATAATGTGGTCGGCGTATCAAGTGCCTTTACCCTTACTAGATCATTAACTTGGTAGATTTGGTAGCTTGGTTAGCCACGATATGTCATTTGCAGAGAAGCCCTGTCCCCCACCACAGAGTGCACTATCTACCGGCAACCAATATAAATGAACCTTCAATCTCCACATGGCTAATTAAATCACATAAAAGGCTCTAAGCACCAAGTAGTAAGGACAATCAGACCTAACTCCTTCAAATCCCCTTCTCTCTATGATCCTTACCCCTTAAAACCTCTTCCCCTCTCTCTTCCTAGAGAAGAAAAGTTAAGTATATATATGCATACCAAGCAAGTACGGTTCACTTAGTCTCCAGTGCTCGCATTCCTTATTTCTTAGTCCTCCTTATTGGCTTGAGTATCAGATGGCGCCCGTGGCCTAGCTCCTAGGGGGCTTTTTGTAGGTATTGAGGAGTAAGAGACGAAGCCCAGCCTAATCTGACCCCATATTTCTTAGTTGGTCTCTATACAATCAACAAATCCAAAACTCAAGTCTTCATTTCTTAAAAGGTTCTATTAGTTTACACACTTTTGTCTTACCTCTTCTTACTACCATCTTAAAAAAAGAAATTCTATCTTTTTATTTTTTTCATTTTTCAATTTTTATTTTATATATTTTCTAATTATATATATATATATATATTGTGTTTTCTCTGAATTAAGACCCCTTTTGGTGGGGAGGCTAGGGCTACATGTAGGAAGTTTAGAATCAAGCAAATAGCTATGCTAAACCACTATTAAGCTAATAATCGACCTTTTCTTTTTATATATTTTTGGTCTTTTCTTTGTAAATATAACGTATAAGACTCGTTAACTTGCTTAAGCAAACATAAGAATATAAACCTCAAGCTTTAGGTTGTTAAGGACCTACGACTAATTCAATTGCCAACCTATAGACGTAAAATATGGAAATTGATTGGGAATATTGACCCATAAGTAGAATTAAGGTCTACAACGTTGATAGTAATAGAAAATACTAACATCAATAAGAGAAATTTGATTAACGCAAGAAAGAAACTTAAGGGAACTAAGGATAATTAACTTAACAATTTCATAGTAAAGAAAGTTAAAATTAATGTTATAACCCCATATATATACATATATATATATATATATATATGTAATAAGCTATAGAAGGTAGAAATTATTAACAAGCAGTAAAAATGATTAGTTATTGTAAGATAAAAGTCAAACATTAATTATAAAGCATATACCAATTATTAAAGATAATAAAAAGTGAAAAATGACCAATTTTCCCTTAGAACTAAAAGTAGGTAGTAAAAAGTAACAATAGAATAGTAAACTAGTAATAAAGTAAGGTAAATAAATAATAAATAAAGATAAAAAGCATGATAACGACCTATGGCCTTTACTTATAAGACACATCATGACATATCCCAAATAAAATAAAATAATAAAATAATTGCATAAAATGCTAAAATATGATAAAAGTACCTTATAAAACGTTGTAAAATACGCAAAAAATATAAAAAAAAAACTCTACAAATGTTAAGCAACTAATGACATGTCATAAAAATATCCAACAACTTGTAAAGAAAGTAAACAAAAATTTATAAAAATTTAGAAATATCATAAAATGAATAAAATATATTGATAACTTATTCAAGAATTTACCAAAAATTTTACAAGTGCAAAAAATTATTCACAATTAGTTGGACATATGTCTTAGGATCAAAGACACATGACAAATTTTCCATAAATTTACACTTACTAGAAAATTATTAAAATATTAGGTAATTTCTTCAAAAATGCATCAAAATTTATATACTTGTCCAAAATTGGTGAAACATTAATAGGAGACATGTAAAAATATAAGGAACATGTGTCTAATTTTCCATGATTTTTGGACACATACAATTTAATAATAATTCTTGAACACTATAAATATCCTTCTCCTCACTTTAAAAATTCACTCTACTTAAATCAAGCCTCTAAAATTTGATGGAAAATTTCTTCAACTTCTCCATGTTTATCCTAAGAGGTTAGATAAGGTTGGAGTGGTGGTGGTTTTGGCCATTTTGTTGGATTTTAGTTTAGTAATTTTGGAGCTTTCAATTCATGTTGTCCAAGGAGTTATTTTTTGTGTAAGTACTCTTTAAACCTATGTTCTTATAGTAATTTTTCTAGAATTAATTTTGTATGTTTGGTATCTTTTATAATATTTCTAATTTTTGCCCATTTTTGTTAAAACATGTCTATTTTAAATAAAAATCACAAAACTCCATCTATTAACTTCCTAAAATAAAATCACAAAACCTTATTTATTAACTTCTTAAAATCCCCAAACTTTTTCTCATGCTTACTTATATCTAATATGATATTTTGGCTCTATCTTTGATAATTGTTAAATTATTTTCTAATTTTCTTTGTATTTTGGCTTAATTTTCCACTTAAAATATTGAATATACAATAAAATGTATAATATATAAATATTCCTAAATAATAGCCATTACTAATTATTATATATTTTAAGTTTTCCTATGCCTGTATTTTACTATTTACAATAGCCTTTACATTAATAGTATTTTATCTTAGCCCTTTTACTAATAATCCTAAAACTATATTTTGAAGTCTTAGTTTATATATACATATATAAATTATATATAATAATTACACTCTTTTATAAAAGTTAAGATTTCATGTAGTGAATTTTTATTATTGCTTCTTTTATAAGTACCTAGTTGAATAATAGAATCTATAAAACAATCACAAATAGAACTTTACTAATTGCATAATATAATAAAACTCTAAAACACAACTAATAATGCACCTTTTCTAGGATTTTAACATAACTTTCAAGAGGGTATTAGGCAACTACAAACCAGGTAAGTGGCCTGTCTCGCAGCAATTCTTATTATGTTAATAAGGGGTAGTAAATAAATAGTTATATTGCTTGTGCTTATAATAAGCTATCGTGCATGTAACGAATGTTAATGTAAGAGCTCTTATTGATATTCTATATTGCTTGGCTTGAATAAATATTCTAATTTGGTATTGATTCATTGTTTGATCACCTAATTAACTTAGCTAATGTAATATCGGATCTTAAAATTGGTATTTGCATTATATACCTACATTTTACATTTTTCCCATCAACACAACCATACGATAGGAAAATAAGGAGTTTCCTTCTTTCAATCTTACAGAACTAAATGACAAGAGAGGACATCGCCGTTCAAGTTTGAAAGTATCAAGTGGAATAATTTGGAATATGTATAAAGGGGATGAGAGAATTTCCATTGCACATCCTCAAATCGATGGGAAATTTGGACCCATTAAGCGGTGTAGTGTGGTATAGTAAAGCCCTTAGAACCCAAGCTAAAGTAGGGTTATCTTCTTTAGTCTCACGAAGTATCAATCAACGTCATGCAGATGACACTTTGACTGTTACATTCATGAAACTCTAAAAGGACTTGCTTGCCTTGCTTGTTTATATATAACAATTATCTCTTGTCACTTACTAAGCATGTGGTTTTACTCATACCCTTATAGTTATTTTTTTCCATATTAACTCTACAAAAGCTTAGGATAGGAACACTGTGTGAAGTTCAATCAACAAAAAGTTGACTAACCACTTTGATAAGAAATTGAAATAAGAACTTTAAGGTAAAGGAGACATTGTTCTTTAGAGTTATTAGTGGGCATACTTTGCTTCCACTAAATATTGCTAGCTCAAAAGTAAAGCCTTGTACATATCTATGGTAAAATGGTAGATATGGGCATTATGCTATCATTGACCATAGATATGTATGGCAGAACTGTTATAATATAGGTACTTGGGGTATGACATAAGGCAATTGTAAATCTTGCAATTTTTAAGTAACAAATTAAGTAGTTAGAAATGCCCTTTGATTATTCCTGAGGATAAACTAAACTAAGAATCAAGCTTGATATAAAAGTCGTACTCGTAATAATTTACTTCATAATTATAATTCAACTTGAGAACTCTAAAGTTGATATCGATCCTGAAAATCATCCAAAACCCTAAACTCCTAAGTATAGTAGAATACTTCCAAGCTTATGAAAACTTTAAAATGGAAAGATCGAGAATCCTAATAGTAACTTGAACATTTGAAAGCCTTAAAACGTAACAATAAAGCCTAACTTGTTAAAACCTTAAACCCTAACATGTAATGAGAACTTTTAAGCTTATTGAAAATTTAACTATTAAGTTGAACACTTACAGCTCGTTTACTTCATTGAATTGAATGAGAAGGAATGGAATTGCAATTACCATGGAATGGAATGAAGGTGTAATAAGATGAGAATAGATATTATGGTATTTACTTAAATGTAATAGAATTAAAATTACATTGTTCATTAGAGAGGAACCAAATAGGGAATAATTAATGAATAAAAACTAGTATGTTAAAAGTGCCCTTATTTATATAATAAATAATAAAACAAAAAATAGAAAGAACAAAGTAAAATAGATCACATTCTATCCAAACCCAACACTTGCTTTCAAACCCTAATGTAAATGAACGAGAAATTGATCCATCATTTCCAATGGATTCATTCGACCATATTTGGATTGCTTTTTCTAATCAAGCTAGAATCTTTCTTCATCTGGATTCAATTTGACTTAGGTACGCAATGTGATTATTCTTATCAAACCCTAACCCCAAATTGAAAGCAAACCCCAAAAAACAAAGTCAAAACATCAAATTGAAATCTAAATGATCGAACCCTAATACATAAACTAACGTGGTAGAGTAAGAAGCTTAGACCAACATTGCAACAACATTGAGGTAGAAATCACTTAAAGCAAAAGAGAGGTGATATACGAACTAACCGTAGTAAAAGTGGAAATGAAAATTTTTGAATGAACTTATCTTCCTTCATTGTACAGTAAGCAACATTACGAAAGAGGGGGGACCATATGGTCATAAAAAATCCAAAGCGTAGGGGAAGAGAGAGAGGGAGATAGAGAAGATCATGATCGAAGGTTGGAAAAAGGGAGAGAAGCTTAAGGTTTGAATGACATTTGAAACGTGATACGAGTCACCGTAGATGAATCATGATCCTAATATTACGCATAAGAAAAAAGGATGGGTCTAGGTCGCTAGATGGCTTGAAAAGTAAATAATAGTCGAAGGTTGAGCAGGGGTTCCCGTGTATCGACGATGGATATAATGCACCAACGCCTCATACGAGCTCAGGTCATCTTGATATGATGCAAAAGTATAGCCAAATGTCACTTGTCACTAGTCCATGCTCAAATGGGCTAGATAAGAATAGCTCAAGAGTAAAGATACTTAGCTTAAAAGAGAGTAAAAATTGAATGTATTCTCTGTATGATGATAATATTGCATTATGTGAGTATTTATAGTACTTAGGTAAGTCCTAAATTACAGAAAATTGTAGAAATGTACATAAATGGATCACTACTTGCTAAGAAAAGGAGGATAATTGATAGGGAAAGTACGTATTTGTGCAAAAAGAATATCCACTTGTTAGAAAGGACAGTATGCATGGGTTTTAATCAATTTGCACTTTTGACAACATTGTGAGCCGAGCAAGGGCGGGTTCCGACTAAGTCAATGCAACATTAGCATTTAAGTAGCTCGAACAATCAAGACTGGATTAAGGTTGGTTCAAGGGTAACTCATGTTCTAAGTTGGCCTCGGATGGTCGATTCCTGTTTATTGTCAGCTCGGCATTGGTATTGTCTAGATTGTTGTATTCAGATTTAGCACTTAAACTAATGCATAGTGGAGGGTTTGGTTCGGTACGGTACGTCGGCTGGTCACCTCGGCAACACCTTGGATTGCATGGAGAGTACAGTAGCTCGGCAGATTAGATTGGGGTAAGCACCACTCCTCAACGCTTAACTCACCTTAGATAACTCGGTGAACCACCTGAGAAAGCCCTCTGGCTCGAGAGCGCGTGATTAGTCCTTAATCTCTATTATCCCCTTCGGGTTGTTTGAGATTTGAGATCAAATCTGGTTTAACTCCAAGTTGCTCATCTTTGGGATTATAAGGTTGGAGGTTGGCAATGTTAAAGGAGTTTGAGACTTCATATCCTTTGGGTAATTCAATCCTATAGGCATTAGGGTTGATTTTTTCAAGCATTTTGAAAGGTTCGTTGTCCTTGCGAGACAACTTGCTCTTCCTTAAGTTTGGGAATCATTTCTTATTGAGGTGTATCTAAACCAAATCACCTGGTTGAAATGCTCTCTTCCTTCGTCTTTGGCTTTGCTTCTTAAGCTTAATATTAGCTCGGCCCAATTGCTTTATAACCTTTTGGTGCATAGCTTTGATGGTCTTAATTCTTTTAATGGCTGGCCAATCATCACTAAGCACGAAGCATTGGTTGGGGCACTTGGTCCAATGGCAACTTGAGCTTGAACCTATATACGACCTCGAATAGAGACATGTTTGTTACACTGTATGCAATCTTATTGTAGGCAAACTCAATGATGAGCAAGCATAGATCCCAATCGGCCGTGTTTCATCCAATAGCAACCCGCAGCAAAGTTCCCATGGTTTTATTAACAACTTTAGTTTTTTCATCAGTTTGTGGGTGGCAAGACGTGTTGTACAGCAGCTTGGTTCCCATTTGCTTCTACAGCGTCCTCTAAAAGTGGCTCATGAACTTTGGGTCCCAGTCCGAAACAATGGTTTTAGGAATTCCATGCAGCTTGATTATTTCTTACAAGAAAAGAAAAGAGATAACTGAAGTGTTGTTAGTTTTGGAATAAGGTATGAAATGTGCCTTCTTGTTAAATTGATCCACAACTACCATGATGGAGTCCTTCCCTCGGGACATCTTCAGCAATCTTAACATGAAGTCCATACTTAGCTTAGACCGTGGTTTGATTGGGATAGGCAAGGGTAGATAATGTCCTTACTCAGCCCGACTCTTTGCTTTTCAGCAGGTCACACACCTTTCTAATGCGAACTGCATATCTCTTATCATTCTTAGCCAAAAACATCTTGCTGATAGTACTTCATAGGTTCAGCACTGGCCAAAGTGTCCAGTCAATCCCCCTCCATTTGCCTCACGTATGAGTAATTCTCTCATGGAACAGATTAGGATACATAACCTCCTCTTCTTGAATAAGTATTCATCCTCCCTGTGGTAGTCATCCAGTGTTCGTCCTTCTTCACATTAAGCATAGATAAGACCAAAGTGTGGATCCTCAACATACATGTTCTTCACAATTAAAAAACTAAGTAGCTTTGTTTGTTGCTCGGTCAAGAAGGTATGTCGTCTTGATAGGGCATCAGCTGCTACATTATTTCTTCCATTCTTGTATTTTACGACATAGGAAAAACCCTCTATTAACTCAATCTACTTGGCTTGCCTTTGAGAGAACTTCGGTTAGCTCTTTAAGTATCTGAGAAATTCATGATCGGTGTAGATCACAAATTCCTTAAGCAGCAAATAGTATTACCATACTGTCAGGGCTCGAATTAAGGAGTAGAACTCTTTGTCATAAATAGAATAGTTAAGTGTGGCTCCTCAAAGTTTCTCGCTAAAGTAAGCAATAGGTCAACCTTCTTACATTAGTATAACACTTATGCCTAGTCCGGATGCATCACACTCCACGTCAAATACTTTATCAAAGCTCGGTAAAGCTAAGATAGAGGCTATAGTTAGCCTCTCTNACCCCTGCAACCATCAAGCTAGCATTCATTGATTGTTTGACGTAAGCTTAGGGCTTAACTCGCCCCTATCGAGTACCAACTCCCTTCTCAGCACCTTAGCTCGACTTTTCTCTTTAGCACTTATAACCCATTGCAACTCATTAATGAGCATTTGATATTCGTAGAATGACCTGCGTGCTCAACATCTCTACCCTTGCTAGATCACTAAGCTGTAGATATGGTGACTTGATTGACCAGAACATGTTGTACATAATGATGCTTAGCTTGTACCGTAAAGTGCACTACCTATCGGCAACCAGTACCAGCAAATCCCTAATCATCACTTGTCTAAGTAACTTGCATAAAAGGCATTAGGTGCCAACAAGTAAGAAGAAAAACCCCCCCTCTCTCTCTCTTTCTCTCTCTCTCTCCATTTGAATTCAATATTATTTTTTGACAGTTCGATAAGCGAGGCTGCAATCGTATTGAAATCCTTTATGAATTAGTGACAAAATCACATTAGCCGTGGAAACTTCTCACATCTATAGAACAAGTCGATTTAAGCCATTCTATGATTGCTTTTACCTTCTCATCATCGACTTAGATGCCACCTTTGCTCATAACAAAACCCACGAAGATCAACTTGTAATTGCAAAAGTCACACTTCTTCAGATTGGTGTAGAGCTGTTCAGCTCGAAGTTTTGCAAACACTTGTCAAAGATGCTTTTGGTGAGTCTCCAAGTCAAGGCTGTATATCAGGATGTCATCAAAATAAACTACAAAAAATCTCTCCAATAATTCTCGGAACATATGATTCATCAGGCGCCTGAATATGCTTAATGCATCGGACAGTCCAAATGGCATTACAAGCCATTCATATAACCCATGTCGTATCTTGAATGCGGTCTTCCACTCATCACCTTTGCACATTCAAATCTGATGGTACCTAGCTTTAAGGTCGATCTTGGAGAACACTCTTGCTCTGCTTAATTTATCTAGCATGTTATTAAGCCTAGGTATAAGATACCTGTATTTAATAGTGATTCAATTGATTGCTCGGGTATCCACACACATCCTTTAAGACCTATCTTTTTTTGACACTAATAAGGTCGATACAGCATAGGGGCTTAAGGACTCGCATACATACCCTTTATTCAGTAGCTCATCTACTTGCCTCTGCAATTTGGCTGCCTACTTAGGATTCAGTCTATAGGCAAGCTTGTTCGGCAATGCGGCTCCTGGCTACAAGTCGATTGCATGCTCGACACCTTGGATTGGGGGCGAGCCATTTGGCAGCTCCTCCAGAAATAAATTGGCAAATTCCTTTAGTAAGGTTTTTACTTCAATAGGTACCTCTTCTTCCCTAGGTCTTATCTCTAGAAGTCTTCGGACAAGTAGCTAAGTCATCTCTCTAGCTCCATTTCTCTTATTAGTTTGGCTCAGGTTAATACCAAGGCCTCTTTCTTCATGGTTCGGCTAAGTTGAGACTGCATGACCTTTATCTGCTCACATGGTTGTTAAAATTGTGAGTCCAAAATACATTTCTGCAAGTTTATGATTTTATAATGTTTTTCTTAACAAAAATGAATATAAAGTTATTTATGTGCAGACTTTTAGCGAAGTTATAAACTTTTATATACAATTCTACAAGTTTACGATTTCACCGATTCTAAATCGATTTTGTACATTAAAATGAACAGTAGAATGGCAATTTTGACAACCATGCTTGCTCAATAGTCATGGGACTCAATTTCATCCTTCATCCTTCTTCCTTCATGCTCTATAGGACATGTATTCCTCCTACCATCGTACATAACTGCTTTATCAAACAGTTATGGTTGTTTAAGTAAAATATAGGATGCGCTCATGGGCGGCACATCATAAAGCACTTCATCTTGATATTTGCCAATGCAAATCGGCATGAACACCTATTTATTCACCTGTAAGGCCCCCTTATCACTAAGCCAATGAAGCTTGTAAGGTCTCGGGTGTGGCTTGGTTGGCAATCTCAACTGCTGGACCATAAATGTAGAGGCTGCATTGGTGCAGCTTCCACTATCAACTATTAAGATGCATAGCGACTCATTCACCTTGCATCCACTGTGAAAAAGATTTTCCCTTTATTCGTCTTCAGGTATAAGCCTAATGCTCATCATCCTCCTTAACACTAAAGTAGTTAGCAAAAAGTTGCCTTCCTCAACATAGATGACTTCCTCTTCGAATAATCCGGTCCATTCGTCCTCTTTCAACTCCTTAACTTCTTCATCAGTGCTGTTGACGTCAACAGTCGAAACCTCGCCTTGAATCACCATTGTTCACCTATTTAGACATTAAGCAGCTATGTGTCCAAATCCTTGGTATTTGAAATACTTGATCTCATTCATCTTTCTCCTTGAACTTTAGCCCTTTTTGAACTTCCTCAAGGGTTCCTTTTCTTTAGCTTGAGTAGCCGGAACAGGTTAGGTCTCAACAAACTTACTTGGTTTTGTTCACACAGGTATGCTCGGAACAATTCGGCTGTTACCTGGATGGCTAACAGGTGGTTAGGATCTTCTTATTTGGCGCCTTTATATCCTTTGGGCGACTCAGATTATGTCATCAAGCGTTCCAAAATCTAAGGTTTCCAAAACGTCTCCAATCTCATAATTTAATCCACCAATGAACCGAGATACAATTCGGTCCTCTAGCTCTATGACTTCACATCGAATCATTAATATTTGGAATTCCTTAACATAAGCTTCCACACTCAATCCTCTTTGCCTTAGTTCTTGCAGTCTTTTGAAAGCATATTACAGATAATAGCTTGGCACAAACCTTCTTCGCATAACCCTCTTCATTTCATCCCAACTCTTAATCTCTTGTTCCCCTACCTTTCTTTTGGTGGCTTGCAAGTTCTTCCACCACAAGACTGCATAACTAATGAACTCTAATACAGCAAGTCTAAACTTTGCATTATCGGGCACTTCGTGGCATTCAAACTGTTTTTCAATACTATTTACCCAATTTAGGTAATCATTGGCATCACTACCTCCAGAAAAACTTAGAATACTCATTCTTAGTCCTTCAACTCTAGGGGCTCGCACAATTCTTTCCTCAAGCTTATAGTATTCCTCTGCTTTGTTGTCTCCTTCTGCTTCCTCTTCTATTTATTCAAGCATTAGCCTTCATCTAGCATCTTTACCAACTCCTTCAGCTCAAGGTGGTCGAACTGGAGTATTAACTCGACCAAATTGCCCATTGCCTTACCCTTGCTGTTTACGTTCCTTAGTAAGGCTATTTCTTGCTCACTACCTGTCTTCTTGAATAACAATCATCAAACTAACCACCAAGTCGGTAAGCTTATTTAAGCGATCACTTACTAACTGAGGTGTAAAGCGTCCTTCATGTCTTTGGCCATGTTGAGTTCCACTTTCTTAGTTTCCCAAAATTCCTTAAACACTTAAGTTTGACATGGATAGATTCTTCACATGACAATTACACAAAAAATAAATAGTCAACCACATTGTTTTTGCGTATCGAAAACAGGGGAAAACAAAGCATAGAACAATTCTCAACTACTACACTCTAAGGTTAACAATAGAACCGTTATTATATGAGAGTAGTAACAAACCACTCCAAGAACACATAATAGAGAACATAGCTTAGCGTTCTAATACCAAGATGATACAGGTCATCGTTGATGAACATATGGTCCCAATATCATGCATAACCAAAAAGGATGGGTTCGGACCGTGTGATGACTTAAAAAGTAAATGATAGTCGAAGATTAAGTAGGGTTTCTTGTGCAATGGTGATGGATGTGACGCACCAATATAAGTATGGTCGAAAGTCACTCGCCATTAGTCCATGCTCAAATAAGCTAGATAAGAGTAGCTCAAGAGTAAAGATACTTAGCTTAAGAAAGAGTAAAAATCCAATGTATTCTCTGTATGATGATAATATTACATCATGTAAGTATTTATAATACTTAGTTAAGGTAAGTCCTAAATTACAGAAAATTGTACAAATGTACATAAATGGATCCTTACTTGTTAAGAAAAAGAGAATAATTTATAAGGAAAGCGCATATTCGTACAAAAAGAATATCTACTGTCAAAAAGAACAGCATGGATGTCAGAAAGGACAGCACGAATGTCAAAAAGGACAGCACGTGCACATTTTAATTAGTTTGTGCTTCTAACAACACTATGAGTCGAGTAGGGGTGGGTTTTGACCAAGTCAGTGTGACGTTGGCATTTAAGTAGCTTGGACAATCAGGACTAAACTGAGGTTGGTTTAAGAGCAACTCATGTTCTGGGTTGGCCTCGGATGGTCGATTCCTATTTACTGTCGGCTCCAAATCGGCATTGTTTAGATTAATATATTCAAATTTGGTGATTGGACTAATGCATGGCGGAGGGTTCAATTTGGTATGTTGGTTAGTCATATCGGCAACACCTTGAATTGTGTGGAGAGCAAAGTAACTCGATAGATCGGACTGAGGTAAGCACTACTCCTTAGTGCTTAACTCACCTCGGATAGCTCAACAAACTACTTGAGAAAGCCCTCGGGCTTGGGAGTGTGTAATCGGTCCTTGATCCTTATTAAAACGGCTAGGTCATTTTTTGATTACTGTGTTTAATCGAGGGTATTCTTTGTCTTTTTGAAAATTTCATGAGGTCAATAAGGGGAAAAAAGAAAATCTCTAGGCATTGAATTGTGATTTAATAGTCTGAGGATGGAATTAAGATTCCATGATTTGATATAATTAGGATTCCATTGAATTGATGTTACAAGGCCAAAATATAAAGTGAACAAGGTAATAAGGATGTTCAAGGAATAAGGGGGGAATGTAATAGTCATTCCCATTTCATTCCCCCCAAGTGAAAGGCTCGTTAAGAACCTTACATAAGGAGCTTAAACTTAACCGTGTTTGGACCGATCTTAAGTTACTTATAACCTAGTATGAAAACCAATTTGAAGTAAGGAAATATTTACAAGCTAAACCTTAGCTTAGTCACTCGAATAGGGTAGTTAATTAGATCATTCATTGGTAAAAAGTGGAAACCACACGTAAAGACTAGGACCAGGAATCCCTTATCTAATTTCCCTCCCAAATTAAGTTTAAACAAGCCAAAGTCAAGAGTGTGAACCTAGTTGACTTAAACCCTTAGCAAACTCCCATGTGTTAGACAAGACAATTTTCATTCTCTATAAGTTATACCATTTAAGAAAAAAGGTAACTTACCCATTTTTGGACTAAACTAAAAGTAAAGTTAACAAGACCACATCCTACACCCTAAATTACCTAAACCGCCGGTTGGAAGGGAGGAGTAAGGCATGCCACCTTCCATCTTTTCAACCTTTTTCTTAGTTGTTATGTCACATTTAATAGCCACTTCAAAAGCCTAAGCAAGCTATCACATCCCATAGACTTTACATCACTTAAACACATCACAAATGAAAAGAAGGAGACAAGAAAACCCTAAGTTTGAACTAGCCATTAAGGATCCAAAACCCTCACTTATTTTTCTTCTCCTTTCCAAGACACACTACACTTGAAAACAAACAAAGAAAACTCCCTATACACACTACTTCACCGCCTTACAAACATATACAATGCTTATGCCACTCACCTATTCTAGCACATAACTTTCCCTCATCCAAGGAGACACACTTAAACCACCCTACACTCTACCATTTGAGGAGACTTTAGAGCACCAACAAACACTCAAGAACATAGGGTTCAAGGAGCTAAGGGTCACCAAAGGGGAAGGGATGAAAAACAAGAGCTAAAAGGGACTTAAAGAAGTGCAAACAACCACCCCTACGCCTAGTGAAGTAAGCCTTATACTCAAATGTCTTTAAAGCACCATGTGTAGGATATAATTTCATGTTTATGTAAAAATATCATGTATCTTGGAAGTTCTCTTAGCTAGGTTAAGTGTTAGCTTCTTGAAGTTTTCTTCACAAGTAGTAGAACATGGGTAGCCTAAACTTATTTTCCTCTTAGTATACTTGTATTTACTTATAGTGTAGCCTTGTGACTTGAGAAAACCATAAAACTAAGCTCATGTACATCTTTCCTAAATGATGGATGTATAGTTTTTGGATTGTAGCCAAGTGTTATCTTTACTCATATTAAGTTTACCATGTATCAAATTAACGCTAGGTGATGAAAAAACCATTATATGAAGTTTTAATAAAGAAATCACCACATAAAAACTTAACCTAAAGCTTACACCTAAAAGAATGTACATGTTCTATGATTCCCATTCGATATTATGCTAAAATGATCCACTTACAAAGGGTAAAACAAGAAAAAGTTGAAGTACAAATAAGTGCAAAGCTTTGGTTTAACACATAAGCTTAAGGAAACAAGTAGTTAAATTGAAAAAATGAGTTTAAGAGCCAAAGGGCCAAACTAACCAGATCTATAACATGTAATTAATCCACTTAAACACACTTAAAAATGAAGTAAACCAAGTGAAAAGACTAACCGAGACTAGTAGAATAAGTATTAAAGGCCTAAAACTCAAAACTAAGCCTAAAATTCATAAGACAAGCCCAAAACTCATGAGAAAAGCCCAAAACTCTTAATCAGGCCGCATGAAAATTTTTTACCAACAAGATAAGCTTAAGAAAAAGATGTCTTAAAGCCCACAAAAAATCTACATTAAGTTTCCCAAGCCCACTAAAGTGATAAGTATTGCCAATATAAGAAATGGGCTCATTTTTTATCATAAAGTGCTACTTAGAAGTTCAAGAAGTGCTAGATAGTAATAAGGCCTAAAAATAATAAATGAAAAAATGACCTTAAGAAAGTATATAATCCCAAATATAAGTCCTAAGCCCAACCCTAATAATTTTACTAAGTAGAACAAGGCCCAATAACAAACTTAAGCCTAAAAGGAAACTTAATCTTAAGGGATGCTATTGTTTTGACTTATAATTAGACTTGTGGTTCCCATCTCTCAAATCTAACCATACCATATGAAAGTATACTTGAAAATGATGGAAATTGACTATAAGATTGCAAAAATTGAATTTAAAACGAAAAAGTTACACACAATTAAAAATTCAATTTAGCCGGAAAGATATAAGGCTAGGTCAATAATATAATAGAACTTTAGGTTGACATTATAATACATCAAATCCTTATGTTATTACTTTTATGTTATTCAAGGGATTTTGATCTCAGAGATGACCTATCTTTAGATTATTACAACTAGCAACTATGGTAGAATGAGTGAGTCTTGATGACTTTATACTTGCTTTTGTTTGTAGTTCAGTTGCACTGAAATAATAATATGATTAAATCGATTGCATGAGGGGTGTGGGGAATGCATGTGTATGGACTCCTAATTGTTTGCACTACTTCATGGTAATATATGAATTGGGTGTGCTTGCATGACTGATTCGTATATCGTTGTTATGGTATGAAAATGCTTGATCATCTAAGTAACGAAACATAAATTATCATTTGGCTATGAATATAAAAATAAGTCATGTATGGCACGACATTGCATCATAACTTATACTGATTGTCACCTTACATAGAAAGTGAGAAGGAGCTTATAGGAACAGGAGCTCTTGAAGGGATTAGTTAAGCACAATATGCCTTATTATTAAGTTACTGTCTTAGCTTGTAGGCATACTAAGTGCCAAGGGATGCTAACCATTTAACTAAGGGTCGTGTCTTGTGACTTCCGCCTATAGCGTGTAATTATAGATCGTAGGGGTCACCATACCGCTAGACTTAGGAATTTTCGAAACTATCTTGTTTTGTGTTTAGTAAAGTATATTTTTATATATATGAGTATAAGCATATAAGTTGATTTGAGCACGATAGGTGCAAATTTGGATAAAAACCCAAGCGCTAAAACTCAGTTGTTAGTTCGTGTTAGTTAATAATCTCCAACCTTGACTATAGGCCACTGCATGTATTGTTTTGCATACTGTTTGTTATATACATTCATATGACTGATTATGTATTTCTTGTAAGGCATGTTGGAGGGATTAGTCCACTAAGTGTAAGTTTATACCCCTTTAGATTCCTTTTGTTGTAAGGCCATCTTATGAGTGAGTCGAGCTGCGGAATGCCTAAGGTTAGTCTTGAATTGAGATGGGATTATGAGATATACGAAGCGAAGGGGGGAACTACTTAGTATTGGCTAGGAGCTTTATAAATATCTTTATATTGTGTAGCTAGACCTTCAATAGCCATTTGGACTACTTATCTCGATTACCATTATTTTGGGAACATTATGTTCTATACCTTTAATTTGATATTGTATCTAATTAATTAGTGAAGATAATTGCTATGCTTTAATACTATTTATCTATGTGACTAATAATAGCTAAGAGTAAAGGAAGTCTTATACATCATATAGAAGGCCAATGATTGATAAGAGGGTTGATCATTGACCTTTGTACGATGTACAGTGATCTACTACGACAAAGGTACTATTTAGGTCATAATAGGAGCTTAGTTAACAATTTACATAAACTTTGTATATCCCTTTAGTTGTTTGGATTTTTTAAATAATTTTTCTTATATATTTAATTAATACTCAGATGTCACATATGATTTAGTCTCATATGATTTGTGATAAAAGGAGTTGCATTGATTTATAAGATTAATGTGGTGAATATCATGTTAATACTAACTAGAAACTTTTTGGCTAAGTAATTGAAATAAGCTTATTAATATTTGTTAATATGGCTATTGGCTACTTTTGGTCCAAGACATTATAAATGGTACCAAAATTAACTCCCTACAAGTGGACGATTTAGGGATTGTTTTGACCCAATATAAAGAAAAGGTCTGAAGAGGATAGAGAATGTTATTAGGGTGTGACTTCTAACGTGCTTCCAAGATGACCTACAAGTTGAGGGTGGTGGTAATGAATCAAATTGTGCATGAAAAAGGTGGATAAAATTAGGCCTAATTATAAGATCACATGACAAGGACATTATGTGTTTAAAGGTAAGGGGAGGATGGAAGGATACCCTATCTATTGTAGTCCCACATGAATTGTGGGAGAGGAATTGTATTAGTTTATAAAACTAATGTAATGAATGTCATGTTAAAACTAGTTATAAATTTTTGGGTGAAATAATTGAAATGTACCTATTAGTGTTTATTGATATAGCTATTGGTTACTTTTAACCTAAGTATTACATATTGTATTATAATTGACTCCCTTCTAGTAAGTAGATGATTTGATAGTTGTTTCAACTTAGTGTAAAGAAGAGATCCAAATAAGGTGGGGAGTATCACTAGGGTAGAATTCCTAGCATACTTTGAAGATGACTTATAAGTTCAGGGCAATATTAATGAATCATCGTATATCAAAAAGGTAGAAAGAGTTAGACTTTATTAGAAGGTTTCACACAAGTACATCATGCATTTAGGGGAGTAGATTTGATATCCTATGTGTTGCAATCTCACATGGATTGCAAGAGATGGGTTGCAATTCCACATGGATTGTAAGAGAGGGGTTGTATTGATTCATAAGGCTATTGTGGTGAATACGATATTAATACTAATTAGAAACTTTTGAATCAAGTGGTTTAAATGGATTCATTAGTATTTGTATATATGATTATTTAGTATTTTTGGTTTGGGCATTACAAATATATTGAGTAATATTATTTTATTAAATTAATTATTGTGGAACATTTAGAAATTACAAATGTCCGTAGATTAATAGTGATAGATAGTGATGAAACATAGGTAATAAGTTTTTTCAAAAAAAAAAAAAAAAAGCCATATAAGTTTGATTATAGAAATGCCAAAATGCAATTTGTGTTTATATAATTTCCCTAGATTTATCTTTACCAAATTACATTGTATACATATGGTATGGTATATTATTTATTAAAGTACTTAGACATCCACAAAAATACGTTACAACTTAGTAGATCATTAGAGTGGAAAAAAATGATTTCATGATCCTTTGATCAATGATTCTACTCCATTTCAAAGTTAACAAAATACCTAGTTGATTTCATAAAGGTAAATTATAATAATTTTTTGTCAGTGTAGAGGATTAAGGCGTTTGATTTGTGCGATAACTATTTTGTGGAAGTCTTATTGCTACCAAAGGAATAGTCTTAGTTTTCTTTTTTCGTGTGGATTTCTATATTTTATTCATAAAACTCTAGTTACGAGTCAAACAACGATCTGGCTTGAAGATATTTTGGTATTCTTAAGTATAAGCCCAATCCATTAGTAATATTACTTTAAGTGAAACTAAATAAAACAATAGTAATATCTTTCTTACATACTTATTTTTTCATTTGGTTGATAGAGTAGTAGTGTATAAAATCACAATTGTTGTGAAATAGGGAGTCATAATTCTTTAAATGACTACATAATAGCTATTTTTAAAAATCTTTTTCTAACATATTTCATTATCTGCATAGTACCTTAAAAAATTATAAAGAATAGCTATTATTTTTCTATTGTCTTATTTTAGAATTGCAATTTATTCTTTTTATTTGATTCCACAAATCAAACACATCATTAATAGTTGTAATTTTATTTTTATTTTAGTGTTAAAAATTAAGTGCAGAAGAAATGAATGTTCAAAATGTGTTACTTTATTGGGGAAAATTTATGTATTTACTATCAAAATTAATAAATATTATATAATTACAAATTATATAAAAAATATTATTAAAATACCATTATTATATCGTATTATTCCACATACATATATTACATGTGATATTAGTACTTTTACCTATCATGTACATATATACTTCTAGTTATGTTGCATTTTTAAAATGGAAAGTACTTAATTTAGTTAAATCGTATCTTTTAAATGCAATAATTATGTAATTATTATTATTGCATCTCTTTTAATCTTAATAATCACATAATTAATTTCTTCTAATCCATAGGATCAATCGATATTTGTTATACCCTTTCATTGGAATTGGTGTCTAACTGGACAATGACAACATCTAGCATTAGTGAATGACGGAGCAATAGCATGGGATGAGATATGGAGATGATCATTAATGATGAGAATGGAGTATGGTAAACCATAAAATATAGACATTAACGAAGGGACCGGAGTGTGGTAGACTACAAACTAAAATTATAAATACTAGAAACCTTCATCTTGGATGTTTATTTTCTCTTCGAATTTGGGTCATTGTCGAATCGTTTTTTTCTTCAACTACCCATAGAATCCTAAGTTTAATAGGTGGCCGGGTTTTCTTGCAATTTGAGGAAGCCGGCGAATAGGACTCCTACTTTCGCAATAGTAGGCCAATCAGTTTCGCATCTGTATTATTCATTCATTTATTGTTTACGTCATGGCTGGGGCCACTTGACCATACAACCACGACGCTTACCTGTCTAATTCAAGTCACAGACCTTCTCCATATACCGACTAGAAGAATTAAGAAGAAAGAAGCAACATTGTTTTGCAAGAAACAACCTTTTCTTGATACAAATAACATTTGGCTTTAAGGTATGTATGTTCATCTTTTCTAAGAGGAAAAAAAAAATTGATCTTTTATCATGAGTGGTTTTAGTGGTTGGCTTTTTGTTTTTTATTATGTTGGGTAATGTTACGATCATGGGTCGTTTGTTGATAATTGCGTTTGATGAGTACAATGTTGATTCTGTGTTGTGGTCTTTTGGGTAAGGTTTGCGTTTCTAAGAGATGGGCAAGAAGCGAGTCATGGTACCTGCTAAGGAAATAGACTTGTCTACTGTCAAGTATGAGCCTGAAGTGATTCAAGGTCAGAGGAATCCTACATTTTCTTTTTCTTTTTCTTTCTTTTATTTTTTTTTTGTTTGTGCAGTGTATGTATGGTTTGTTTCAGAAATTCAGTATCTATACGTAAAAGATGTGTAAGAATTGTCTCAAGAGAGGTTTGAAGTTCTGGCTTGTCCCTAGTATTTTTGAAGAAAAATGATAATGGGTGCACAGCATTTGTTGACGGCCGGCAGAACAATTTTTTCAATACTTGCCTTTTCATAAAATACGTGATCAAATTTTGAAAGGTGGAAAGTTTCTTTCTTTCCTTTTTTTTTTTTTTCCCTCCTCCTTCAACCATGCCATCGGGTACTCATTAACAAGATTTTGTTGTGGAACTTGCTGATTCCATTGCACAAACAGAGTATAGCAAGCTTGATTGTGTCCTTTCCCTTTATTTTGATAAAGAGCAATTGGAAATGTTATGTGGCTTACAAGAAGTGGATTGCTAATATCTGATTTATGTGCGTTGCAGCTCCACATTTGACGGGATTTGTGTTTAAACTTTTTGTTAAAGTGATTGAGGCTCCAGTTATTGGTTCTTTGATCATATCTTACTTGAAGAAGCAGAACAAAATGGTTGAGGTCTGCTTTCATCTCCAACTCTTATTATGTTCTTGGATATATTCTTTCTCAAGTGACAGAATATAATCCATAGTGGTTGCAAGAAATGATAGTATCTGTTTTATCAATGGCAGATCTTGCGGAATACTGTGATACCAGAGCCACCAATGTTTAAACCTGAATTCCCTCCTCAAGGTTATTTAAATGCTCTCTGATGTGTATGGTGCAAAGCTTACCACTTTTCTTATTACATATCTTAAGCAGAAAAATAAGATCCTTATAGTTGTTTTACATCAAAGTGCTTATTGCATCTCTCACTTAAAAATATGAAATCCTCATTTCATGTTTTTACTCTTTTAATATTCCAGTATTCATGTAAATTTTATGTCTCATAGAGTATTTGCTTTTCAACATTGATTCTGGAATTTTAAGATTCATTGTAAACTTTAAGTTCCGTTTTCACTTTTTGTTCTGGCCATAAGGCGCATTTAACTCTTTTTATTGTTTTTTTGGGGTTTTTTTTTTCTTTTTTGTAATTAAGATGCTACTAAATTCATTTAACAGATTTGTGATCTTTCATCTGAAAGCTAAAAATAAGAATTTCTACATTTGATTTAGACCCAGAACCCTACACTATCTTGTTGGATGAAGATGGGAAACCGGAAGAGCGTGTTGAATTAGCCCTAAAATGCCTTCCGGACTATGATCCTGCTAGCTCCTGGAATGGGGATTTCGATCAATTTCGCTACTGGAAAATACGAGATTATGCCTATGCTTATCGTTCTAAACTTGTGACCCCATCTATGGTTAGTCAAAATCCACAACTTGCCTGTCATTTGACAACAGCTAGAGAAACCAAGAAAGTCTTACTTTTTATAGTTAGGTTGCGGAGCGTATTATTCCTGTGATCGAGGAGTTTAGCTGTAAGAAGCCTCCAGCACCTTTATTGATTGCATTTGATGCTGAGGAAATCAGGAAACAAGCTGCAGCTTCTACAAAGAGGTTTGAAGAAGGTTGGGCTATTTTTAACATAAAGAGAACCTACTGTAGCAGTTGTTGTCTATGATATTATTAGCACTCTTGGATATGGAGTTAGAAGGAATTCATGAATGTAGTTTATGCAGGAAACCCTTTATCTATCTTGGATGGCATTTTTATGGCAATTAAGGACGACATAGGTTGCTATCCCTATATATCAAAGGGTAAGAACCAGCTATAATTCCTTGTGCTGTTTAAGATTTTTCCCCTTGTAATTTTCATTTCACACTTTATTGGCAGGGGCAACAACATGGATACATGAAGTTCGTTCTAATAATGATGATGCAGTATGTGTTGCAAGATTACGCCGTTGTGGTGTGGTCTTACTAGGGAAGGCCAATATGCATGAGTTGGGCATGGGTACTACTGGAAATAATTCAAATTATGGGTGAGTTTTTGAGATTTGAAGTTTGGTTTAGCTTTCAGCCAACTCTTGTGCAAGTTTTTCTTTTCTGTAAGAGTTATTTGCTAGTGGAAGAATAATTGTATCACCAGAATCAATGAAAGGATATGATTTCCAATAATAATTCTGTAGAAGCTAGCGATCAGCTGTAGTTTACAAAACTACATTTATAATTAGCTAAAATCAAAAAGCAAGCCATGTGAGCTCTCTCTCTCTTCCCCTGCCTCCTTTGTCTGTTTTATGCTACCTTGTAATCATAGCTCTCACAAAGTTCACTTTTTCCAAGCTGTGTTTGTGACAGTTTAGAATTTCATGAGTCTCATAGCTGCAATCTATGTGCAAGTCATTGTTGTTTAGTACATAATGCTCTGCTATTTTTAATGGAAGAATAACTTGGAATTTAACTGAGTCATAATCTACGTGAATAGATACATGGGTTCTACTAAGGAAGCTAAATAGTATGCACAGACCTTTCTCATTCTATCCTTGCTGGGTGACCCGGGATGCAGCAGCAGAATTGCTGGGGTTAAAACCTTGCATATTTCCAGACTATTTGGCTGATCTGCTGGTACCACAAGTTTTGTCTAAAAGTTCATAAACATATCAATAAGTAAATGTCAAATAAAATGAAGAAATACTGGGAAAGCATTTTTGAGGATAAGGCCTCATATACTACCGGTGTAGGTTGTAGTTGAGTCTCTCTAACACTTCTGCAACATACTTTAATAAAATTACATAGATTCAGAGTTGTCCTTTCCTTTATTTATTTAGTTATTTTTTCATATTTTACATCAAAGTCCCCTTCTTTGACTCGAGCTTTTTGTTTTTTCAACTTTAGAACAACCGGGAACCCTCATGCACTTGATAGGTATACAGGTGGATCTTCTTCTGGACCAGCTGCATTGGTAGCTTCAGGACTTTGCTCTGCAACACTAGGAACGGATGGTGGAGGTTGTATTTCTTTCTTAAAATTGTAGGTGTAAGAGATGATATACTGATAAGTAGTGTGAACATGATATGCTAGCTTAATGACTGTACATGAACTATCCAGGTTCAGTTCGTATTCCTTCTTCTCTTTGTGGTGTGGTGGGATTGAAGACCACTTATGGCAGAACAGATAGGGGAGGGTTAGTTTTCTCAAGTGTAGTTTTGGCTCCTTCTTTGAGTTATGGGTATCCTTGAAGCTGTTGCCTTTGTTTGTGTTTCTTGTGAAAGTGATTGCTGTCCTGTAAGTTATATAGCTTTGTAGAACTTTCTTCCATAGTTATTTATAAAAGGTGAAAACACAAATACTAGATTTTAACGGCCATAATGCAGCCTTATAAGAAAATAAGTTGGTTTCTATTATTTAGGTGCACTATTGTGGGTTTTTCCTTGTTGCATGGGTTTTGAAATTCTACCAATGCAAAGCAGTTAGTTGAATGTGTTACTTATATATAAACTGGCTCTTTTGATGTTCACAGTTGTTTATAGATATCGCTGTTTATCTTGGAAAAAGTTTCTTTCCATAAGGGTACTTCAGTCCATGCAGATGAGGGAAATGAAGAAAAGATATGCTCTAAAATGATGATATAATATTGGAGTTAAATTGGAAATGTCCTCCTCCTTGTGATTCTGTATGTCTTTCGGCAAGTGCAGAATGTACATAATAATACTCAGTTTCCGGTGGTCATATCTTTTTGTTTGATTTTATGGTAGCTTTTTGGTAAAGTTAAGCTTTCTACGATCTACTCTTTCTCTATGTTTAGAAAGAAAAGATCCTTTGAATATTAGTGAGTCTTTTGGCACTTCAGGCCCTTTAATTGATGAGCAATGAGTTCAACATAGCCAATCAACATGTACTTTGAGTCTTTTGTGGAGACATATCGATTTAGTCTTGAACAAATTTTCAACTCAATGTAAAGAAAATATATTTTATCTGGAATTTTATCATACTATTAATTTAGACGTGATAGGAACCAATGAGAGAGTAAAGAGAAAATGGTTTTGTTTTATTGATATTAATGGATGAATTATGAATTACAAATCCTAATCTCTTTCTAGAAGAGGGCCATAAGCTAAAAGCTCACATACATGAGCATAAGCTCACTCATGAGCACAATTGTTCACACAAACTAACTCACAAGTTTCTAACAAAATGTCTGACTTATCTTACTAACTAATATCCTCTATTTATAGTATTTTACTAACAACTAACTATAGAAGCTTCTAGACATAAACACAGCAAAACAACTGTATCCTGCACTACACCAAAGTAGCACATACGCCTCATTGCACATTGCACTGCACATCACATGTACAACACATCACTATGTAGTAGCACATATACTAATCATATATGCTTGAGTTATATCAAGACCATTCCATGTCAAAGTGCAAATAGAAGGTAAGTGAAAACTTGCCTAGTAGGTTGACTTCTTCAAGCCATATATTTTCCTATAGCTTTGAATTTGTTACACAAAATCTGCAGAAGTACAAGTCATGCTGAGTTTCATACTTTACAGGTCATTATGTGATTCAGGGACAGTGGAAATTATTGGACCAATTGCATCATCTGTGGAAGATGTAATTCTAATGTGAGATCTCATATTATCCATAATGCAGTGTCTGTATTTATTTCTTTTCCACTTTTTTGATTTTCCTGCATTTAGTTCATTGTTGTTTGAATGATATGAACTACTGGACAAGTTAGACAATTATTTTTGGGGGTTAGAATTGCTCTGCTGGTGCTTACGATCATCTAAATTTTCCAATCCTCACTTTTCTGTTAATGTAAGAAGTACATTACTTGTAGACCACATTAATCATAGGCCATAGCATCATTGTGTTACAAGTTCGTTGGTTGTCTTATGTTCTTGAAAATTAGTAGACATCTCCTATATATGTTTTAGGATTAGGCAGCAAGTGATGTGTTCCTTTAAATACTATGTTTCTTGGCCACTTTTTGGCAATAAGGTATGAAAGAAGAGATCGTAACATGGTAGAGCCACACTTCAAATTCCGGGAATAGTATAATGGACCAAGTTTGCCATCAAAATCTGCTGATCTTTGCTTAAAAAGAAATTAATGGAAAAACTAGCCATATGCCACAATAAGTTAGTGGTTAATGTCTAGAAGGAAATTTCATTCAGGCAGTCTTCCCAGGACAGTGCTCTCAGTGTAGCACGTGGCCCGTTGTGTTTTGAGGGGTATTTTATTGTGCCATGATACTCTTGTTGGCATTCATGTTAAGCATTGAGGACTTCCAGGGCATCTTTCATTTTTACTTCTGGTGAATTAGAGCTGTACATACAAGCTCATACACCTCCTTTGAAGATGGGACCCCATCATTTATATTGCTTTTGCCTTTGAGTCTCACAATTGTTGTTTGTCACATATACTGATGACTTGAAAAGTCACCTGTTGAGAATTCTTTTATATATCATTAACTGTCAATTTTTGGTGTTATGTATCAGCTATGCAGCAATGCTGGGTTCCTCCCCTGATGATAGAATCAGTTTGAAACCGGTAACTAAATAATCCTTGTTATCTCTCTGGGGAATAAGGATTTTATCTGTAATGGCTACATGAAGTACTTATTTTTATAGAATTTCTCCTCTATATGTGTGAAAGCGCACAACTATGGTTAGATGCATAGACTGTTTTTTGCCTGTTTCCTAGAAAGAATCACTGTTCACCTAGAAAGGAAGAAAAGACAAAGTTACCTCATCCTTTTTTCTTAGCTCTATCTGAAGTTATTGTAAAGATCCAAGTGAGAGAGGATAAGCACTTGCAGTTTATCTTATGTACTGAATGAAGACCAGAAGGACGTGGTAGGAACAGATAACATTTTTTGCTGAAGACATATTTGTCAACTGTCTTATGGACTCTCTAGCAGAGTTGATTCAATATTGGAAAAAAAAAAGGACAATAAGTTGCATGTAGTCTATGGATAAAATTATTGTTACATCATGTAGAATTCAAGAAATTCTTTTGTTGAGGATATTACTGTTATCAATTACAACTCCACATAAGTGTCATAGTAGAATCCAACAAAATTTCATTAATAGCTTTAATTGCTTGGCAGAATGTGGTATTTTTGGGTATGGAAGCGAGGTTTATCCATCTCTTTCTGTCAATCATCCAATCCATTAAAATTCTTGGCAGGATACATAACTGAGGAAATTATTTTGTTTAGGATGTTACTGTTATTAATTACAACTCTGGCATAAGAGTCTAATATAGAATCCGTCAATTCAATAATATCTTAAATTTTTAGCAGAATCTGATTCTCTTGGGTATGGAAGTAGGTTGTTATCCATCTCTTTCTGTCAAATACATTAAAATCAGGATAATGTCTGTGCTTTATCTTGGAACTTGTACCTTTATTCTATTAAAAAATATGCCATGCTTTACCTTTCAATGGTGTACTGTAGTTCTTACTAATAAAACTGCCTCTCAAATTAGATTGTAAATTAATTTTCTAAAGTTAATTAATTTTCCAAAGTTGAAACTAGCATATGATATTGATACTCTTGGCCAAAAGTATATGATGCTTTAACTTCTTATCGTGCTACTCTCTTGCCCGATATCAGCTGCTAATTGCAGCACTTTTTCTGCAGTTTCCACCTTGTTTGCCGAACTTGCCATCATACAAAAATTTGAACTCTGTGGGCTCATTACGGCTTGGAAAATATTCACAAGTAACTAAGATAGTCTTTTGTTTATTCAAATTTTAATCTGATTAAACTTGCTTTTAATACTACCGGATATTAGTTAATTTGAGTGGATATTCTTATGCAGTGGTTTCATGATGTGCATTCAACTGATATTACTGATAAGTGTGAAGATATTATTGGTCAGCTGTCGAAGAATCATGGCTGTGAAGTAAGTCCTTAAGTGTTTCAGTTGCTTCACAGATGAAAATTACTTCCTAGCAGCATACGAGCATAAAAAATTTGTTCTTCACTAGTTGACATTTTGCAAGTTACTGCATATTGATGCAAGGAAAGTAAAAAATGGGTCCTAAAGAGGTAAAATCCTCTGCCTTCTCTGGAAGTCCCCTCTGGCGGAACCACTTGGGTTTAAATTCCTTTTTTTCCCCGCTTTTTAATTCTATCTCTTGAAACCCCTAAACCCTTCAAAACTTTAACTCTCACTTTTACTTTCTGTCAATGTTCTTTCTCGGTATTACTTTCTGTCTAGTTGTGTTCATGCTTGTGTTCTCTTTGTGTTCGTTCTAAGGTTCAAGCGAGTGGTTGGTCACTTTTCTCATTGTTACCTTTAGCTATTAGCTTTTTCCCCTCCATCTCTGTCTTTCTTCCTTTGATCTCCCATAGGAGGACTGATTCGAAGCTTCAGAAGGAAAGAACTTATTCAGAAGAGAGGTTTTTATCATTGTGTTAAAAATAAGAGTTGCTTCTCTAATTCAACCGGACTTGAAAGCAAAAGCAGCTGATCTACGACCAACCCTAGGAATTTAAGAAGAAGGCCTAAGCCCTCCCCTCTGGATGACCTAGGAGAGCTCCTCAGCCTTTAATCTTGGCAGTTTCTTGCGCTTTCTAAGACTAAAAAGACAACTTCTTCTGCTGAAAATCTTCTGAAAAACTACCTTCCATGACCACTTCTTTCTCTGATAACCCCAGGGACCACCTTGCACTTAGAGATACTTGCTTTATCCTAGAGTCAAAACCATGTTCCTTTGGCTGCTAGATCAAAGGTGGCTGAAGTGACATCTCCTCCTCCTTGTGTAGTGTCTACTCCTAAGAAAACTGACAAATCCCAGACCTTTGCTTGGCATGTAACTTGATACTAGCTCTCCAGCTCATCTTAGTACCTTAACTAGTGAGTCAATGATCAAGCTATGTAAAAGGTTGCTGAACATATAGAAAATCATGCTGCTTTATTTGAGGCTATCACAAACCCACCAGGCCAAAAACCTTCTTTATCTTTGTACGTTTGAGTGGTTTCAGGTACTCAAACCCTGAAACCCATAGTTGATATCTCCCTGGATTTATACCCTCCCACCAAAATTGGAGAAAGAGTTAGGGTTATACCCCTAAAATTTGTTTGTTGATGGGAGAAAAGATCTACAATACTTTAGTTGGCTATTTTTCTGTTAATAGATTGTTTTTCCTTATTGTGCAGAAAATAACTAGAAGTTTATGGGATGGAGAAGGTATATAGAGTTCCTTAGTATTGGATGGGATTCTTTCTCTTCAAATTCATAGATGAATAGTCATTACTAAGAATGTTAAGGAAAAACTGGTTCTTGTCCCACCAATATTTGGTTTTGGAGAGATAGACAATAGGTTTACAAGTTGCTAGAGTTTAACCTACTGAAATGCCAATTTGGATTGCTAAGTTACGGAGAGTGTCTATGGAGTTTCTACATAAGGAGGGCTTTAGCTTCGTATGTAGTGCCATTGGCAGGCCTCTCTAAGCTATTGTAGTGCTAGCTACTAAAGGAAGAATGGAGTATGTTGGTGCTTTGAAGAACCTCAACATGGAGTTTGTTGATAGCTCCATTGTTATAGCGCACCTAGAGTACTAATGGATCTCAATCCATTCTACTACTTGCAAGGTTTTTTGGGCACAATCTTGAGAGTATCTTGATATGCCCCATGGTGAAGAAGTGGTGAAGAAGTGTAGAAAGTAGAGGAAGTTTTGAAAGTGAAGCTCCGTAGTATAAGGAAATTGGAGAAATATTCATCAGAAGGGGCCTTGTATGTCAAATCCCAAGGTAAGAAGTCTTATCTTGAAGGGAAAGGTAAAGAGAAGCTCGCAGTTGTGAAGATAATTCCATCAATTCCAGTGTGCCTCCTCCTGTAGAAGCTTTGGAAGAGGGACTAATCTCAGTTGCTCAAGAGGTTGACCTAAGCCTTTCTCCATACGAGTCTATTCCCTCATTGAAAGACACCTTTGCTACCTTAATGCATCACAACCACTGCCATAAGGTGACGTGCAAGAACTTGGAACCTTGTTCTTTCAGTTCTCCAAGCTCCTCTATCCTAGAAACACAATTAGTCTCTCTCGAATGCATCGATGCTAAGAATGATCATAACCTTAACTAAGACAAGTCTTTGTGGTTAAGAAGAAAATTTGAAGAAAAAGAGGGAAAATACTATGGCCCGAACCAATGCTGGGCGGGAGGGTAAGAGGAATTAACAGTGTTACTCTTTCTTGTTGTGTATATGGTGTTAACATGTTAGATATCTGAAGGCGTAACAATCCTTTGAAAGCTAACTAAGTGAGGGATCTATGTATGGAGCAAAATGTTTTCCTTTAGGAGTTTTGGCGACTAAAATTCAGCTTGAGAATTTGGATGGAATTTAGAGAAGAATTTTATTATGTTGGAACCTGGAGGTACATCCTAAGGGTAGGATACGGGCAAGGATGGGACCTCCTAGTGTGAGGCATCTTAGTCATTTGCTTCCATGGCTAATTGATTCATTGTAATAATACCCATTTTACAAAAGATTTTCAAATGAAAAAAAAAAAAAAGAAACCTTTTTTTTAGGGTAAAGTGAGATGATAAAAGAAACTTTTATGTATGGTTTTAAGCAAGAATCAACCAGGATAGCTCTCTAGAAGGACTTGAAATCTTTAAGCTTAATTAGTGAATGGCCCTTTGTTGATTGTGGGTGACTTTAATAAATTAGGAACATGTGAGACAAAAAAGGAGTTGGGGAGATGTTTATTAGTGGCATGTATGATTTTAATGAATGATATTGTACGTAAATGTTGATGACAGCAGACCTAATGGTCTTTTTCATACTTGTTCCACTAATAACAATGAAAGACCTATTTTTAAGAAGTTGGATAAGGCTCTTATAAATGATCATTGGATCATAAAGTTCCCCCATATGAAGCTATGTTTTCAATGTTAGGTTGTTTGATCACGATCTTATTGTGGTAAATTTGCACCTTAATCCATACCCAACAAAAGGATCTTTTTGGTTCTTGTTAATATTTGGAGTAAACACTCAAGATTCAAGGAGATTGTAGAGGAAGTTTGGAATTCCAATTGGAAGGAACAACTATGTACCGTGTCTCTTCTTATTTGAAGCTGCTTAAGAGCATGCTTTGGTAACTGAACAAAGTCAATTTTTTAAACTTACTTTTTGGAGTGAAAAAGCCAAAAGAGGAGTGGCAAAGAATTAACGAAGAAAATTGGAGTTCAGGGAGCTTTAGGAATTATGAAAAAGAAAGAAAGCTTTCAATTACTACCTCTTTAGCGTAGTTAAAGAGAGCTTTCTTAGGTGAAAGTCAAGAGATAAGCGGTTGGCTTTGTGAGATAAGAATTCTTCCTTTATCTTTTGCTCCTTAAAACAATTCGACAATAGGAATTTCAACAGGGCCAGAAGATATTGAAGAAACTATCAATTTCTTTAACATCCTATGAAGTGAAAATAAGAGGCTTATTGATTGCTTATACAAGGTTATAACTACTTTTTGTAGGCATGTGAACTTAGAGAATTGGGGAAACCTTGTATAGCCTATCTCCCCTAGAGAAGTAAAAAGCACTTCATTCTCCTTAGTGTTGGATAAAACACTAATTCCACACAGATTTAATGTGAACTTTTTCAAAGAGTGTTGGGAGATTGTTGGGGATGAATTAATAGTTGCAATACAAAATGCATCTTATGAATCCTTGCTGATTGAATCAAAGCCCTTCTCCTTGGTTCGCTATAGAGAAAATCCAACAAGCCCTTGTTGGGGCTTCATTAAATAGAGAACCTTACGATTTCAACATAATGGTAGTTATCTATATGGTAATTACTGCCCTATTATCTATCTACCCTTAACTCCACCAAAGATATGACAACAACTGACATAACAACTGATTTAGGTTTGACCGCTACAACAAAATTTCATGAAACATTATAGGAGACACTACATGCACAACACTAGCAAAAAAAGATTGACCAAACATGAAGTGTGTATGACCTCCTATGCAACAACATAATCTCTAGACTTATACGAATTGACCAAGTCATCCTCAACTATCACATCAATAGTTCATAAAAGTTGAGGAGTAGAATTCTCAAGCATTTCTTCTATTGGCAGTATTTGATGGCCTTTGTATTGACACAAACCATACTAAGTCACAACAAATTTCCCTTATCATCCCCAATAGGATAAACAAAATCTGTTAACAAACCCACATTGGATGTAATGTCTTGATATTTTTTGTATATGGTCATGAATGTTTCAAATTGTTGTTTTTGTTCTTCAATTCCTCCATAAAATTGGCTCAAATACCAATTGCTACAGGATTGGTATGAAGTAAACTTTTTGGACTCATGATAGGGAGAACATAATGATCTCTTATTAGGGCTCAATTAAAAAGAGACCCTGTGATCCTATTTAGGAATCAAATAAAGAGAGAACCTTAGATCTCTTAAGAAAGCAAACTTGAATCTTTTTTCTCAAAAATGGGACCTATCCTTGTTTGTTCATTCTTTCTCTTTGTGGTACAACACAATGGTAGTTATCTATATGGTAAATGCAGCCCTATCATCTCTCTACCCTTAACTCTAATAAAGTCATAACAACAACTGACATAACAAATGGCTTAGGTATGAGCACCGCAACACATTACATGAAACATTACAGGAAACACTACATGCACAACACTAGCAACAAAGACTTACCGAGTCATCCAAACAAAAGTCATACAAGACAATAACAAACAATGACATAACAGACATATAGACAGATAATATAACTAGTGCTTCTTTTTTCTGCTGTAAGCTTGTGGATGAGGGGTGATGACAGCTTTCATAACTGGTATGCATGTTATGGACAATATCTTGCTCTCCTAGAAGTTAGTTAAGTGTTATCACAAGTCCTCTAAGAGTCCTAAATGTACATTAAGAGTTGACATAATGAAGGCCTACAACATGGTCAATTGGAATTTTCTCAATTAACTTTTGGTTGTTCTCCACCTTCTTCCTTTATTCATAAGTTTAATTGTGCAATATGTTGCTTTACCTAGATTTTTAGTCGCTCTTTCTTGTGAACTTGTGGTTTTTTTCTTGTGGTTTTTTTTTTTATTCCCCCCCCCCCTCCTCCCCAACTCTAGATGTCTTAGGCAAGGAAAACCATAGTTTCCTGACCTCTTTGTCTTGGTTATGGAGGTCTTTTCTTGCTTATTGAAAGACAAAGCTACTGATAAGAAATCGAAATATCATTAGCATTGTAAGAATGAGAAGCTAACCCATCAATGTTTTGTTGATCTTCTAATTTTTGTCAAGTAGGAATTAGAGCCCATCTCCTTGATCAAAGAAGCTCTTGCAGAGCTTGAATCTTTGTTGGGTTTGAAGGCAAACAATTTGAAAAGTCAAATCTTCCCTGGTGGGGTTAATGTCCAAAGTCATATTAGTGAGTAGTTGGGTTTTATTTTGGGAAGTCTCCCTAACTTAGGCTTCCTTTCTCTCCTAAAAACCCTAGTAAATAGAATTAGTTCTTGCATTAGTCATTCAATGAAACAAATTTGTATCATATGTAGACAGAGTATAATTGATTAGAAGTATTCTCTTTTACCTTCTAGTTTATTAGTTCTCAATCTTTGTGTTGCCTAAAAGTTTCTTGAAGGAGATTAAATCGAAGATGAATAGGTTCTTGTGGAATGGGAATGATGAATAGAGTTGTAGCTTTTGAGAAGAATTTTCAGTATTATGGATTCAATAGGAGACATGATTATATTCACATGATAGGATCTTAAGAGGGGAAGGAAAATGTTATAGGAAAAGAAAATAAATGCAATTATACTACTATCCTAATATATACATTCCTATTCTAGAACACTCTCTCTTAAGCTGGAGCGTAAGTATTGATTATGCCTAGCTTGTTACAAAGATAATTAACCCCAGGCCCATTTAAAGCTTTTGTGAAGAGATCTTCTAGTTGCTCACCAGTTTTCACATTTCTTATAGCAATTAAGTTTTGTTATATTTTCTCACAAACAAAATGACAATCAGTTTTAATATGCTTAGTCCATCCATTAAACACGAGATTCGATGCAATACAGGGAGTAACTTGGTTGTCACACCACAATCTTGCTAATTGATATATTCACATTATCTCATATGTAGATTGAGCCATAGCTCAATATTTCGATTCCACAATAAATCTAGATGCAACATACTGTTTCTTGCTTTTCCATGAAATTGGGTTATTACCAAAGAAAACACAATATTCAATAATAGATTTCCAATCAATTTTAGATTCACCCCAACTTGTATTTGAAAAACACTATTCGAGAGTGACCATGATTCTTGTACAATATGCCTCATTCAAGAGCACTTTTTATATAGCACAAAATCCATTCTAAGGCAACTTAATGATGAACTATTGGGAGGAAATAAATTAACTCATAATATTAATAGAGTACGCAATATCGGTTGAGTTGTAAGATAGTATGGCTTTTCAACCAATCTCCTATACCTTTTAGGATCTTCAAATGAATCTCCGTCCTTAGTGAGTTGCACATTAAGAGGCATTAGAGTACTACAAGATTTTGCCCCTAACTTTCCTTTCTCTGTAAACAAATTAAGCACATATTTTCATTGAGATAAGACAATACTTTTTTGACTCATCACCTCAACACCTAAAAAATATTTCAAAAACCCCAAATCCATTGTTTAAAATTGATTTTGAAGAAAATCCTTCAAAAATGATATTATTACATTATGCTTCTAGTAATAATGATATTATCTACATATATCATGACAAGAGTAATGCGAGATGGACAAAGTTTATAAAACACCGAATGATTAGACATAATTTTGGTCATTCCAAAATTTTCAATTGTTTTACTAAATTTACTAAACCAAGTACGGGTACTTTGCTTCAAACCATGTAAAGACTTCCAAAGGTAACAAACTTTCCCATTCTCCCTTGCACAACAAACCTAAGTGATTGCTTTATATAAACTTTCTCCTATAGATTGCCATGTAAGAAGACATTTTTTATATCTAATTGGTATAATGACCAATCATAAGTAGCTACCATAGACATGAACAAACGAATAGACATTAATTTAGCTACAAGTGAGAAGGTATCAGAATAATAAACTCCATAAGTCTGAGTATAACCTTAGTAGCTAGGCGGAATTTAAGTCGAGCTATAGATCATCATTATTCATTTTGACCACAAACACCTATTTATGTCTAATAGCCTTTTTTTCTACAGGTAAACTTACCAAATTCTAAGTACCATTAGCATCTAAAGTACTCATCTTCTCTATCATTATTGCATGCTAGCTAGGATGAGATAAGGCCTCATGAAGACTTTTAGGAATGTATATGGTATTAAGGGAAGCAGCAAAGGAACATGAAGAAACAGATAATTGATCATATGACACAAATAATAAAATAGGATAAATATATTGTCGTTTACGTTTACAAAGAGCAATGGGCAAGTCAAGATCATTATCGGTTGGATCCAACTCCGAAGAACTTCATACAGGACATGTGATGGGAGGATTTTGACATTTGGTATATAGATGGCAAATTGGTGAAGGTGGTAATGTTCCTAGAGGTGGAGAAGGTGGTGAGGCTGAAGGCATAACATCTGATCACTGATAAGTAACATAGTAATCTAATAGATTGTCATTCTCCCTCCTTACTCCAAGTGCGATCAGAAGGGGGGAAAGAATGGACATTGTTCCATAAAGGTGACGTTAGTGGCTACAAGAAATTTGTTAAGACTATGACGATTGAGGTGGGACCTACCTTGGTGACATGAAGGCATTTAAACAACGCATGTACTTCCAAAAATGTAAGGTCCAATAAGAAATAAAGATTTTGTGAAGAAAAAGAATGTTATATGGAGCCTCATCTTGAAAAATGACTGAAGGCATATGATTAATGAGAAAACAAGCTGTTGAAATCGCTTGTCTAAAAATGTTTAGGAACATGAGTTTGAAACAAAAGCGCCCTAAGAAGATGCCTATTTTTTCTCTTAGTTGCACCATTTTGAGATGATGTGTTAAGACATAAATTCTGATGAATAATGCCTTGTTTAACTATATAAGTTTTAAATATTCTTGAGCATTATCACTCCTCAAAATTCGTACAAGAACATTAAATTGAGTTTGAATTTCAATACAAAAGACAATAAAATGAGAAAACAACTCAAAACAATTTTTCATTAAATATAGCCAAGTCATATGAGAAAAATTAACATAACAAAATAATGAAATCCAGTTTTAGACGTAATTGAATAAGGACCCCAAGCATTTGAATGCACCAACTCAAAAGGAGCATTTGCTCTTTTATTGACATGAGACACATAAGATTGATGATAGTGTTTTTCAAATTGACATGACTCACAATTGAAGGACGATACACTCTGAAATTGAGGACACAATTTCTTTAAAGCAGAAAGAGAAGGATGTTCTAATTGGCAATGAGCTTCAAAAGGAGTTAAAGCACTTGAATAAGCAATAGGCTTACGAATGTTTGCTTAAGTATTTAGAACATAAAGACCACCTAACATGTCCTTTACCAATAATCTACTTCATCATAAGATCTTGAAACAGACAATAATTGAGAAAAAATAGGGTACGATAGTTTTAATCTTAAGTAATCTTACTAACAAATATGAGATTAAAGGAGAAATTTAGTAACTCAAGACCGATGATAAGGAAAGTGATGGATTTGAATGAATAGTGCTCGATCCAAGAACAGATGATGTGGAACCATTGGTTAAGGTAACTACGAAAGAAGAGGTGTATGGTTTGAGGGTGATGAAAAGGTTAAGATTACTTGTCATATAATTAGTAACACCTGAATCAATGACCCGTGTGAAGTGGAGGAAACAATGCACTTATCTAGATTATTTGACTCAGCAATTGTAGTCATAGGTTGAGGTAAATTTTTCAAAGTCTTTTGTTACTGAAGAAACTTAATAAATTCTTCTGCAAATACAGTAACTTTTTCTTCAAAGGTTGCATTGGATGGAGTACTAACAGTTGCAATATGAGCTAAATGAGATTTTTGAGACTTGTTAAGGATCTTTTGGTAGTTGCTCTTAGTGCAACCGTGCTCATGATAGTAGTAGCATTCAACTCCCCTTGTATCTTGACTTTGATTATTCCCTCTAGCATGATTCTCATAAGAGGACTTTGCAAACCCCGATCCACTATTATGATTGACAAAAGCACTAGAGGATGGAGTAGAAGAAGCAATAGTTGTACTTGCTTCTGTACAAAGAACTTGAGTGAACACCTTATGCAGAGAAGAGATGTCAATAATAGATAGAATATGAGATTTAGCAATCTCATAATCGCTATCTTTTCTTGTTGTGATTGCTGTACCCTAACATCAATACTCAACTGTAATAAAACATTCAACTCTTCATATATCTTCTTGAAATTCATAAAATATGATCGAGAAGACTGATCACCCTACTGAGGACAGTAAAACTCCTCACAGACCTCACATATATAAGAGAGATTTCCCTTTCCAGAATACAAAAATTCTAAATATTCTATTAACTCCTTGACATAGTCACAATGGTTAATAAGACTAACCACTTTAGTATCAATAATATTTCTGATATGCAGAGATAACTTAGCATCATCTTTCAACTATTCCCTATGAGTATTATCAGTTAGAGGATTATTAGTAAGATAGTCATCTTTAGAAATACTCCGCAAATATATTTTAACTGTTTTACACCAATCAAGATAATTAGAACCAGTTAACTTATGCTTCATGATTTTAGACATCACCTGAACAACATCAGCCATTATTAGTGCATTCTGTTCATCACCCATGATACCCAAATCAAATCACAATGTCTCATAACCAGAAAATGCTAGGTCTGAATACAAATTCCAAAATAGAGATTATCCCAAATACTAGATCAGTAAGAAATCACTCACAGATCAGAAAGTAAAGAGCAGTAAGAGAGAAATCCAAACCAGAAAGCAATAACACGATCACTGAGGAATGAACAGTAGCTGGCAACAACAGTTGAACAAAGTAGGAGAACAAACAGTGGTCGTCAACACCAAGGAAGATGGTTAGAGAGTTTCTGGCTTCGTCATGCGCCCATACATGCTGACACGTGAATGAAGGTCACGGTGGTTGAGCAGCACATGAAACCCAAGTGCAGACCAAATGGTAGTCGGACTTTAGGGTTAGGTTGAAAAGGGGCTGGCACAGCTAACCCAGGTGGTGGTGAGAAAAGAAAACCACCCTATAAGGGTGAACCAACACGTAAAAGCAAACCCCAGGTTGCTCACTAGGTAACCACCAAAAAAAAGAGGAAAAGAAAAGGGAAAACGAAAATATTTGGGTGACTCTGATACGATGTAGTTTTTGAGAAGAATTTTCTGCATTATTGATTCAACAGAATACATGATTATATACATATGATAGGATCTAAAAGGGGAAGAAGAATATTATACAGAAAGAAAGAAAATAAAGGCAATTATCATACTATCCTAATATATACATGATACATCTCAAAGGGTGCATAAACCTTTGCTTCAAGTCTATAAGAGGAGATAGTATGCGGTGGTGGGGTGTTTGTATGGTGAGGTGTAGTATATGTCAGTATACTGTGTAGTGTTTGTGTGTGTCAGTGTATTGTGTACTGTTTGTTATGATGTAGTAGGTAATATAATAATTGTAACTACACATGTGCAAAAGTATAAATAGGAGGTCAAGGGAGTTAGTTAGGCAATTGGATATTGTTAGTAGTTAGAAACTTGAGCAGAAAGGAATCTTCTCCTTGTCCTCTGCTGCGAGTGGTTTGTGAAGCATTTCGTGAAGTGTCTAAGGATATTTGACTTCGCAAGATTGAAGTTGTATGAACAAGTGAACTAGCCTCAATTGAGCTTAAAGAACTTACATTGTTTGAACCCTCGCTTGTATCAATACATTTCTATTCTATAAAAAGAGTAAAGGCTAAGGTAGCATGGGAAGATGCATGTAACCATTGATATGAAGGGGGTCTCAGCATCTTAAATATTGTTGAATGGAACAAGGCTGCTCGATGAAAAATGTTTGGACACCTTGCTTGGGAATGAAGAGATGGGATAGCTAGATTAAGACCTAAGGAAAATTAAATATGTGAAAATAGAATAGAACTCTCACAAGAAAAAATACAAGAGGTGGGCTAATTTATAAACACCACAAACAACATGGTAGAAGATGGTAGGTAGCACTAATCCACTATTTATTCACCTAATACTATGTAGAAACATAATAAATATACTTAAAAAAATTTAAAAACAACACATCTTGATTTCTTGCAACTCCCCTCAAGCTAAGCAACAGATATCTATCATTCCCAACTTGGATAAATTTTCTAAAAATGTTGCTTGGCAAGAGCCTTGGTCAACACCATCAGCTTCTTTGTGTAAGGATGTATTTAAGCTCAATTCCAACACTCTCCATCTCAGTCTTTATAAAATTTCTATCAATTCGAATATGCTTCATCCTGTCATGCTGAACTGGGTTTTTTACTATACTTATAACAGACTTATTATCATAATAAATTACTATTGAATCCCATCATACTTTGATATTATTAGTAACCTTTATGGCCATATAATCTCACATAAACCTTGTGCAATAGGTTGAAATTCAGCCTTGGCACTACTTCTTGCGACTACAGACTGTTTCTTACTCCTCTAGGTAACTAAGTTAAGCCATGCTTTGGTATAAAAACCGGTTGTAGATTTGCAATCCAACCTGTCATCTACCTAATCAGCATTCCCAAATACAACCAAATCACGACACCCAGACTTGATTCCTGTACTTGGTATACCTTTCAAATATTTCAATATATGATGAACAACATCTAAGTAGTGCTTAGTGGGTGCATGCATGGACTGGCTTACAATGCTAATAGCAAATGCAAGATTTGGTCATGACAAGGATAAATAGATTAGTTGTCCAACCAATCTTTGATAATGTTCCTCATCAATGGGTGCATTATTTTCCCTTGACTAGTTTTTCCAATTACGTAGAAGGAAAGTATTCAAATACTTGCATCTAAGCTTTCCTATTTCCTATAGAAGATCTAAAATATATTTTCTTTGATTAATAAAAATTTCTTTCTTGGTTTGAGCAATCTTCATGCCAATAAAGTATTTTAGATCACCTAATTCTTTTGTCTCAAATCTTTCTTTTATCTTCATTTTCAAATCAGCCATTTCAACTATGTTATCTCCTGTAATAATGATGTCATCCATGTATTCGATAAGAATAGATTTCAGATCACCTTTCCCTACTTTGATAAATGGGGTATTATCCGCTTGACTCTTTGGTATCCAAATTCCAATAAAGTTTCACCAAATTTCTTGAACCAAGTCTTATGAGATTGTTTTAATCTATACAAAAATTTTTTTTAGTCTATACACTACCCTGCTTCTTCGAATCTTGGTAGAAGCTGTATATATATTTCTTCATCCAATTCTCTATTGAGGAATGTATTCTTTACATCCAATTGAAGCAAGGGCTAATCAAGATTGATAGCTAGGGATAAGACAACTTTGATAAAATGCAATGTTGCTACAAGAGCAAATGTTTCTTCATAATTCAAACCATATGTCTGAGTATATCGTTGTGCAACTAATCAAGCTTCATTTCTTTCTCTACTTCAATTGGAGTTGTGTTTTACACTGAACACTCATTGGATTCCTATGGCCTTCTTACCACTTGGTAAGTCACATACTTCTTAAGTGTTATTTTGATGTAATGCCTTCATTTCTTTAAGCATAGTTTCTCTCCATTTTTCATTTAACATAACTTTTATAATATTTCAAGATATAACTTCATTATCCATACGAGTCACAAATACCTTAAAAGCAGGTGACAATGTTGTATATGTCGAATAGTTGGATATGAGATACCTAGCACGCGATCTCTTTCCCTTTCATAGTGCTGTAGGAATATCCAAATCTTGACTTCCACTTAGAGAATTTGATGCTTCATGTGTCTGATTTGAACCACTAATCTGACCTTGCAATTGGTTGCTTTCAATCTTGGACCTTCCTTCAATATCAAATGATTGGCTATCTTAACTCAATTTGGTCCTCCTAGAATAAACACACAATTCAGCAGCAGATTTGGAAATCTACTGTCGGTCATCAACTTGTTTTTATAAATTGTCATTAATCATTTAGAATTTTTTGAGCTGCTGGTATTTTCTATTTGAACTTCTCTATAAGATTCTGGGGTTTGATAATGTCCGATTAGTAAGAGAGGCAAATTTTTGTTAGCTTGAAACATCCTAATAAGACTCTTGTTTAAAGAATACTACATTAGATGTTGCCAAGACACGTTTGGTAAGAGGATAATAGCATTTATAGCCTTTTTGAGATAAGGAGTATCCTATAAAGATACATTTAAGAGCTTTCTCTTCTAGTTTATGCTTGTTAAAAGAATGATCTGGAACATATATTTCACAACCAAAGACTTTGGGTGGCAAGGAGTTGAATAAGTGTGTACCGGGAAAGGACTCATGGAGAACACTAAGCAAAGTTCAAAAATTCAAAATTTTTTAAGGCATTTTGTTTATAAGATAAGCCGCAGTTAGAATAGCTTCCCCCAATATTGGTAAGGCACAGAATTAGCTATCATCATAGATCTTGCCATTTCAAGTAGATGCCTATTCTTATGTTCAAATACTTCATTTTTGTTGTGAAGTATATGCATAAGATCTTTGATGGATAATTCCATGTTTATTCAAATAATTTTCAAACTCCTTAGAAAAGTATTCTTTGCCATCATCAGATTAAAGAACTTGCATTTGAGTTTGAAACACATTTGATGCAAGTTTATGGCTCTTTGAAATATAGAGAAAGGTTCAGACTTTTCTTTTAACAAGAAGACTCAACACACTCTAGAATGATCATTAATAAATGTTATAAACTATTTGTAACCAAGCAAAGTTGTGATTCTAGATGGATCCTAGATATCACTATGGATCAAATGAAAATGATTTAAATGTTTATATGGTTAAGCATTATAAGTGTTTCTTGTAAATTTTGAGAGAACACAGTACTCATATTTTAAATCACTAACATTTTTATTCAAGAAAAGTTTTGGATACAAATGTGACATATAGGCAAAGTTGTGATGACCCAGATGAGGATATCTTAACATAACATCACTGTTTTTTCTAGCAGAAAGAAAAGCACTAGACTTAGATTGATTTATAATGAAACATAACCCATTCTCTTCTTTAACATTGCCAATCATCTTTCCCGAAGGTTGGTCCTGAAAAATACAATGAGTAGAAGAGAAGATTACTTTACACATTATGTCTCTAGTTAATTTACTCACAAAAAGTAAATTTTATTGTAGTTTTGCAATAAACAAAACTTCATTCAAATATAAATTTCCAATTTGAATTGACCATTTTCTCTTAGACACTACAAAATCTCCATTGGCTACCTACACCCTATTTTCATCAAAATGAAAATTCTTGAAGTAAGAGAGCGAGTTGCACATGTGACCAGTTGCACTAGTGTCTATTATTCACTAACTGCTTTTAAGACTTTTAGGAGATGAGAGGTTTGTACCTTTCTGTGTTAGAGAGACCTCACCCGTTTTCTTGGATTCACTATTGATCTGAGTATTGTCAAGTATCTGTTTGATCAAAGCTAACTGATGAGGGGTAAGATTCGTACCAGTATTGGAGCTTTCATTGACATTACTTTCAGCCACTTGTGCCACTTTTTGATACCCTTTCTGCCTCATTCTTTTCATATATTTTGGTTTTCCATTAAGTTTCTAGCAATTTTCATGAGTGTGGTTAGGCTTTCAACAATGCTTATACCAAAGTCTCTCATGTGAGGACTCTTTCTTGGTTACTAAAGTAGAGTTGGATACATTCTGGTCCACTGAAGTTGCTGCCATCATGACACATCTTCTGCTCTCCTCTCTACGTACTTCAGCAAATGCCTCCTTCAATGTAGGAAAGGGGTTTTGGCCTAAGAGTCTTCCCCTTCATCAAGATCCAAATTCAACCCTTGCAAGAAGTTAAATACTCTGTTTTTTCTGCATCTTATTGAACTTGATGCTATCCTTGGTACAAGATCAGTCAGTATCATAAAACATTGATCTCTTGCCACAATTCCATTAAAATATTATAGTATTCCATTATACTTAAATTACCTTGATTCATGAGACTTAGTTTGGATTGCAACTCAAAACATTGAGAGGTATTCTCCATGTCAGAGTAAATTTCTTGCACCATCTCCTAAAGTTCCCTTGTTGTATCACAAAAAAGAAACATCCTTTCAATCTTCGTCTCCATGGAATTTATTAGCCATGCCATACAATTGCATTTTCCACATCCTAAGTACCATATTCATTTGAATCTGTTGGTAGAGCTTTATGTGCACTCGTTAAATACCCAATCTTTCCTCTTTCATGAATCAAAAGTCTAATAGATTGGTACCATTCTCTAAAGTTAGTACTATTTAACTTGTGTTGTATAATTTAAAAGGATTGATCTCCATGGCTTTGTTAGATGTGGGTAGAATAGTACTTAGTGGAGTAAGGTGGGTCTCATTCAATGAGCCAAACTTAACGTTAAGTTTTGGTGACTTTGTTTGATTAGTTGACGGTCTACTCATTATTAGTTAAGTAGAAAATAACTAGGGTCGATTAGTTCTGATACCATGAGGAAAATTCAATGCATGAAAATAGAATAGAACTCTTACAAGAAAAAATAAAAGAGGTGGGCCAATTTATAGGCACCACAAATGGCATGATAGAAGGTGATAGGTAGCAAGCTATCATTTATTTACCTAATACATTAATTTATTACTATTTAGAAACATAATAAGTATATACTTGAAAAAAATTTAAAAAACAACACTTCTTGATTTCCTACAAGACCAAGTTATTAAAGGAAGAAACTCATGAACATCAGAATTTGTGATGACACTTCACGGAGTTAGATAAAAATGCTTTAGTCAGGGGAAAAAGCTCAACACCTCTTAACATGGCAAATAGGTGATGAGAATAAGATCTCACTTTGGTATGCAAACTGGTATCCAGGGGGCCTCTAATGCATTTGATTAGAGAAACAAGTGTTTATGGATTAAGATAACGATAAAAAACCAAGCTCCAGTCCTTATTTTCTGCAAATGAATTGTCTTGGTTGGGCTGGAACATATGGGACGTTGTAATAAAAGATTTGGAGCCTACTCACACGCCTGGGATGGACTTCTACTGAATATTTGGTTTGGAGAGCACAGCGAAGCAAACTTTTGACAGTCAAGGAAACCTACAACTTAGGTCATCAGGCCTCCCCTCATACTCCTTGGAATTCCTTTGTATGGCACAAAGGATCTCAGCTTGTGGCACTATAAAAACTCTACACCCTAACTTCTCTTATGGAATTTTGTCAATCAAAACTCCTCTTTTATGTGCCTCAAGTTCAAGGAATCCAATTATCATCTTTTCTTCGAGTGTGAATTTGCTAGTGCTCTTTGGGAAAAAATTAGTGTTGAACCAAATTGGCCAACAAATATACTTGCCTTGACTCATGACTTTTCAATGTTTTCTCATGGACCTTATGTGGGGTTAACACTCTTTGTGAAGCATTCACAGCCATGATCTACTCTGTTTGGCAAGCAAGGAATGCAAGGAGTCTTGGAAATTATGAAGTTACTACTTGCGTCTTCTACACCTTTAGAAATTAGCTCTTTGCTTTTGTGATGTCATTATAACAGTTTTGGTGAATGTACTCTTGTTATTAGTGCATGAACTGACCCTTTGAGTTTGTGCAAGTTATAGTTTACTTTTATTGATACTTGCATCGTAGACTAACCTTTTTTGTAAATTTAATTATCATTAACTAATCCATATAAAGAAGTTAGTGCCTATTGATAGTCTTTAATGGGTGTAATAATGCTGACAATCAATTGTTCACGTTTTGATGCAAGGTAGTAGAGATAGTCATACCTGAGCTACATGAAATGCAAATTTCTCATGTTGTTTCGATAGGATCGGAAACATTGGCATTGTTAAATGCACATTGTGAGGATGGGTATGACTTCTTATATCTTCCAAGATTTTTTTTTTCCCCTTGGCTGCTGCTGATTTAGGCAGTTTATTGGGTTAACACAAATAAACGCTATCCTCATCTTTGATAGATTTACAATGCAATAGTTCTCTTTTGCTGGATGCAAAGCAATACTAGGAATATCCATATTATATCTGCTTCCAACCTCGTCTAATCTTGCCATTCTCTATAGGAAAGGTAAGCGATTGACATGTGATGTACGGATTAATATGGCTCTTTTCCGATCATTCTCTGCAGGCGATTATGTAGCTGCTCAGTGTCTAAGGTGAGTCTAAGAGAATAAAATGAGTAATGCTTATATATATAGCCCCTGCCAACTTGAAACAAAATAAATAGGAACATTGTTCCATTAAGGGAGACCCATGGACCGTGTTCCGTGTGTGTGTGTGTGTGTGTGTGTGTGAATCTAGATAGATGACATGTATATTTAACTACTCACATACTTTTGGTCTGTATATTGCTTTTCTTCCCTTCATATTCCTTTGGCTGGTACCTTCTATACTTGTAAACTTACAAGTATGCTGACATTTATTTATCTTTCTGCATATACTTTTATACATCAATAATTGCAGACGAAGATTGATGCATTATCACATGGAGATCTTTAAGAAGGTTGATGTTATTGTTACGCCTACAACTGGGTAAGTAAGCTAAACTTACCCACAGGGCATCAGCTGCATTCAGTATGCTGCTCATTGCACGAAGCAGGAAATACATAAGTTGTTCTGATCATTGAGATCTGCAGTTTAAGTGAAATGCAGACAATTTACATGCAACTACTTACAAGAAATATCTGGCAGTTTCTATTTTTATTTTTATTTTTTAAAAAAGAACCTCCAGAAAGGGGAGTTCTTATTTTGCATAGAAAATTGTATGTATCTATTGAGATTATTCAAATTCTTGTTTGACAGAATGACTGCTCCGGAGATACCTCCTAGTGCTCTAAAATTTGGAGAGACAGATTTACCAGTTACAGGTTTTTTTCTTGCATTTTACATTATGGGGTTTGCAGTCATAAATTTAATATAATCCGAAAATATGTCATAACTATACATTGATATGTTGCATTTGTTACATCTAATGTTGTCTATATTTGGCTAGAAAAATTGCAGTAAATCATGAGTATCATATGTATTACAATTATTAAAAAAATAATGTTATTGGATGGAACTTTGTCTGTTAAATTGGTGAAATTTTTCTTGCACTTGATTAGATAGGTGTCTACTCTACATGATAGAAGGAACATCGTACTGATTTAAGATGTAGCTTTCATCAAGAATTTACTTAAGACTTTGGTTCTGGAAATCCTACAAAAAAGAATTTAGAAACACAGTCGTTTTCATTTGGGGCAGATTAACTGGTCAACCTATGATTGTCTGCTTGAGCAATAGAAAATCTCTTTTCTCAAGAACATTTCTCTCCTTTCTCTGTCATCCTGTGTGCTAAGCACTTGACAGGGAGGGATTTGCTTAGCTCCCTTTAAGCATTTCTATGTACCCAAGATGAAGAAGAACCATTAATGCCTTGCTATGAGTTGTCTTATACTATGTTGTTTTCATGGTTTCATGTATGTCTTATGGTTGCTGTTATTTTAGCAGAGTCAAGTTTGGTCAGTAAAATGGTATATAGTGTGCATAGTTGGTTTAGTAACGTGTAGTATGTGTTGGTGGGGGTTAAGGGACAATTAGCTATGCTATATTTACGTGTGTTTTTGCCAACTAATGGAAATCATTCCTAGTTTATCTCCATTTATTTGATCTCGCTCTTAAGATCGTTGGATCCTCTTATGTAAGTCCACACTATTTCACCATAGGGAAACAAGGTAGAAATTGCATTAATAAGGCCTATTACCTAAAGTATTTCTCAATCCTGTAACAATTTGTCATTAGAGTTAGGCAACATGGAAGAGATTAGATAGCTCCAGAAGTAGGTTGAAGCTTTTTATGACCATGTATAAAAATGATTGGATGCAAGTAGAGGCTATGCCATAACAACTTGTGAGTCTCTCTTGCCAAGTATCCATGAGGTGTGATAAAGAAAAGGAATAGGAGGCAACATGTGAGATGGCAGGCTGTGTGGACCATGGATTAGCTTGCTATGGAGGTTTGGAGAAGGTTGCTGTTGTGCCTAAGGTAGCAAGATTGGATTGCCCAAAATATGATGGGTCCATAGATCCCATTGGATGGTTAAATTGATGTGAGCATTTTTTCAAACATCAAAGGGTTTGGTTGAGATAGTTGCTTATCACTTGGAGATGCATAGTTGTGGTTTTTGAAGTTGGAATGCAATAGATGGTTTGCCAGAGATTAAGGGATCAAAGCTACCCCTTCGACACAAATTCTCCACAAGAATGGATTTCAATGGAGTGAAGCTTTAGAAAAGGCATTGATTAAATTGAGAGAGGCCAACAGAAGTGCTAGTCTTGGCACTACCCAATTTCACCAAAGTATTTATCATCTAATACAGTGCTTCAGATTTGGGTATAGGAGCAGTCCTACAAGAGCAAGGCTGAGCCATCCCTTACTTTTGCAGACACTTCGTACACCACCATCTCAAATTGGCTGCCTTTGAGAAAGAGCCGATTGGGAAGTGGTAAGACAATGGTGAGCCCAACTATGGGGAAGAAAATTTCTTGTAAAGATAGACCATTATGGCCTCAAGTTCCTTATGGAGCAAAGAGTCAACCTCTTCCAGTAACAGTGGATGAATAAACTTCTTGGGTTTGACTTCGAAATTGAGTATAAGGCAGGTTAGGAGAACAAGTTGGCGGATGTACTCGAGAGGCAATGATGAAGGACAGCTATGTGCCATTTCCGATCCTCAATTACACCTATTTAAATTAATCTAGGAAGAAACATGCTGCTCATCATTGTTAAAGCTATTAGCAGAACATGTGAGCTAGGGGGAGCTAAGAGCGGACTGGTTAGTGAAACAAAGACTCATATTCTTCCAAAATAGAGTCTTTTAGACACAAATTGAGACCCATGCTTCACTATTATCAAGACACTGCATGATCATTTTCATGATGGACATTATAAGACTATTCGTTAGATCTAGAGAGATTTCTATTGGTAGGGGCTCAAACAAGAAGTAAGAGAGTATGTTAGGCATGCCCCATGTGTCAGTGCAATAAGCACAGTACTTGCAGCCTGCTAGCCAATTGCTACCTCTTTTTATGCCCACTCGAATTTGGTTGGACGTTTCCATGGATTTTGTAGATAGAGTATCTATTTCACATGAAAAGTCGGTACTGCTGATGATTGTTGATTGGTTTTCAAAATATGCTCACTTTGTGCTGATGAGCCATTTTATAATGCCTTTAGATTAGCTGGACTCTTCTTCGATGGCATTTTCAAATTACATGGGTTGCCTGGATCAATCATAAGCAATTGGCATGTAATGTTTACTAGTGCATTTTGGAGAGTTATGTTTAAATTGTGTGGGATGCAACTGGCTTTTTCTTCGGCTTACCACCCACAAAGTGACCTCTAAATAGAGCTAATTAACCGAGCCATTGAGATGTATTTTTGGTGCTTCACTAGTGAATGACCCAAGAAATGGTTAGATTGCATCTTGTAAGCATAGTTTTGCTGCATCATGGGATCGCTCAAGGCCACACTCTTTGAAATAGTATATGGGTGGACCCATTGATGTCTGCTTACATATTGTCCTGAAGAAGCTAAGTTAAAGCAGCGGATCAGGCCCTACTCAACTGCAATCAAGTAATAAAGGACTTCAGGCAGATGCTGATACAAGCACAAATTTCTATGAAGGATAAGTATAATACGAAGTATTGAGATTTCCAGTTTCAAGTGGGAAAACTGGTTTTGCCAAAACTGCAACCATATTGCCAATCCCTAGTGGAAAGATGGAATCAGGAATTAGTGCCAAAATTTTGTGGGCCTTTCCAAGTGGAAGCCAAAATGGGCAATGTGACTTATCAACCGAAGTTACCACCAAATGTCAAGATCCATCCTGTCTTTCACATTTCATGCCACATAAAGATCAAAGATTGAGAGATCTACCTGTTCTGCCTATTGTACAGCATGGTTAGGTTATTCCCATGCTAAAAGCCATCCTAAAGACACACAAAACATCCACTCAACCCCATGTGCTGATTCATTGTGACAGGTATTCTCTGGTTGATGCATCTTGGGAAGATGTTAATATGATATGCCAAAACTATCCTTGCTTTGCACATGAGGTCACACGCACTCTTGAAGGGGGGGTGTAGTGTTACAAATGAGATAAGCTCAAGCTCACCACAATTTACAGTCACTCCCATTAAGCATGTGTAAGTGTGCAATAGAAAGAAGAATCATTAACAGCTTGTTGTGTTATGTTGTTTTCACTGTTTTATGTATGTCTTATGGTTTTTGTTATTTCAGCTGAGTCAGGTTTGGTCATTAGGGTGTAATGTAATCGGTTTAGTAGCTTGTAGTGTGCTTAGGGAAGGGACTGTTGTATGGCAATAGAGATTTGTTACTAATATTGTGGAGTAGTGGCTATCATGTATGGGTAATGGCTAAGGCTTGCAGTTACGTAAACTGGCCTTATGTTGTATTTATGTGTGCTTCTGCCACATAATTGAAGTCCGTCCAAATTATCTGCAATTGATTTTACTTCGCCTATGAAATCATTGGGTTCTCTTGGACAGGCCTCTACTACTTTTAACCAATAGGGAAACAAGGTAGAAAATCTGCAAGATCAAAAAGTGAACCAGAAATTGTGCAGCACAGACCTATTACCCAAAGTGTTTCTCAATCCTGTAACATAGTTCTCATTTTTACTTGTAACTGTCATGTCCTTGAGGTAGGTGGGGATTGATAGGGGTCCTTGCTTTTAGCAGAGAGGTTCACATTTTGACATTTTGATGATCTAGGCACATATCTATAAACAACATAACTGTATACTTTGTGAATTCTCAGGTGCTAGGTTTGCTTGGTTATGTAAACACACATTTCAGGCAACATTGTCATTCCTCTTATGAAAATTCTCCATTTATGGTGATTTAATATTTAACGATATTGACGTCAAGTCATGTTGTTCTGTTTCAGGTTATCTTATGCGGTTTGTAGTTGCAGCAAATCTACTTGGGTTCCCTGCCATCTCCATTCCGGTATGGGATTCTCACATTATTTGGATTAATCTTTCATACAAATGACCTATCTTGTGAAAGCTAATGAATATTTTGTGGGTTACAAATACACCCTTATCCCTTCCTTGAAATGTAGCATAAATCTGGCTACTGGCTAGTTTGTGGTCTCAGTTAGTCATTTTTTAAAGAAAAGTGCCGTTTTATTTTAGCCAAGATTACGCTCTTATTCCAATATTCTACTTATACTCTTACTTAAAAAGGGAGTTTAAAATAATAATCTTTTATTGAATCTAATAAAATTAGACTAATTCTAATTTTCTAAATTAAATAGATATAACTTTCTATACTTAATAACCATCGAATACACTGTTTTAGACAGTCATTACTTTCTATTGATAAATTGGACATTGATAACTATCAAATCCACTGTTTCAGTCAGTAGATAATTTTCTATTGATAGAACTATCATTCTTGAAGCAACTCTTTTTTTTTTTTTTTTCCTTTCCCATCAAGTGGAATTAGAGTTGATTAGGATAAAATCAGGAGCAATCATCATTTATGCTTGCTCCTTACCAAAAAAGTCGTTTGGACGACATCATCAAAATGACAATTTCACTCTTTAATGTACACACTATAAAAGACAGTCAACATGTTTAGTTCGGCTGATTACATTAAGATGGAGAATGTTCTGACTTTAAGCAAAACTCTCTAGGTAGAAAATAGTCTTAGGGGTGGGGGTGAGGGGTGGTAAGATTAATTTAATCAAAAAACTTTAACAGCATAAAGACATCTTCAGTTGGTGTCAGCAAAAAAGATCTAGCTATCATATTTCTAAGCAAGGACTACGCTTTGCTTTTGGCATCAGTTGTAGTATTTGAAAGCAATATAGTTCATGATGTCATGTTCTATTTGATTCTCAGGTTGGATATGATAGGCAGGGCCTTCCAATAGGTTTGCAGCTAATTGGCCGACCATGGGCTGAAGCTACACTTCTTCGTCTGGCTACAATTGTTGAGGTAAGTAGTCTTTTTGGTTTTAATGAAAGTTTTACTCACACTTTTCTTAAGTGCTATGAAGTAACCAGCTGATTGGGATGTTATATACCAATGCATTTCATCTTGTGCCTTGCAGGAACTATGTCCGGAGAAGAAGAGACCTGCATCGTTCTTCAACGTTCTGAAAACAACTTGAAAGCAGCTTTTCTTTCCCTTTCTGATTCCAGCCCTGGGAAAATGACTTTGGAAAATCTTCATCACACCCGTATCTACAATGATTTGCTATATAACTGAAATAAAAAAGTTTGTTTCATCTGTGAGTCGCCTATTGGGAGTTGATATTGTTTATATTCGATGTCCAATAAAATATATTTAGCGTCATGAAGAAGGCTTTATGAATCAGTGGCTAACAATATCATCAGGTGTATTATTGTATACAATCCGCTTCTTAAAAGGAGACCATGTATAATTGTATTCATAATTTCATTCTCTTTCTCAAAGTTACTAGTCAGTGTAGAAATTGATAAACAAGATGGATTAGGCTATCAATATGATGGGCCCGCAGCGGCAGGTCCAACTTAGGACCAATTGGTTCGGGCCACTTATGTGACCCTATGATGACATGTAATAGCAATTTAATACCTAAACTTAATTTTCAACCTTAGTCGGCTCACAATTCAGCTCCATATATTTTGTTACTACCCCTATTTTATAAATTTTTTCCAATATCTCGAACAAAGGTATTCTGTTAATTTTCAACGCAATCGGTTTACAAGGACTATCCAATACCATGTCTTAGTGGTCCAATTTGGAAAGTCTAGATTTGATTTGGTTCATTTTTTCTTATTTATTTTAATATCATAGATTTGTTCAAGAAGAATACCAAAATGATAGGATAGATATTGATATCAAATCTAAGTCAAATACATATCAAATAGAAGTGTATACATACAATATGGGTAACATGGAAACTGACATGTTTTAAAAATTTATAATTAAACTGTATATAGGTTTCAGGTATATGTAAAATTTGCCAATTTTTAGCTTTTTCCCTTTCCGTTTAATATCATAACCATTTATACTTAAAATAATCAATATTGCTTATTAAAAAACAAAAATAGCAACAAACATTAACATAACAAATTGAAATGAAAATATCAAAAAACAATAAATACAATAAGTTTAAATCAAAATACCAACTTAAATTGAATATGCGAGAGTAAGTGTAGATTTACAATAACGGCTTGTTAATTAGATTGGCTTGGTTGGACTTTGATTATATTTATCGAACTCAATTATATTAATTAGTGATATTGTGCATATTGTGCAAATAACCTTATATATAATGAGAAATTACTTGATTTTTCAGAACTTAATCCATATAATATATAATAAATGTTCTTGGGTGGATATGGGAACATATTGCATACAATATCCTAAGAGAAACATTTAGGATCAATTTGATTTGGAGTTTATAGAAAGGAGTGGAATAATTTTTTTGAATGGGATATGCTCCCTTGTTCACATAAAAGTTATCTTGAGAATTTTCATTCCAATTATCTTATCTATTCCCTCACTAAAGAGATTATTCATTACTTTTTGTCAGATATATTTTCTATTATCTGCATAAGGAATGGAAGGTTTAATTAATACGATCATTTTAACCTCATTAAAGTTATCATACTCAATGCTATATCATTTATTACAATATATTAAAATACATGCACCCTTGATATACATATACATATATATGTATGTATGTGTAAACCCTACGGAATTTCGTTAACCCAAAAGTGAAATCAAATGAAAGAGTCATTGGATAGTCCCTAGAATTACCCAAACATGATAATAATACCTAAGTAAAGGAATTGAATCCTAATACTTGAAAACCCTTAGAACAATATTAAAACCTTAAAACGATCATCTAACCCTAATTAAGTGATCTAATACCTTAATGTCACAAATAAATACTAATAGTAAGGTTGAATCGATTAATAAAAGTGATCGGTAGAACTAAACGATTGAAACCTTAACTTTCGAGCTTGTACACGAATCAAATTACTATAAATGAACAACAAGCCCTAAGGAAACCCTAATTACATGTGTAGGGCATTTACATTAGCTAAAGTATAGTATCAATGTTCTACAAAACCCTAAACGTACCTTAAGTGCACTTAATTAGCCTAATCATGCCGAATTACCATCAATTACCTTAATCAAACCCTAATTGATAACTAACCCCATTATTTCTTAATTAGCTACAAGTTAAACATAATTAAGAACTAAAAGACAAACCCTTAATCACTTAAAATATCTTATACCACAAGAGGATAAGATCATACCTAATTTAGCAAAAAGTATAATAGTATGTGGTCCCCACTTTAACCTTAGTCCTTGATTTCCCTAAACAACCAAAGTTTGTCCTTACCCCTCCGATTCCCTCTTCATTTCTATGCTAGCCACCTTCTCCCTTCCTCATTTCTTGTTGTTTCACAAACCCTAAAAGACATCTAAAAACTCTCTTAAACTTCCTCTTAAAGATCAAACCATAACCCCCTTTATTCTTCACCTTTCGGCTACATCCATCCACTACACCGCCAACTACCATAACTCCCCCACCACTACTCCAAATCACTCCACACTAAGTCTTACACCTCACACACACTCCACCCTAACCCTTCAACTCACACATACCCTCATACATACACTTAAGCTCATAGCACACAACTACCAAAGAAGACTTTCTACACTTTGCTCCAATAAGTACTTAGGCTAGGTTTTCCTTAGTTTTCTTGCGAAATAATGTTAGAAACTAACATTTTTCTTTGTTAAAAATCACTTTACAGCAAATCCCTAGAAGTTCTAAAGTGTTACAAGAAGGGTAACAAAGGTTAGTAAAAAGAAAAAGCACTTTTAGTAGGAGATATAATACTAATAAACTAAGTAGTGTAAGTTTTGATAGAAAATCATCAAGTAGGTTGATAGGATCCCTATTCCCCATGTATGCTGCCCCATATATGTTCCCTCGCAACACTTTTACACACTTAAGGTTTTAGATTAGTAGAAACATAGGTTACTTCAGTTAAAATCAAGTGTTGAATGAAAATGGAAGGTTTGACCCTAGAAACAATTCTTGGCCGCCACTTTCATTGAACTATCAAATCTAGAAATTCTTGTTTATTAACTTAATGATATATTTATTTAGTGTTAAGTATAATTTAGGACTTAATTAATCAAGTTGAATAAGTTAAAGTACGGTTAAAACCCTAAACTAGCTTAGTTAGTAATTATAGGCTTAAGAATGGTGTTAATAACCCCGAAGACTATAATGTCTAGATCTATAAACATATTGAATGTGGGCTAAACTTAAGTCCAATGTTGGGCTTAAACCCAAACAGATAAGTGGGCTTGAGCCTAAGACCTTAAATAGTGATTTAGACACATAAAGCCCCAAAAAACCAATTTTAGAGCCCATGTAGCTAGATGACTAAATCTAAACCTTAGATTAAAAGACTTATAATGATTTAATTAAAAAGCTCACAAAATCCAAAGACTCATCCAAAACACTCACCATGGGCCCTTTAGTGAATTAAGGCCCTAAACTAAATAAAAAGGCCCATTTGGATCCATAAGAGTATCACTAAGGCCTACTTTAAAATTTTATAGTGTTAGGCATAAAAAGCTCATTTAAAATACTTAAAAGAAGCACAAAATTATTAAATATAAAGCCCAAAGTCAAAAACCAAGCCTAACACCCAAAACTAGGCCCAAACCCTAAAGTGGCTTAACTCACCACTTAAGCCTATGGCCTTGTAAGGCCCACATTGAAACCTTACTGACCTAGAAACTTTAAAACAACTTTACCAAATGAAAGAAAATTCGAAAACGATGAAAACAATTATAAGATCATCAAAAACGGAGTTAAAACGAGGAAGATATGTTAAAATTACAAAAACAACTAACTCAAGGATGGTAAATGATAGGCCTAGTTAATTGATGCAAATAGAATACTCATAAATCATAATTATCTTCTTTAGGGGACAAGGAGTTTGATTTGGATACGGTAGAGGATTATTGGGATTGCTAAGTATCATGGCCGAGTAAGTATATCGTTCGCTACTTTACTTGTTTATGCTTGTAGTTAACGAAATACTTAATTATATCCAATAACTAAAATTGTTGCATGTTGGGGCAAACAAGAAATTGTATGTGCTTGATATGATTGATCTTGTTTGCAAAATATCCTAAGTAGATATGAATATTATATGCTTGTTGTATTAGAACTTAGGATCTTAGAGTATTTACATATAATGATTGGTCACCAATGAATCAGAGCTAATAAATATTTAACCTCTAATTAAATCAAATATGCATCGCATCCTTTAACATGATATTATGGGCATTAGCATCACATAGTATAACGAGGGATCATGCTTAGTTGGATCTACATTGTATTTTGTATATTGAAAATGGTTATTATATGACGTATTTTATGCAATATGTGCCTACCTCGACCTTTAGGAACTACTTGGCTTCGGAGAGTGCCGCCTTATGCTTAAGGTTGTATTATGTCTCCTGCTGAGAGTGATATTGATAACAAGAGACTTCGAATTGGATGTGAATACCTAGATCTTAATGTGCTGAAATACTTCCTAACCCAAGCAATGGTGGGTGTTAAAACCTTACTGTATATAGTTATTGGCCAACTGTATATATTGTTACATTGCATATGATTAAACATGCATTCATACATTTGAATAATAACTTGCTTAATATTACATGTTGTAGAGTAGGTGCATAGTTTACTCACTAAGCAATTGAGCTTACCCCCTTATAGTTTATTGTTGTAGTAGGACTTGTAGCTGGAGTCGGGCCACGAGATGCTCGAGGTCAGTAGCATTAGCTTAAGATTATTACATGTGAAGAAGACAAGAGCTCAAATGAACCCTTTATTTATTAATTGACTCTTTTTATTCTCAATTATTAAGTATTTTTAGTTTGTTAAGTAGCTCAGATTACCTACGATGATTTATCTCAATAGTGTACAATTGATTTAGGAGAAACCTGATATTCTCACTTATCTATGTTATGTTAGTAATTAATTAGATAGCTTAACTTTAATTTATATGCTCTGCTATTACTTAATGCTGCATACTCGGAGAAGGTTATAATTGTGAAGTGCCCTGTGTAATATGCCAAAGGCTCTTAGTCAAGGATGATACTTGATTTCGGATTTTCATGTATTACATGACGATACTGCCATGACTCAACCTCCCTTTAGGTTGTGATAGTATATATGTATATGTCTATCAATGCATAACTTATGTTATATATTAACATTGTATTGTAACATTATACATATAAATACATAATAGATATTACACTAAGTTTACTAACCATATCAAGAGATTAATATAATACCTATATGTTACATGTAAATATCTTAATAATATATTATACAAATCTATATAGTGATATATTATGCTATAATATAACAAAAGACGCACACACACATATATATAGATGCCGGGATCTAATTGATGGTGTCATTACTCTGTTGTCAACTCTCTCTAATCCTAATTCAATTGCAAAAAATGTAGATGCAGAGATCCCATTGGATTTACGTACAATATGAGTCTTACATTTTATGTAGCACTAGAAGAGTGGTGCACTAATGAGATGTGAAGAGATGACTTAAGAGGTAGACAGGGAGAAAGAACATACAATATCAGAGGCTCAAACATACAAGTAATAAAGGAAGGAGTTTGAAACATCAACTTCACTACTCTTGAGCAAAAGCAGTTTGTTCTTCATATAAGCATTGTTTGATCTTTGGAAGTAGAAGCTTGGTAGCATGATAGCATTTTCTCTTATCTCTTTAAATTATGTCAAATGAGGACAAACTTTTGAATATTTATAATGTTTGGCTACCAATCATTAAGACTGTCAATGACCCTAACTACTTGAGCTCGACTGGTTTTAAGCTTAGCTTGGTTCACAAACGAGTTAAGCTTAAGCATAAAATGAAGCTCCTTTATTTAAATTAGCCAAACTCAAGTTCTTATTTAGGCTCATGGATATGCTTGTTTATATCATTTATGAGCCAGTTCGCAAACAAGCATGTAAGGAGCTTTTGAACAAACTTGTAAACTGATATATTATTTTTAAAATCATATTGTATTAAAAATATAATATAAGAATATAAGAGTAATACTAATATAATTAAAAAGTTATCAAAAAGGTATATTTTAAAATTTTTGAATTAATTTTGAGTTTTAATTTAAATTCAAGCTCGAGCTTAGGCTTATTTAGGTCCTTTGTCTAAATAAGCCTGAGCTCAAGTTTATTTAAGTAAACGGACTTAGGCTCAACCTTAGTTACGTAAATAAGCATGGGCTCAGGCTTATTTAGGTAAAGGAGCTAGAGCTCGTTTACCAAAATGAGCTAAGCTCAAGCTTTAGATTCTTTAGTGTGCTTAAACTTGAGCTTGTAATACTCAAGCTTAGAAAAAGCTCAATTAAGCTCAAACTTGATAATTTTTAAATTTGTTGAGTTTAAGCCTTCAAAAGCTAAGTTCGGCTCATTTATAGCGCTATCGCTCTCCATGGAATTGCATTGGATCCCTTTATGGGTTTCTCTTAGATTCAAGTTGATAGAGGAATTCTTTAAAGTGCATAAGCTTGCTTGAAAAAAGGTTTAGAGTAGACGAATTGGTTCATTAATCCTTATTCTTAGCTACTATGCCAAATCTCCTTAAATTATCTCAAGTTACAACTATTATTAAACTAAGGAGTTAAGCCTAAATTGTTGTTAGGCATAACTAAATTCTTATAAGCCCATAGAGAACTTCTTTTTCTTCATTTAACTTCTTCATCATTATATTTGATCCCCATTCTTACCCTTTACAACAAATATAGGAAGCATATTTATGAATTTTCTTTCTTTCTTGTAAACTTGGATTGTTTTTCCAATAAAATGATTATATTGATGTACATTCTTAGTTCCTGTTGCTTTTATCCAAAACTAGGTTATTATGAAGCCTACATAATTGATATCTTAGCATACATAATAATGCTTTAAATTTATCCATCAAAGACTAGTGACTGGCAAAGAGATTGTGAGACGACAAAAGAATTTACTTTTAGTTATCTTCTTTTTTTAGCAAATCCTTTAGGATCATACTCTTGAGAGCTTTAAGTCAAGATAAAAGCATTTCTTTCTAAGTAATATACATTCACAATTATCAAACGGAATCAAGATTCTCGGAACTAAGCATATAAGGGTGTTGTATTTACAATGTTTGGGAATTAATTGTAATGGAAGAGCCATCTCCTTAGATGGATTGTCTTCATTAAGTCAAAGCCAACTACCATGTAAAGTTAAAAAAAAAAAAAAATGACCAAGCTAGCATTTACCCCTCAAAGCCTTACATTTTTGGTTTGTGTTTAGGCAATTTTAGTCCTCTAGGAATAATATAATTTTTAGGCAAGTCATCCCAAAAGATCCTTATTGTGTTAGGTTAGAAGCTATCCATTTGAACATTGAGTTTATGATAGGAAAAACATGAAATATCTTATGTGAAGAAGGGAAAAAAACAAAATAAGAAGAGAAATTTAAGTGAATAAGTAAGGAAGGGTAGTTTAGGTAATTAATAAATCAAAGTTGTAGAAACCAAGGTGTAAGTGAGGTAATCAAGAAATTAATAGATTTACCTTCAAATTTATTTGAGCAGATAAGGGTATTTTAGGTTTTTTCAAAATTTCTAATAAATAAAGCTAGGTTAAATATTAAATTATTAATATGATCCCATCAGTTGCTATTGTTAATAAGGTTAAAGTTGGCAATTTATAATGACAAGACTATATAAATGGGTGTTTGACTTAATTAATCATTTGGCTTGTTTTAACATTAGGTGGACTTTAGAATTTTCAAAATTCCCTCTCAACCTCTCTCATTCTTTAGAAATGGCATGATAAACATGTACTTTTGGGAGATCTATTTTTTCCTCAGTTCAATCGATCAAATTTACTTCAAATAGAAATCAAGAAGATTCTAGAAATCTTCTCTTCTTTATCCACTCTATCTTGTTGTGGCATCTAAGTGAGATTAGGGACTTAATTTTATTTGAGTTCAATCATTTCAATTGAATTTAGGAAGCTAAGTACCTTATAGAAGATCTCAATGCAAGACTACTAGTTAGGTAAGTTCAAATACCTATTAGATCTATAAGTATAGTGATTCATTGATCTTAGTTTAAGGAAATTGGAGAAATTTATGTCAATCTAGCACTTCAAGGAGTTTCTACATGTGGAGATCATGAGAAATTCTTGGAGAAGTAGTGGATCTTGCAACTGTGAAGTTAAATTAAGCATGAATGGGTTTTGAAGCTCCAAATCAATGTAAATTCTCTAGATTTAGTGTTCAATTAAGCAATTCTATAACTTAGTTATGTTTAAGAGCTATAATTGAACTAGAAATTGATTGCGATTTAAAGGTAGATGTTTATGTATTGGTGTATGTTGGTGCTAACCTCGAAGCATGATTTGAAGTTTAATTTGTTTTTTCATATGGAAATTTAGTAGATCTATATTATTATAAGTAGTATAATGTGAGTTGACATGAAAATTGATGAGTTATGTGTGATTGATGTATGATTTATTCTTTGCTATAGGTATAGTTATGTATATGATAGTGATTTTAATTTGATTTGGCTATGTGATTCATTCATTAGTTAACTTAATCAATTAATGATGTGTGAATTGTTATATATTGATTTAGAAGAGGAGCTCGTATATAGTTTTTAGATTGGAAAAATAAGATATTGTTAGGTGAATTAGTTAGAGCTTTGTAAGTGGAGCACCTTATGCAGGTTGACCCACTTAACCCCAAAAAAATGTGGGTTGAGTTAAAATTTTTTTACTTGCTTAAATGTGAGTCTTTTTAGCTCGCCCAACTTAACTTAGTGGCCAAAGAGGAGCAAGTTGGCCCACATTGACCATAAAAAAAAAAGTCTAAGCTAGACTTTAATTTACTTCATAATAATTTATCACTTTACTTTTTAACCAACTATTTTATGTAATAAGTAATTGCTAATAATATTAATATTTTAAGTACATCTAAAAGGTGAAAAAAGAAAAAGAAAAAAGGAGAGAGAGAGAAAAAGAAAAGAGAGTAATAATATTGTTAGAAGACTTCCCATAATTTTTTAGTCTAAACAATTCACTTAATTATGAACTATGGTCATTCGTAATGTATTGATAATATATTGATGGAATAATTTATTGTTAAATTTTCCTTCTTTTCCTTGACTAGTTTCATTACAATTTAGAATTTCATCTCTTTCTATAAGCTTAAAAAGGCAATTATATGTCTTGGATATAAATCAATACAATTTTTTTCTTTTAGATAAGTTAAATTTATGTACTTATTCATGTAAAATGATATTATCAAGCAATAAAAACTACTTAATATATGTAGCCTTAAAATTAACAAAAATGGAAAAAGGCTTTATAGCTTAATGGCAATATAAGGAATAAATAAGAAATGATGTATTAATAATAATCATATATAAGTTAAGCAAGTTAATTTTTATATAAAAAACCCTTAATGCATTGTGGATTGGCTAGTTAGCCCACTTAACCCACCAACCCGCGGTGGGGCAAGTTAAGCTGAAATTTCTAGCCTAGAATTGAATGCAGGCCAATCAATTTCACCTACGGGTCAATGCAAGGCTGGGCAGGTTGGTCCACTTGACCCACTTACACAACTCTAGAATTAGTATATGTTAGAGTTGAAGATGTTGTAAGATTTTGTAATTGATGATCTTGGTGATATATTAAGGATATGAAAGTGTTATGACGGATTTGGATTCAATTGTGATAATTATCAATTATAGGTAACTTTGATGATTAGCAATGTTTCATGTTGATTTTGATGTATGGGAGTTGATTTGAAGTATTAAAATTGAATTTACATTATTTTGATTCCGATTGGATAAGTTAGGTGTATTGGTAATCTATAAATTTTCAATGCAAGTTGGATATGGAAGATTATGGAGTTGAGTGTTCTCATAATGAGAGTTAAATTAATAGATTACATGCTAATGGATTGTATTTTTCCAAAAAAAAAGAAGTTTAAACATGATGAACATAAAATGAATATGATGAATTTAGATCAAATATGGATGTTGTTTACAAATTTTCTTGATGATGTTCATTTAAGACTCGAAGCTCTCTTGAAGTAGTATATGTTTGATCTTGTAAAACTAATTAAAATGATAGATAGATGCTATGGCCTATTTTTTTCGAGAAAAAAGTTTAAACATGAGTTTGACTATGTTTTAGGGAGTTCATATTATTCTTCATAATATTTAACGCATTCATAATGAAAACATATTTTTGATCTTTTGTAATAGCTAATTTAAGTGAAAAACATCTTATTTAGTGATTTTTTCGAAAATTGTAGTTTTGATCATAAATTGTTACTTTAACTTCAACATGTTCATATCAATTATCAAATCCCTAAGAACATGAAGATCAAATTAGATCTATTGGATTGAAATCTAAAGTAGCTTACCATTGGAAATTTGTGTTTTTGAGAAAAAAAAAATGAAAATAAGAACAATTAAATATTCTGAAATTATAATAAATAATAAAATTAAAAAGGGGAAGAAGGTCAAATTAGTAGAACCAAACCGATTCAAAATTGTTCAAGTCGAATGGGATTAGGACCAGTTAAATAAATAGGTCATCTTGGATATAAAACTGTAATTTATATATTAAAAAACATAAAAGTTATATAATTAAACAATTTTATTAAGTTGGTTTGATTTTAAAATTGAATTGAGCTAAATAAATCATGAATCGAGTGTAGCTTCTATTTTCACAAGTTAAAAACTAAGTGTTGGATCTATTATAAAAATTAAGTAAATGGTCTTATAGAAATCCTAGGTTGAATAAATATTGACGATTGTTTCTTTTTGCCCTATGATTTATGACTTCAAGAGTTGGACTACTATCTTGGTTTATGATTACGATGGCTTTAGCTACATATTATGTATGTTGTAGATTTATTAAACCAAACTATGATATAAACTTGACTAATTAAATCTATGACTCACTCGTTCATGGTCATTCAAAATCAAGAGACGACAACATGGACTAGATTTACATATGCATCGGTCCTCTTGAGATGATATGGTAATCTAGTGGTTAAACTATGATGTGGCTTGTTGAGTAGTTGATAAGATGGAACTATGGCTATTAACGGGTTGATGAGCAAAGGAGGAAGCTATAGCGGGAGTTATCTACGATTGCAGGACCCAATTAATAATATTATTAACTCTTTTAATTTGATTTTGATGACAACTCTGCTAAGTTATTACTAATAAGTGCATTAAGTATACAAATATGAATGCATTCTAAAAGAAATCAAAGTAACAAAAATAGAACTATGTGAATTGTTTTGGAAGTTTAGATTAAGTCAAAATATAAGTCGAAAACTAGGTTAGAAAGTATATTAGACAAAATCTATAGAAGTGTAGTTGACAACTTTCAAAAAATGACTCAAAAAATAATGAAAATAGAAGAAAGAAGCTTGTGGACCAAATACTATTAACAATATTTTAAGTTAGATAAATTTAAAAAAAAAAAAAAGCCAACTCCACATTATTAAGTGTATTTAGGTAATACACTCAATTTCGATCCACTTAAGTTAATATCTAAGTGGATTATTTTTAATTAAGATAGAATATTTTGATGGATAAAATTGGGTTAAATCATCATGGAGATAAATTATGTGGATATGAAAGATTAATTTTAGAGAGTTATTTTATAGATGGCCTATTCGATATTTTATCAAGTTAAGTTAGATTAATTAATCTATAGAAATTCAATCTTTAAGTTTAGGTTAATTCATTCCCTAATTAACGTGGACATATGATCAAGTTTAATTCAACATGTCTATAAGGATTTGATATTCATTATCAATGCATAGCAACTTATGGACTTCCAATTAGAAGCCATCATTAGTGCTTTAGTTCTTCAAGAATTTAAATAATAACCTGATAGAAATCAACTCCAAACCCATTACAAGAAGTTGAGCTAGGGGAGTACAAGGATTTGCCCAACGAGTATTAGCTTAAGGACTCTTTTAAGATGAGGATTCGAATGTCAGTCAAGATATATTACACTTCATTTACCCTAAGTGCCGAGTTGTGGTCATGATAGGAACAATTTTCGAGCAAGCAAACATCATAAGTCTTCTAGAGCTAAGTAGACACTCATCATAACCATTAAGTTAAAACACTGATATATTTTACTTTAGTCAAAATAAATTTCAACGTAGCAACCAAGGATTTTTATTTCTAAAGAACTAGTGTGACGGATTTATATAATCGGCAATTTCTACTAGCTTTTAATTCAAGTGATGACCAACTTTGAAATTAACGTGGACGAAGTCATAAAGCTTCATATGGCAATATGAGCTTCATATGAAGTGTAGCAATTAAAGTGAAATATATGGCATCTAATCATTATCTTGTACTTGTGGAGGGAAGAACAAGCTAAAGTTCATTATCATGGTAGTTTATTCAATATGGTGCAAGGCGATTTTACCTCACGATAATATCTTCAAGTAGTGGATTTATCCAAACCGATTGTTTAAAGATAACGGGAAGGATTTTTATTTGAACCTTGTTAACATTAATAGTACTAATGAAGAGATATATGGGTTTCAAATTCAAATAGGAAAAGATAAGGATAAAGATATGTGCAAATTTTTTCGAGACATATTTTCTAAATTCAAATTTGAGGTTATAGTAGAGATTTATAAGAGATTGCTCTTCCAAGTAAAGTAGGATATACATATCTATGAAGGGATAAGTTTAGAGTGGTACTATGGCTTGTTTTATGAAAAATATCAAGAGCAATATTTTAGCAATAATTTTGGACCATTTTTTTTTTTTTTTGTGAATTTCAAGATTATAATCACAAGGAGATATATTCTCTAGATTTGGTAAAAGTTTCTTACAGTAGTAATAGAGGATGATCTACTAGTATTCGAAATTCAAATTCAAATTTCAAGGATACGTCCATGAGAGAAATTTTGCATCTTTCAAGGAAAACCTTAACTATATTGATTCAATTTGCTCAGTCAAGATAACAAGAAGAAAATATCTCCACCATTTTCTACATTAACCAGCTAGTTTTAGCTATGGATTCAACATTTATCTTATATAATTCCAACAGAAAAGCAAAATAGAAGATAGAGAGATGAAATGGAATTTTCTACAAAAATTTGTGATAAAGAATAGCTCTCAAAAACTACCTTGTAAACTGACTTAGAAACTATACATGACAAAGATTTTCATTTATTGTCTTTCTATCGGTGCTAATCAAGTTGAGAGGATTATTGCATTGTATTTCCTCATTTATTTGTAATTCTTTACAAGAGTTTGGGATTGAGTTTGAAAGAGGCTTAAGGAGATCTCTGTAGGTCTACGAGTAGCTTAGGGACAAGCCAGCAAGACAACACAAAAAGTAAATGTAATCTAATTGTAACCTCTATTTGTCTTTTTATTATTAGAATTGGATTAGAAGAACCGCATTAGTAAGGAAAACCAGGTCCCCAACAGTGGAATTGGAAGAAAACAATAAGCATAAGGTTGATTATCTTTAAATCATCTGCTCGATTTTCTCTTCATTTCTCTCTATTTACTTTTCCTGCATTAATATCATTTCTATTGTTGTTTTTGCGCCTAACTCTTAAACTATTAATACTCCCCATAACTAAGTTATTAAGAGGAGATCCTATTTAAATTCGAAAAGGTTTTGATTTTTAATGAAGATATTAATGCACCCCTCTTCATGATATCTTATACGGGACCTACAAATACGTTATGTAATATCCCTCAAGTATAAGGTGATAGAATTTTAATTACCAAGACACATTTTGTTATAATAAATCAAAACCTATAGGAATCGAAGGTTAAGTATGCTCAACAGGGTGTACTCCTAAAATGGGTGGCTTCTTAGAAAGCAACTAGCACCAAGGATAAAATTGTGTAGAAAATTACATTAAAGATGACAATACCCTTAGTGCACGAGCTTTGATTAGGTTGTTAAAGAACAATACTAGAGCATTAGCTCTAAGTGGAAGAGCTAAGTGCCTAATAAGGAAAAGTACCATAGTATTAGGTAACTCTTAAGCTTCTAAGGGAGCAACTTTAGAGTCTTTCTTACGTATGTGGTTTTGAATTTGTGTAATGAAACTAATAAGAACGTCAACCTATAAGTAAGGGAGATTAGGGTACTCTTAAATTGACAAAACTCTAATTATTGAGACACATTAATTAGATCATTAGTCTAACCTCTTCCCCAAAGAAGCCGACCTCTTCAACCGAACATCAGGCTATTAAGCAAGACCAAGGAAATGGAAGAAATCAAGTTTGCTAAGTAGAAGATGAAAGAATAAGTCCAAGTTTGACCAACCTGATGGGTCCTCAACAAGTCTCTGTAGTTGTTGCCAAGACTCATCGGCCTATTAGAGGGTCTTATTAAGCTTGGCTCTATAAAGTAAGGACGAGCTAAGCAGGTTGGCTAACAATAGGGAAGGATTACTAACCTCACTCAAGCTCTTGAGTTCAACTCGGAGATCATGCTTCTCAACTATAAGTCAAGGAACTCAACACCTTAAGGCTAACTCAATTGTCATTAAGTCGTTCCTCACTTAACTTTACACCTTAGCTAGTCCATGGTCCGACCTACTTAAACTACATTGGGATTGAAGATGAGACCGCTCAAACATCCACAAGATGTACATTCAACCAACTCCAACTTGTTTTCAACCAACTTTGATTAATCTCAATTGTCAACTCTGAACCATGCCAAATCGCATAGTTTATTTACATAATTTAGTTATTTTACTTATTTTTCCTTGTGAGCTACTTTTATGGTTTAACACATTTGTAGATAATTATAAGACTACCATTAGAGTTTAGGATTTAGTATAAATAGTCATGTTTGAGGTAGACATCATTATAGAGTTAGCTTACATTTTTAGCATATTGCTTACTCTTGTATGATGAGAGATATTTGATTATTAAGTGCAGATACTTCCTTCTTTAATCTTTGCTCTCATGTCAATCATTCATAGATTAAGGTGACCTTTTCTTTAGAACATAGTGAGTCACATCTATTTTCTATTAAAACCCCATGTATCAGTTTAAAATTTATGAGTAACATCAAAACTTATTCAAATAAAGAACCTGTTCGTGTTTATCGTTGATGTGTAATATTGAATGATATTTATGTTCATTCTTATTTTTTTACTATTAAACAATTGAATCCCCAAAATGTTCAATACTTGAATCTTTTTTCCTAACCTACTGTACATTTCTCATATTTGCTTAGCATTTGAACCTCTTATTAGAGGCATGTCATATTATTTTTGTATGAGAGGCTTAGAATTGACACATAGAGGATATTCTTGATATCATTTTATTGACCTTTGTAAGTATTATGGGTTAAGGTGGTAAGAAGAAATTTTGTAAATTCTATACTTTCAAACTTAGTTGTTTTATAGGTTGCCATTTTGTTGCTATTGTTAAGTTTTTTAGATCTAAGTGTTAAAGAAATTAATCATGGAGTTCTTAGTAGTGGTTGTAGTGATGTTTGCTCACATTAGAGTTTTTTGTTATGTTAAAGTTTCGTGGGTGTTTATTCAGTAGTGGTCAGTGTACTAAGTGTTTGATAAATTGCTTGAGAGAAGTCGAGAGTAAGATTTGCAAATAAGATATCAAGTGAAAATGTTCATAATGATGAAGATAGTCTTAGAGGAAGCTTGAGGTGAAGGGTTGATGACTTAGAGTATCAATGGCTAAGCATCACCAAGTTGTCATAAGAACTAATTGGGTTAGTCCAAGGTTGAAGTAGAGTTGGCTAAGGTAAAAGAAGAAGAGCTAGTATGAAAGGAGTGATAGAGGTTCCAATGAGCTTGAATGAGAGAATGAATAGGTCAAAAGCAGTGATAGTAAAGTCTCTGAGGTGAATCTTAGAGCTTCGGAGAGAAGAGAGGATCCCAAAGTTGTCAATCAAGGTCTTCAGAACATTAAACTCAAGCTACCAATCTATAGTTAAAGCAATCGAGCTGAAGAATATTTGGAGTAGGTACCTAGAGTTGAAAAGATCTTTGAGTGTTATGAGTGCGATGACTTCAATAAGGCTAAGCTTGCTTGCTCGTCGTTTGTTGAATATGCAAGTGTATGATGGGATAAATTAGTCACTAAGAGAGAGCAAAGGAAGGAGAAGAATCCATATGATCTTGGAGGGTAATGAAGAGGCCGATAAATCAACAGTTTGTTCCAACCTACTGCAAGCGAGAAATACTTCTTAGCTTCCAACATCTAGAGTAAGGAAGATCTAGCATACTTGTTATTTTTCTTTGGTGTTCTAGCCTATTATAGTTTACGGTTTTCTATTTCACTTTTTTCAATTTGATGATATGACTATCATCTAAATTCTCCTAATGCCTGATGCATTCAGATCCAAATGTTCCCCCTTCCATGTTGCGCTCTTAATTGTATTTGTTGGAGTCATGAGTTACTTTAGATTTCTAGCACTAAAGTCATGATATTTGCTATCACTAAATAATTATCTTTAATGATCTTTAACTGCTACATTAAAAAGGCTTGATTGAGATGTGGCATAAGAGAGTGCTTGGTTAGTTGTTAAAATACCCCAACTTAGAAGAAAATTCAAAGGCATTTTAAGGTAAAGGTAAAGGGTAATTCAAGAATTTTACCTATTTAAAGGCAAAGAATGTAATTTACTAAAATAGCTTTACTTATAGTTGATTAGGTATGACATTTAAATATTCTAAAAGAGTATTCAAGTAACTAAAGTTATTTCCAAAGATTAAATTAATTTTTTTAGAGTACTAAATTAAATTTCTATGGGCTTGACATATGTCTACCTATCCTATAAAAAGAAATTACATAAATAAGAATTACATGAAAAATATTACACAATGTTGTCCTTATACTGCATCTTGAAGAATATTAAAATTTACAAAGAAATCACTTCTTTAAGATGTGACTTCAAGAAAATTATGCAATCCCAAAATCACATATTGAACATGTAAGTTTTGGTTTATAAATGTCACACGTTAGGAATACAACATTACTATGTTTACATGTTCAAAATGTGACTTTTATATAAAAAAAAAAAAAAAACAAATTACATCTTCTAGATGTGAAATGAGCTTAATATTTTGATAATAATTTTTTATCTAATTTGTATTTGTGTAATATTTATTATTTTTTATCGTAAATATGCAAATTTCTCAAATTTCTAATGCTAATTTACTAAATTAACCTTAAGTATTATAATTACTTAAAGGCATTATGGTGAAAGGGAACTAGAACTTACCATGCCTTAATATTAACTTTTAAGTTATTTTAATACCCTTGAATATATTAAATGGATACCTTTCAAATTTGTCTAGATGGGGTAAGAAGGGAAATCATGAACTTGAAGGGAGCCAAGTGGGATTAGAAAAGGCTAAAAGAATGAGTAGAGAGGGAAAAGAGTAATTTGAAAATTAAGTATCTTCTTTTCTTTTTGAAAGTGGTGTGAAGCACCTAACACCCATCAAATGATTTTTGATATTTTACAAGCCAATTAAGCAACTCCAAGTTGCTTCTAAGTGATCTTGATCTCAATCAAGAGAAGAATTTGTTTAGGTAAAATCTAAGTTTAATTTCAAGAGTATAAGTTTAATTTGATGATTTAATTGATACGGACTTTAATAATTATGTAATTTGATTAATCAAGGAATTAGTCAAAAGTACATCAAGGACTTTTGGTGGTGCTTGGTACAAAGGATAGAAGAAAGTGGGTAAGTGATTTCAATTTGGAGATTTTAAGTTGATTTTCAAAATATGTGGTGGATTTCCATCTATAGGTTCAATATAGTGATTAGGTGTTTAATTTGTCTTTGGAAGGTGATTTAGGTACTTAAAGTATGGATCATGGTGTTCGGGTGTTTTAATTTGACTACGAGTTGAATTGGTGAAGAAAAGTAGTGTTTTTAGATTGTTTTGATGCTAGTTTATATGGTTTGATTTTCTTGAATTTTTTTGAAAAATTTAAATGTTTTCATGGTGATTTGGTGAAGTTTGAATAATGGTTTAATGAGGAAAAAAGTACAAAAAATTTAATTGAACATATATACTTTTTTTATTTAATGGAGTGGTTTGATCTTTATGATATGTGTCATAGAATTAGAATGTATGTATGTATATTAATTTTCTAAATTTTCCTTTGAATATTTATTGCATATTTATGTATTCTTGTTATTAATTAAATGTATTAATGATGAATGTGGTGTTCCAATGAGTTTAGTAAATGTTTATGTTAAAATTCATATTATGGTATACTTTAATTGAAAAAATGCATTGTTTATATTGATTGAATGTATTAATAATGGATATGGTGTTCTTGATGAGTTTAGTTAATGTTTATGTTGTGGTATACTTTAATTAAAGAAATGCATCATTTAGTTTTATTTAAATGTTTATTCATTTGTTGATAGAAAAAAAAAATGCTTGTACATTTAATTTCCAAATTTGGTTTGAATGACATTCAAATATTCAAGTGTTCATCATCAATATTATTCAACTTATTCTTGATAAAAATGCAAAGATGGTCGATCTTTGATATAAAAATTCATCAAAAAGTTATTTTTCATAAGATTTGAGATAAAAGTTGAATAAAATGTATTTTGATCATTGAACTCATTTCTACAAACCAAATCTTCAAATTTTAATCACACTTCTTTGAAGATAGTATCAATGTTAAGTATCAAAATTGTTTTAAGGATAGGTTTGATCTTCATGAAAGCATGTTACAAATGTAAAAGGTACTTATAGTAACTCAGTGGTAACTAGTAATTGATGGTAATTGTTATAACCAATACTAACTTATTATTAATAATCATATATATGTAATATTAAACATAATATGAAATTATAACAACTAATTAAAAGTGGTTTTCCCTAAAGGATTATATCAATTTTAAAATCCATTCAATTGAATCGATCAATTATCCTTCAGCCAGTTCACTTAAAACTAGATTTCAACATAGCTGAGCTAATTAATTAATAAGACATCCTAATTGAAAAAAATTACACTTGACCTCTTTGAATGAATTAGATCTAAAATAATCTCAAGTCGGTTTAATCGATTCTTAATCAATTCTCTACCGATTAAACCATTTGACTAATTAAGCAATTTTATTAAATAAATAAATATAACAAGGTATTGTAAAACTCTATCAAGGATTATAATAGTAATTGGACTAATCAACTTAGCTTAAATAGTCAACCGGTTTAATAAATACTAAATAGGTCCACTAGCTTAATGGACAACACTTAGTGAATAAATTAAGTTAAAACTCATAACTTATGTAATGTAATGCACTTAAAGAATGGGTTTAATTAGTGAATTTAATGAAGGGAACTCAATGGAAGAAAAAGTATTTTGCATACATAAGTATAGTCAACAATATAATAATTTTTATTTCATTAAAGTATAATTCTTATTTTAATAAAAATACAACTACTATTTTGTAACCACTATTTTAATAAAGTATGACTACTCTTTTACATAAGCATAGCATTCATTTTATTAAAAGAAAACCATTTTGCAAAACTCTTTTATTACTCTGTTTAGTTAACTGTAATTTCTACTTTGTAGAAGGACAACCTATATTAAAATAAATGTTTTCAAAATAAACCAAGTATTTTTCCTTAGTAAACTTCTTATTTTTGATATGTTAAAACAATAAGAGAATCATTTAGTAATTCAACCATTTGTTGGTTTTATATTAAGTGTTGAAGTTGAATGTTAAATGTCAAATGCCATTAATGAAATGATCTTAGTGATGATTTAGCAATTGCTAACAAAAGTATCTCTTTTGCATATGATATTTTTTCAAACAAGTTTTGGAGACAGCTTTGACTTGTGGTTCCTGATTGCATTATCTTTAGGTATGGGATGGTATTGTCTGTTGTATACTAGAATTTGTGCTTAAAATTAACTAATATATAAACATGGCTAGTTCAAGATATTTATGTGTTGCTCATGCATGGTTACTTGATTCGAAAAACAATATTGGATTGAATATTAAGGTATGTAGGCTAGAACATTAAGATGATACGGTAGTTTAAAGGCTTGACCCGCAAAGGTGGTGTAGGTTATGTAGTGGGTAGTTGATAGGAGAGGACCATGTTAAACAACCTTAGAATAGGACAAAAGTTGTATTAGGCATCATACGATTTGTGGAAGGTGGATGATACGGTATGGATGGATTGTGACCTTAGCAACTTGATAAAGTGTTAGAGACTCTTCGTATGAGACTACATATTTGATGGTTTCAATTTTAGTTTCGAACATAGTAGCTAGTTATGCCTACTACCCTTGACACTTACTGTAGTAAGGTAAGACCTTATGTCCTTGGGCATATTCAAGATAATAAGTACTTCCATGATGCTTACTTACACTTTAAATATATATATAATTAATAAAATTTCGATGTTACATTAGTTTTTAGCCTTATGCAACATATATTTGTGCTCGTGGCTATTTCATGCTAAGTCTTCGTGTCTCATTCCTTTCCTTGCTATTTTTAGGTGTTGTGATGATATGTGATCGAAGTACTTGCTCTACAACTCTATAGGGTTTGCTACATTGTTAGTTAAAGAGTCTTGGAGAAAACTATCACTTTGTAAAAGGACTTCATAAATATTATAAACTTTAGATTTATGAGTTTCATAATTGCTTTATATCACTAACTGTTTTCTAAACAATGTGGATTTATAAAACCATTTTCAAAGTTAATAGATGATTTTAAGAATAAAATTAGTTTATAAGCTCATTCTTTATATAGTAAGCCTAAGTGTATTCTACTTAAGTGGAGTACATGGCGATTGTCATTGCTTTTTAGGTTAAGAGGCATAACAAAAACTATGTACTAAGTTTCACGGTTCACTCCTTTGAAATTTAATATTTCATATGTTGATATGCTACTAATGATCTATAATAGAGCTTGTTTACAATCTTTATGTTCAAGATTAGGATGACACTAGCTAGAGTATTACTAATGCTTAGTTTGTTTCTGTCGTTACTTTTTAGATGTAAGACTATATCTAGTTGTTGGAATTTACTTATTGATTGTAGTTAGACTTTATGAGCATTGCAAGTTTAGGAATTTTAAATAAAATGTTATCTTGAAATAAAATTAATAGGCATTCTTTCAAATATTAAATTAGACAAAGATTAATTGATATGGTATAGTGAGTTAGGTAGCCTTAATGTGTTTTACTTAAATAGGATATATGGTAGGTTATCATTTTCTTTAAGTTTCGGGGTGTGATAAAATGAATATATTTGTAGTATTGATCTAAGAAATCTTTATTGCCAACTACTAAGAGATGGGTGGATTAAATTAAATATAGACGTTTATATCATTATAAACATTGGTCAAGCATCAATTAGCTGTAAGGTTGTTGAAAGATCACCAAGGCAAATGGATCTTTAGATTTGTGTTGGAATTAAACAAAATGGATATTCTAACAACTGAGCTTCAGTGTGTATATTGGAGCGAGCATCAATGTTTGCAAAGAGGGTCCTTAAAGTTGAGGTCAATAATGATTCCAGCACTACTATTTCTTTATTAACTCACGTATCTAATCTAAAAATGCATTTTTGTAATGTCTTAGTAGTTTAGGGGGAAAGTCTCTCTCACTTATTGGAAATGAAGATTAAAGTAGTGCTTAAGGACGTAAACATGGTTACAGACATTTTTGTAGGAAAACTTTAGAATCAAGAGGAGAAAGCATTATCTTACTTTTTTTCTTTCGTTTCCACTAGTGTATATGTTAAATATGCTAAAAAGAGAAAACACTTGTTGAATTTTTCTCATAAAGGTTGTTTAGAACTCCGAAGACAATGAATAAAGCTTAGAAACTTGCATCAATTTGCCTTTTCTTTTTGTATATTTTTGTTCTTATGTTTATAAATACAAAAGAGCTTATGTTAAAAATAAAAAAAAAAAAACAAAAAGAAGAATCTATTCTCATAAACTTGGTAGAGAGTTTTCTATTTCTTTTCTCTTTTGTTGTTTATATTTTCTTTATAGTTTTTCTATATATTTTATTGATATGTTATGCGATATTGTTTTATTAATTTAATTGTTATGTAATATTTATAAGCTAGCATGTATCCCTTGGTTGATAGTGATAGATAGTGATGAAAAATAGGTCATGAGCTTGTTAAAAGTAAAAAATTAAAAAAAAAAATACGTTGATTGCAAAAATCCTAAAATATAAGTCGAGTTCATATAATTTTCTCAACAAATATATCTTTATGAAATCACATTATATACATATGTTATAATATACTTTTCATTAATGTATTTGTACACCCATGTTACAACTAAATGGATTACCAGAATGGTAAATAATTTCATGATCCTTCTTAAAATAAGATTTAATTAATGATTTTATTCCATTCCAAAGTTAACAACAATGCATGAGTGACTTCATAAGGATATAGTATAATAATTTTCACTCATAGTAGAGCATCACTGCATTTGTTTGTGGGATAATTATTCCATATAAGTCTTATTGTTATGAAGTACCAAATAGGTAATCTTGATTCTTTTCTAGGATCAAAAGAACAGTTATTTATTGGTTTTCTTTTTTCTTGTATATTTCAATATATTATTAAAACTCCAATCAACAATCAAGCAATGGTATGAGATGAAGCTATTTAAGTATTTTTAGATATATTCTCAATCTATTATTAATATTACTTTATGCGAGGACCCCATACTATCATCACCATGCCATCCCCTATGCTCGATGCCATCCACCTCCCTATGTCTTAGTCTACTCGCCCTGCCTAAGGGGATCTGGGGGGTCGTACTTCGCTTAGATGTCCTCATCTAATCCCTATACCTCAATCTAAGTCAAATGTAGAGGGTAAAGAGTGATCGAGAGATGGTCAGGTAGTAACTAAATCCTATGTTCGGCAGAGGATCGAGTTGCTTAGTAGTTGTTACACTCCGAAGAGGTAGAGTTGTAACAATCCCGCCGTGCAAATCATTCTAAGACAAAAGCTGACCATACAGCTGCCATCTTAGACTCGATTTATATAAGGTGTCCATGACTAATCTGCTTTGAAGTAAATAATTCATAAATTAAGTATGTTATTTACTTATGAACTTAAGAAAGATGTATACTTATATTAAAATAACTTGAGTATCTTTATAAGATTTAGCAACTTAATCTTAATATACTTAAGTAATTTGTAAATCAATACTAAAAGCTTTAAAGAATAATCTATATTTGAAAGTGTATCTAGTCTTTAGTTATATCCTTACTCCCTAGAATCCCACAGTTGCTAACTTCAAGGTAAATGTAATCCACTTCCTAGTTAACTCCTACAACAAAGTCTATAAGGATGTGAGCAATCACAGTTCAGTAAGTTGTGATAGAGACCTAAAACCATACAGCAGATACAAACATGATTATTAAACAAATTATTAGGTGCAATGCATGCTCAAGTAAATACTATCTACGATATTGTTCGGTCCGTCATGAGATTAGAGAAATTATACCCGCTCTAATCTGAGTTGAAGAGTTTCCGTTAAATTAACAGCTCACAACCAAATTCAGTCTTGTACAATAGAGACATTGCTCCTCCCATAACTATCTTCGAACCATTGACTTTACCCTTATCGCAACCTCTTCACTTATCATTTAGTTCAACTAAGGATGAAGAAGGGATCAATTATGCCCTCCAGCGCTATCCCTTTCGAAAGGATCGGTATTTAGCTGGAGAATCCTAATATTCCTTTAATGGGTTGTTATATATATTCAATTTAGAATTTCAAGTCATATATTTAATTAGGTCCAATTTCAGGTGTTTAATTATTTCAACAAGTCACACAAATACAAGTCAGGACAATAATCAGAATCATATCTTCAAACTCAAAAACAAGCACATGCATACAGTTAATTATCTAATAAGCACAATCGTGTATAATTTTAAGCTTCTAAGTACTACAATTTAGTACTCTGAAATACAGCAATGTATTAATCCCAATTTATCTAGACTCCTTGTTTGCTCATTCGAGGTACAACTCGTACTAGCCATCGCCAAAAATCCCTATAATACAAATATTATTTCAGTTTTCTACATATCTGCTAAAGATTAGTTTTATCCTATAGCACTTATTGTTATCTTTTGTTTAGGGTTTAATATTCTCATTTATTCAGGTTTTTAAGTCTTTTACAACGATTCCTAATTTCAACCTCGGTTCTAATTTAGTTTCCTAATCGATTTCTAAATTAGATTTTTAACTCGGTGTTCGATTATGGATTTTATACCTAAACTTTAGGAAATCATTCCAACTCATAATATGAAATTAATCACAATATTTTTGGGTATCTTAAATATTATAATTACCTCTAGTCAGTATTTTATTCTATTTGATATACTTAAATCCTTATTAGTATACTGAATTTATTCCTGGCATGATAAAATTTTACATATTTTATATAAATATCTAAATTTAAATTTCCTACCAGATTTATTATATAGTTTTATTATTATTATATTATTAATTTTTATTCTAATATTTTTTATTTGTTATATTTCCTATTTCACATATTATATATTATTACCTGTTATGTACATAATACATACATCTAATATCTTCATCACTTTAAATATCATCTCTCAACTTCAATCAAAATCTTAAAATATATAAATTTATCCCAAATTAGATTTTACACTTAATTACCCTAAATTATAAAATTAACTTAAAATATACTATTTTTACCTATTATATATATTTTACATAATACCCTAATAATTACATCTAACATGCTAAATGCCATAAATATCACACTTCATTAGATTTCAACATCCTTAAACATATAATTACTTACTAAATCAGTAATTACTCATTTAATTACTTAATTAACCTCAAATTACCCATTTAATGCATTATTTTAAAATCTAAAAATTATCTAAAAATTTTGAAAATTAATTTTTGAAAAAGGGCTTCATATCACTATTTTAAATGTTTTAACTAGTCTATACAAAAATTTTATACTCAAAACTACACTCTTAAGGTCATTTATTTCTAAACCAAATAAAGCTCGGGTTTGTGAGATTTTTTAAAGACAACATATTTCTAAAAACAAATTCATCAAAATAATTTTTTTTTCCTAAATCTACATACTTAAAAACCTCAGAATACCAAATTTCATAACTTTATAAGTATTTGTAGTATTTTTAACAAAATAGGAAAAATCAGAGGAAAAATCAAACTCATCGATATGGATGGCTCTAGCCATCGCCGGTCACTAAGGCCTTGTTGGTCAGCTTGAGCGCTGCCACCACCATGTGTTGGTGGTGGCGGCCATCCACTCCGAGGTTATTGTCAGGTTAGGGATCTCCTTCTAACCCCTATTTACATACAAATTTTGTAAATTTTTGTAAAAATACCTTTTTTTCTTTTCTCTCCTCTCCCTATTTTTCCTGGATCCTAAACTGACCAAATGAGATTTTGGTAGTGGGCTTTTGAATTTATAAGGCTACTTAGATATTTTTGCATTAATTTTGAGTAGACATTTAGCCTTATCTTCTTCCATTTTTACTTTCTAGTTGTTTGTTTATTATCGATTGCTTTTATTTCTTCATTTCCAAGCTGCTACGACTCATTTCTAGAATTTTCCTTATTTTTTCATATTTTTCATGATTTTTTCTTAATTATTTATGAATTTTCTTTAATTAATTAACATTATTTTAGCATATTTTGAGTATTTTAAGTAATTATGCATATTTCTACCTAGATGTAAATTCATAGATAATACAAATAAATACTTTTAAATATTTTTCATGTTATTTTATGATTTTTAGTATACATTTAATTTATCTTTATCGATTAGTTAATTATCAGAACTTATTGTAAGCGTTTTCGATAAATATAGGGCAATTTACATATAATTTAATACTACAATAATTCATTATTTTATTATTAATTTTCTTAAATTCAAATTTATAGGATTACTTTTACTAATATTCCAAGTTTTGTCATAAAATTTGGGCTAGATCGAACAATTTACTCGATCATTCTAAATTCTACTAACCGAATCTCAAGTAACTGGTTGCGAAGCCTACAGTAATTGACTCGATCAAGAGAGATCCTAATCTGGTAGAACTCTTTAGCCTACAAAAGAGAAGAGGATTATGACGAGGTAGAGCAAAGTAAGTAGAAAAAATAGTCTTAGTCAAAAGTGGTCTCACCAACTATTCAAGTAGTGCTCCAGTCTAATTGAAGTATTGATAAGTGATCTGCTTGTACCACTATCAGTACCTATGCTCTACTCTTATAGGTTTTTCTATCTGAATGATCGAGCGTGTCTATCATTCCAAGTGGTGATATGAGGTAGATGTTGCTTGATCTCATCAACATTCGTCCAGTCCCATAGGTCGATACGGTGTAAAGCCTCATTTATGTCACATGTTAGTGGAATCCTTTGTAATCTACTAAACTAGTGAGCCACATGCTTAGGTAAGTACCACTCAATTATGTAGAAACATATGATTGGTATTAGAGCTGCCCAAATGTGGCGGCCACGTTAATAGAAGTCAGGTAAGATCTCCAAAATCTCGTTTGGATATGGCTGCCAAATAACCTAGAAGACCATGTTATTATAGTTAGTGTCAAAGCAAAGTATTGAAACAGATAGTCATGAAAGTGTGGAAAATATGTACCTAATCTAAAGTCCGTCTATCAAATCATCTTGATAGGCTATTACCACATGAGTTAGGTGTGTCCTCGTATCTTGATTTGTCATCCACCCAACAGCAAAGGGCCTCTCACTATCTACAATCATGCTATGTTTAAGCAGGGGAGTTAAGTGTGGGAACCTATCCTAAGCCCATACCTAAAGTAGAATAATAGCACATCCCATCTCACGAGTAGTGTCTAACGAGGAGCTGCATAGTTATCTATGCAGCCATGTGAGGCATTTTGACTCCTAGCTATACTGTCTGACTTGCTTGAAGTCTTCCAATAGAGGGAGGAACATGGCATGCAACAAGTTGTCATATATGTTGGCAAACACGAACCCCCTTGCATCTACAAGATATAAGCTCTAGTGTGACGTCTAAATCGCTCTCCGTCTGCCTATGCAGGTAGGGAAACAAAGTGGTCTACCAGCGAACCCATACATATATACCCTCCTTCCCCATCAATAGTGTCATCTGGAATAAGCTCTATGTATCTAGCACATATTTGTAGCCACTCCTTATAAGTGCTCTTGGTCACTAGCAAACCATCAACTCAGAGATCGAATCATACCTTGATATCCTGAAGTGTAATGATAAGCTCTCTATGGGCCATGTGAAAGATATGAGTCTCCTTCCTCAATATCTCCACCAGTGTAGTGATCAAGTAATGATCCAACTGAATGTAAAAGAGATGGCTCAAACTTATGAAGCTCGCTTGCTCTAGTTAAGGAAGCATGTGGTCATCCAAGGGAACCTCATAGACCTGCTAGTTCTGTCTAAGTGTCCACTTATGAGTCGTACATGTAAAGCCTCCATGCTCTATAAAGGATATAAGTTAGTAGGTACCAATCAAGCATAGTAGTTTGTAATAGAAAGACAAGTTAGTGGTCTTACATGTCTTGCCTAAATACGCTAGTTTTATACCTATCCTAGCTTATGAGAACCGATCTATCTATGGGTCTAAGCTCCATCTAGCTTGTAAAAGCAAAAACAATAGGGTTAAATAGCAAAATTATATATTAAACTCATATAACATGTGCATTAGTTAGTAAATAAACAAAATCAATCATACGTATAGCTATTACACTTGGTTTTAATTACCCTGTTGATTCTTTTGAGGATACATTCTTTTGTTGTGCCCCTCTCTCCTACATAAAGTGTAAGTCATTTTATCTAAATGAACTTTAACATCCATCTCTACGTAGAATTACTTCATTCCAAGCTTACCCTTCTTTCGCTCCAACTGAAAGTTAGGACGTACTTTCTAGAGGTAAGATTCATAAGCCAACTCAACTCATCCTCGATTAGAAAGAAGTAGGCTCTATAACACTGCACTTGATGGATGAACCCATACCAATCCCCAATTGAGGACATGACATTCAATCGCTTGAAACCGATAGCAGTAACAGCGTGTGAGTAAGAAATCCTATATATTTGCCATTTATTGCAAGTACACATGCGCTTGTTGAAGTCGACCATTTGTACATGCCTACCTCCCTTCATATTGTTCCCTATACACTTGCTTCCAGTCTCAACCTCATATAGTTTTCTGTACCTACTAAAACGCACCACATCAATATCATCACTATCATCGTCATCATCATCTTCGTTGTCTTCTCCATCTCCCTTAAGCTTTTAGTCATCATCATAATTGTCATCGTTGTCATTGCTAACTAAGCCTCCCATTCGCTGAATTATGCGGTGATGTGAAACTTCCTTCCGTAAGACCGATCCAACAACCTTATTCACCACATTATTATTATCCCACATGGGCGTAGACATGAGTAATGGCTCATATTCGTATGCCATTTGTTCAGTCTCCTCAGTTGGTGCCACTCGTTTGTTTTCCTTAACTAGCAATACGTGTTGCTCATACGTGTGGGGAGGGGAGCGGCACTCATTCCTTTACTCTAATCCTCATATACAAATGGTGGATATGGGTCTTTCTAAATGCTTTTGCCATCTCAAACAAATTTTCAACATTGTTATCGTTCTTAATGGCAATGAGAGAATAAAACACAACTCTGAAGTAAGCATACATGACTCCTACGTAAGCATTAAGATGTTTGTGCAAAATCTCTTGAATCAACTCCAACACCTCAGCAACTCTTTCAAGGAGCTTAGAGAAATTCGTATTGTTTCTCACTTTCAACATCTTCATTAAGTCATGATCATATTCTAGTCTTCAATTTCCCCTCAAAATGTTTCCATAAGCGAAAATCATAAATTTCATAGTGCTTACCACTTTTAACCTATTCACATTACAAGTATTGTGTCGGTTAGCACATAAGTCATTATACACCATTCCACCCGACCACATGCCCTTTCCTATAACCTAAATTGAAAAACTCCTTAATAAGCATTTCACCAAAACACTTAAGAGTGCAAAGTTTAGACCACTAACATTTCAATTTCTCTATCATAAATCTATATGCCAATATACAAATCATTGATAAATAGTGTAACTACGTGGCATATAGTACACATTCACATACAAAAACAACGTTTAATCAAGTGAAAAACAATAAAAATTCAACACATGCAATTTTAGGGCTTCAATTGGGAAAATTCCTAAATCATGCAATATTTATGAAAAAAATTCATCTAATTGTATTAGATTGAAGTTAGGAAATTATTACCTTTAATTTTGCCTTAGGGTTTTGCAAAAAAAAAAAAAAAATGATGGGAAGGATTGATTTGTGAGATTGGATGCATATAAGCTAAGAGAGAGAAGGAGTATGAGTGTTTGTAAAATAGTACAAACTGATTCTGTTCGTGGTTTTTTTGTATATGTAGCAGGGAAGGTACCTTTAGTTATATTAAGATTATAATTCCAAATGCGCCTTCTTCTTTGCTTAAAAACAAAAGAGGCTCTTTTTGGAATTGCGTCTTTCTTATTAATTTCATAAACACCGAAGGCATCTTTTTAAAATGCACCTTTATAGCCCCTTACAAGTAATTTTTTTCTCATAACCCTTTTTTTTTAGAAACACACTTGATTCATGATAGGGTTTGATTAGCATCGTTGTTTCGAGGGAATGGAGAATGAATGAAATTAAAACTTATGTATAGGTAGGCTATAAAATAAAACTGGTTAATGAAGCATAAAACTAAAGACGCCTTTCCAAATGCGCCTTCTTCTTTGCTTAAAAACAAAGAAGGTGTTTTTTGAAAAGGCGCTTCCCTTGTAAATTTCGTAAACATTGAAGGTGCCTCTTCAAAAAGTACCTTTATAGTCCCTTATACGTTTTTCTTTTTCTCTTGACCCTTTTTTTTAAATTTTTTTTCGAGAAACATACCTCATTCACGATAAGGTTGGATTGTCATCGTTGTTTCGAGGGAATGGAGAATGAAGCATAAAAAATAAAACTTATGTATAGGTAGGGATAAAATAAAACTAGTTAATATTATAATTTATATATCAACTTTACTATTTTTTGTAATTATATATTTGATATTTCAATTTATCTAATTATATATTCAATTGAAAGTTATATTATCATCATCTATATTTCAATTAATTCTAATTTATATCGTTAGTCCAATCAATATAATTAGCTAATAAGATATCTAACCATGAGTTTAGTATAGTTACACGACTAATGATAGGTGGTTACTAATTATCTCCTACACAATAATGGATCGTGACTCATTTAAAAAATATGAGTTGTAAGACCCATAAGCAACTGTGTGTTATAAAACTAATAATATTAATTTAAGTTAATAGAAATATAAATAATAACTAAATATTCAATTAGATGTATAATTGAAAAAATAAAACTTTATATTTATAATTTTAAAAAATATTAAAATTAAGATGTAAATTATAACATTACTCCAAAATAAAACTATAAAGGTTAGAAATCTCACTATTCATTGTTTCTTGAACTGGTCATCACCAAATCTTTTCTTACTTCAACTACCCAAATAGGCGGGTTTGGTTGTTTTGCAATTTAAGGAAGTGGGACACAAAATACTCCTACTTTCACAAAAATCCTTCAAAATGGTTCGCCAAACAGTTTCTCATGTCTCTACTGCCCGTTCATTTATTATCTAAGTCATGGCTTCGTCAACTTCACCATACAACAACGGTCACTTGTCTAGTATAATCCATAAACCTCTGTTTCCATATACCCACTATAAGAATAAGAAAAAAGAAGCAACATTCTTTTGCATTAAACAACTTTGATAGAAATAACATTTGGCTTTAAGGTATATATATGTTCCTCTTTTCTCTAAAAAAAAAAAAGAAAAAGAATCTTTTATCATTAGTGGTTTTAGTGGTTGGCTTTTCGTTTTTTATAATTTTGGGTAATGTTATGATCGTGAGTTTATGTTGATAATTGTGTTTGATGAATATAATGTTGATTATGCATTGTGGTTTTTTGCGTAGAAGTGTGCATTTCTAAGAGATGGGCAAGAAGCGAGTTATGGTACCTGCTAAGGAAATAGACTTGTCCACTGTCGAGTATGAGCCTGAAGTGATTCAAGGTCAGAGGGATCCTACTTTCTCTATTCTTTTTTTTTTGTTGGGATTATATCTATGGTTTGTTTCAGAATTTCAACATCTATACGTGAAAAACGTGTAGGAATTGTCTTAAGAGAGATCTAAAGTTCTGGCTTGTCCCTAGTATTTCTAAAAAGGAGAATGCTAATGGTGCACGGCATCTGTTGATGGCAGGCAGAAGAATTTTTTCATTACTTGCTTTTTCATGAAACAGGTAATCAAATTTTGAAGGAGGAAAGTTTTTTTATTTCTTTTCTTTCCTCCTTCAATGATGCCATCGGGTACTTATTAGCAAGATCCTATTGGGGAACTTGCCAATTCCATTGCAACGTTGGAGCTAATCAAGATTGATTATGTCATCTCCCGGTTGATCGTTAAAGGGCATTTGGAAATGTAATGTGGGTTACAAGAAACCAATCCAATTGGTTTTTGGTTGGAAATCTATCAAAGAGGTGGCATTGTTACTCTTGTTAAACTTCAGTTGTTGATTGGTTTTGAATAATATTTGAGTGGGGTGGGAGAGTTGGCAATTTAGTCAAAGTTATTGAACCATATCATGAATTAGAAGAGTAAATTGTGAGCAGATCCATGATACTTTTTTGCTCAGGAAAAAATGGATTCCTAAGATTTGATTTATGTGCATTGCAGCACCACATTTGACCGGTTATGTGTTTAAGCTTTTGGTTAAAATAATTGAGGCTCCACTTATTGGTTCTCTGATCATATCTTACTTGAAGAAGCAGAACAAAATGGTTCAGGTCTGGTTTCTTGTCCTACTCTCGTTATGTTCTTGAATAGATTCTTTCTCATGAGAATGAGATTATAATCTGTACTGGTTGTAAGGAATGATAGTATCTATTTTATGAATGGCAGATTTTGCAGAATACTGTGATACCAGAGGCACCAATGTTTAAACCTGAATTCTGTCCTCAAGGTTATTTGAATACTCCCTTATGTGTTTGGTGTGATTCCCTCTAGATAGAAACTGACCACTTTTCTTATTACATATCTTAAGTGGAAATATAAGTTCCTCGTATTGCTTATAGCATCTCTTACTTAAATATGCAATCCTCATTTCATGGTTTTATTCTTTTGATATTCCAGTATTCATGTAAATTTTATGTATCGTAGAGTATTTTCTTTTCAACAGTGATTCTGGAATCTGAACATAAGAGGCAGTATTCTTGAAAATTTTTAGATTCATTGTAAACTTTAAGTTCCCATTTCACTTTTTGTTCTGGCCATAAGGTGCATGGGCGGGGAGCGCATATTTTTTATTTGGTAATTAAGATGCTACTAAATTCACTTAGCAGTTTTGTGTTCTTTCATCTGAAAGCTAAAACAAGAATTTCTACATTCAATTTAGACCCAGAACCCCACACTATCTCATTGGATGAAGATGGGAAACCAGAAGAGCGTGTTGAATTAGCCCTAAAATGCCTTCCAGACTATGAACCTGCTAGCTCCTGGAATGGAGATTTGGATCAATTTCGCTACTGGAAAATACGGGATTATGCCCATGCTTATCGTTCTAAACTTGTGACCCCATCTATGGTTAGTCAAAATCCACAACTTGCATGTTATTTTACAACAGCTAGATAGACCAAGAAAGTCTTACCTTTTATTGTTAGGTTGCAGAGCATATTATTCCTGTGATCGAGGAGTTTAACTGTAAGAAGCCTCCAGCGCCTTTATTGATTGCATTTGATGCTGAGGAAGTGAGGAAACAAGCTGCAGCTTCCTCAAAGAGGTTTGAAGAAGGTGGGGCTACATTTGAAGACCTATTCTGTTGCCATGGATGAAAATTGTTTTTAGCAGTTGTTTTCTACCATATTATTAGTACCCTTGGATATGGAGTTAGAAGGAATTGATGAATGCATTTTATGCAGGAAACCCTTTATCTATCTTGGACGGGATTTTCATGGCAATTAAGGATGACATAGGTTGCTATCCCTATATATCAAAAGGTAAAAACCAGCAATAATTCTTCATGCTGTTTAAGATTTTTCTCCTGGTAAATTTTATTTCACACTTCATTGTCAGGTGCAACAACATGGATGCATGAAGTTCATTCCAATAATGATGATGCAGTCTGTGTTGCAAAATTACGTCGTTGTGGTGTGGTCCTACTGGGGAAGGCCAATATGCATGAGTTGGGCATGGGTACTACTGGAAATAATTCAAATTATGGGTGAGTTTTTGAGATTGGAAGTTTGGTTTGGCTTTCAGCCAACTCTTGTGCAAGTTTCTATTTTCTGCAAGTGTTGTTTGCTAGTGGAAGAAGAATTGTATTGCCAGAATTGATGAAAGGATATGATTTCCAATAATAATTCTGTAAAAGCTAGGAATCAGCTTTAGTTTACAAAACTACATTTATAAATAAGTATAATGAAAAAGCAGGCCCTGTGAGCTCTCTCTCTCTTCCCCTACCTCCTTTTTCTCTTTCATGCTCCCTTGTTCTCATAGCTGTCACAAAGTTCCACTTTTTGCAAGCTGTGTTGTGACAGTTTAGAGTTTCATGAGTCTCATAGCTGCATATTGTTGTTTAGTGTGTAGTGTTCTGCTATTTTTAAATGAAGAACTTAGAATTTAACTGAGCCATAAGCTATGTGAATAGAGACATGGGCTCTCATGGGGAAGCTAAATAGTACACAAAGACCTTCTTGTTCTAACCTTGATGGGTGACTTGGGATGCAGGAGCAGAATTGCTGGGTTAAAACCCTGCACAATTCCTGAAAATTTGGCTGTTGTCCTGTTCCCACATGTATTGTTTAAAAGCTTGTAAACATATTCATAAGTAAACACCAAATAAAATAAACACTGGGAAAGTGCTTTTGAGGATAAGGCCTCATATAGTACAGTTATGGGTTGTAGTTGAGTTTCTCTAATACTTCTGCAACATTCTTTAGATATAATTATGTAGATTTAGATATAATAGGTTTTAGTTGACTCAAGATTTTTGTTTTTTCTACTTCAGAACAACCAGGAATCCTCATGCACTTGATAGGTATACAGGTGGTTCTTCTTCTGGACCAGCCGCATTGGTGGCTTCAGGTCTTTGCTCTGCAACATTAGGAACAGATGGTGGAGGTTGTATTTCTTTCTTAAATTTATATGTAAGAGATGACACACTGATTAGGAGCAGATGGTGGAGGTTGTATTTCTTTCTTAAACTTATATGTAAGAGATGACACACTGATTAGGAGCAGATGGTGGAGGTTGTATTTCTTTCTTAAACTTATATGTAAGAGATGACACACTGATTAGGAGCAGATGGTGGAGGTTGTATTTCTTTCTTAAATTTATATGTAAGAGATGACATACTGATAAGTAGTGTCAACATGATGCTAGCTTGATGAATGTCCATGAACTATGCAGGTTCAGTTCGCATTCCTTCCTCTCTTTGTGGTGTGGTGGGATTGAAGACCACTTATGGAAGAATAGATATGACAGGGTTAGTTTCTTTAAGTGTTGTTTTGGCTCCAACCTTGAGCTATGGGTGTCCTTGAAGCTGTTGTCTCTGTTTATGTTTCTTGTAAAAGTGATTGTTGTCCTGCACGTTATATGGCCTCATAGGACTTTGTTCCTGGAGTTATTTATAAAAGGTGAAAACACAGATGATAGATTTCAACTGGATAATCCAGCCTATAAGAAAAGAAGTTGGTTTCCTTGTTGCATGAACATTGAAATTCACCCAATTCACAGCAGATTAGTTGAATGTGTTACTTATATATAAACCAGTTCTTTTGATGTTCTCAGTAGTTAATAAATATCACTGTTTATGCTGGAAATGTTCCTTTCCATAAGGGTAATTTGATCTTTTAATCCATGCAAATGAGGGAAATGAAGAAAAGATATGCTCTGAACGATATAATAATGGAATTAAATCAGAAATGTCCTTTTGATCTGTTTGTCTTTCGGCAAGTGTAGAATGTATATAATCATACTCCTTTCCTGATTGTTGTATGTTATTGTTAGATTTTATGGTAGATTTTCGGTAAAGTTGAGTTAAGCTTTCTACTAACTACTCTTTCTCTATATTTTGGGGGGAAAAAAATCCTTTGAATATTAGTGAGAGTCTTTCGGCACTTCAGGCCTTTATACTGATGAGCAATGAGTTCAGCTTTCTCTTGAAACAAAGCCAATCAACATGTACTTTGAGTCTTCATGGAAATTTGATTTAGTCTTGAACAAAGTTTTGAATCTGTCTAAAGAAAATATATTTTATCTGGAGTTTTATTGTACCGTCAATTTAGACCATTCCACATCAAAGTGTGATTGGAAGGTCAGTAGAACCTTGTCCAATAGAATTTACTTCGTAAAACCTTATTTTTCCTATAGCTCTAAATTGTTACATAAAGTCTGCAGTAAGTCTTTGTCTTTATTTTTCTCTTTTTGTCATAGCAATTTTAAGAGTACAAAAACAAGTCATGTTGGGTTTCGTCCTTTACAGGTCATTAGGTCGTCCAGGGACAGTGGCAATTATTGGACCAATCGCATCATCAGTGGAAGATGTAATTCTAATGTGAGATCTCATATTATCCATAATGCACTATCTGTATTTATTTCTTTTCCACATTTGTGATTTTCCTGCATTTAATTCATCATTGTTTGAATTATATGAATTCAAGACAAGTTACATGTTTTCTTTCATTTTGTTAGAATTGCTTTCCTGGTGCCTATGATCATCTAAATTTTCCAATCCTTACTTTTATTATCAATGGAAAAAGTACATTATTGTAGACCGTATTAACCATAGGCCACTGTGTCATTGCACTATGATCTCATTGATTGTCTTATGTTCTTAAAAATTAGTAGACATCTCCTATTTATGTCTTGGTATTAGGCAGCAAGTAATGTGTTCCTTTGAATACTACTACTCTTGGCCACTTTCTGGAATGGTATAATGGACAAAGTTTTTCATCAAAATCTGCTTATCTCTGCTAAAAAAGAAATTAATGAACAACTAGCCATTTTCTGCAAATAAGTTAATGGTTAATGTCTATGAGCAAGCAAAAAAAAAAAAAAAGGAGAGGAAGAGGAAGAAAGAAAGAAAGAAAGAAAAAAAGGAAAAAAAAAAAAAGAAAAAGAAGAAGAAGAAGGTTAATGGTTAATGTCTATAAGGAAATTTAATTCAGGCAGTCTTCCCAGTACGGTGCTCTTAATGTAGCCCATGGCCCATTGAGGGCGGTTTACTGTGTTGTGATACTCTTGTTGGCATAAAGCATTGAGGACTTCCAGGGCATTGTTCAATTTTCTTCTGGTGAATCAAAGCTTTACATACAAGCTCATACACCTGCTTTGACGATAGGACTCCATCATATATATCTCTTTTTCCTTTGAGTCTTAAAATTGTTGTTTGTTATATATATGGATTAATTGAAAAGTCACCTGTTGAGAATTCTTTTATTTATCATTTATTGTCAATATTCGGTGTTATGTATCAGATATGCAACAATTGTGGGTTCCTCCCCTGATGATAGAACGAGTTTGAAACCGGTAAGTGGTAACTGAAAAAAATTCTTATCTCTCTGAGGAATGAGGATATTATCCTGCAATAGCTTCATGAAGTACTTATTTTTATTGGATTTCTTCCTCTATATGTGTGAAAGAGCAGTACTATGTTTAGATGCATACACTGTGTTTTGCCCATTTCCTAGAAAGGATCAGTATTCTCTTACCCAGATACAGGAAAAGACAGCAAAGTTACCATGTCATTTTTTCTTAGCTCTATCTGAAGTCATTGTAAAGATCCAAGTCCATCAACCTAAAATGAGTTAAGAGAGGACAAACAGTAGTTTATCATATGTACTGAATGAATGATTAGGACCAGAAAAACCTGGTAGAAACAGGTAGCATTTTTAAGAGATATCTGTCTACTGTCTTATGAACTATCTGACTGATCTGATATTGGAAACAAAAAGAAAAAGGGAAAAAACATTGCATGTAGACTATATAACAAAGTTAATGTTACATTTTCATGTAGGATTCAAGAAATTCTTTTGTTGATGATATTACTTTTATCAGTTAGAACTCCAGCATAAGTGTCTTGTCTAGAATAGAATTAAACCAAATTTCAATAATAGCTTGAAATCTTTGGCAGAATATGGTACTTTTGGGTATGGAAGTGAGGTTTTATCTATCTCTTTCCATCAAATCCACCAAAACCTTGGCAGAATGCATAATTCAAGAAATTCTTTTGTTTAGGATGTTACTATTATCCTTTACAACTCTGGCATAAGTGTCTGCGATACAATCCAACAAAATTTCAATGATATCTTAAATTTCTTACAAGAATGTGGTACTTTTGGGTATGGAAGGGGGGCTTTATCCATCTCTATTTGTCAATCCATTAAAATGGGGGTGATGCCCGTGCTTTATGTTGGAACCTTTACCTTTATTCTATTAAAAAATGCTCTATGCTTTGACTAATTGTGTACTGTTGTTCTTACTAATAAAACTGCCTCTAGAATTGCATTGTAATTCAATTTGCTAATGATAGAACTAATATATGATATTGATACTCTTAGCCAAAAGTATACAATGCTTTGACTTCTTATTGTGCTACTCTCTTTTCCAATATCAGCTGCTGATTGCTGCACTTTTTCTGCAGTCTCCACCTTGTTTGCCAAACTTGCCATCAAATGAAAATTTGAACTCCATGGGCTCATTGCGACTTGGAAAATATTCACAAGTAACTAAGATAGTCCTTTTTTTTAAAACCTGATTGAACCTACTTTTAATACGACCAGATTTCAGTTAATTTGCCAATGAGTGGATTTTCTTATACAGTGGTTTCATGATGTGCATTCAACTGATATTTCTGATAAGTGCGAAGATATTATTGGTCAGCTGTTGAAGAATCATGGCTGTGAAGTAAGTCCTTAAGTGTTTTGGTTGATTTATATATGAAAATTATTTTTGTGCAGCATACCAGCAGAAAAAATTTGTTATTCATTAGTTGACATTTTGCAAGTTACTGCATATTGATGCAAGGGAAGTAAAAAATGGGTCCAAAAGAGGTGAAATTCTCTGCCTTCTCTAGAACTTCCCTGCAGAAGAATTACTTTCCTTGGGTTTAAATTGCTGCCCTTTTATCTCTCTACCCTTAACTTCACCAAAGACATAATAACATCAGACATAACAACTGATTTAGGTTTGACACAGCTACAACAAAATTACATGAAATATTTGAGGAAACACCACATGCATAGCACTAGCAACAAGGACTGACCAAACACAAGTCATGCAAGAATAATAACAAACAATAACGGACATATAGACATGGATAATATGACTAATGCTTCTTTCTTTCTGCTGTATACTCGTTGATAAGGGGTGATGATATCACTCCCCCTTTTGAAAGTGTACATCTTGGAGTGTAGATGGGGGCATTTATTTCTTTATTAAGAATGTAAACATTATTATCTATAAGAACAATCCTAAATGCTCCATTGACACTGCCCTTGCTGTTCCCAGGAATAGCTTTGTATATTCCACAGTAGCCACACAATCTCTTGGCTTACATGAATCCACTAAGTCATCCTCCACTATCACATCAATAGTTCGTGGAAGTTGATCAGGAGTAAAATTCTCAGGCATTTCTTGTATGGACAGTGTTTGATGGTCTTTGTACTAACACAAGCCATACTACATCACATCAAGTTTCCCTTATCATCCCTAGTAGGATAAACTGAATCTGTTAACAAACCCATATTGAATGTAATGTCTTGATATTCTTTGTACATGGTCATAAATGCTTCAAATAGTTGTTTTTGTTCTTCAATTCCTCTATAGATTCGCTTTAACACTAAATGTTACAGGATTGATATAAAATGAACATTTTAGACTTGTTATAGAGAGAAATTAATGATCTCTTACTGGGGCACAATTAAAAAGAGAACCTTGTAATCTCTATTTAGGGCTTAGTTAAAGAGAGAACCCTGGATCTCTTCAAAAAGAAAATATGAATCTTTTTTCTTGAAAATAGAACCTAGTCTTTTCAGTTCATTCCTTCTCTTTGAGGTGTAGTAGAATAGTAGCTACCCATATGATAAATGCTATGCTACAATCTCTATACCCTTAACTCCAATAAAGATATAACAACAATTAACATAACCTATGACATAGGTCTAACCACTACAACACATTACATAAAACATTATAGGAAACACAACATGTACAACACTAACAACAAGGACTGGCTGAGTCATTGAAAAGTCATACAAGACAATAACAAACACACAGACATAGATAATATACTTAGTGCTTCTTTCTTTTCCTGTATACTCATGGATAAGGGGTGATAACAGCTTTCATCAAGGGTATGCATAATAAAGGAGAAGTACAGTTTCCCTACCTCTTTGTCTTGGTTATGGAGGTCTTTTCTTGCTCATTGAAAGACAAGGTTGCCGATAAGAAATTCAAGTATCATTAGCATTGTGAGAATGAGAAGTTAACCTATCAATGTTTTATAAATGATCTTCTAATTTTTGTCAAGAGGGAATTAGAGCCCATCTCCTTGATTAAAGAAGCTCTTGTGGAGTTTGAGGCAAACAATTCAAAAAGTCAAATCTTCCTTAGTGGGTTAATATGACCCTCCAAAGTTAGATAGGTAAGCAATTGGGTTTTGTTTAGGAAGTCTCCCCAACTTAGGCTTCGCTTTCTCTCCTCAAAGCCCTAGAAAATAGGATTAGTTCCTGCATCAGTCATTGGACAAAGCAATTTTGTATCATATGTACGTAGAATGCAGTTGATTGGAAGTATTCTCTTTTCCCTTCTAGTCTAGTAGTCCTCAATCTTTGTGTTCCATAAAAGCGTCTTAAAAGAGATTAAATCGAAAATGAATAGGTTCTTATGGAATGGAAATGATGAGAATAAGGTAAAGGCTAAGGTAGCATGTAAAGATGTATGCAAGCCTTGTTATGAAGCGATCTTAGCATCATTGTGGAATAGGACAAGGTTGCTTAACTAAAACATATTTGGACATCTTGCTTAGGAATGAAGAGATAGGTTAGTTAGACTAGGGCCAAAATTCTTAAAGGAGGAAAATTATGGAATGTTATAATTCCTAATGACACTTCTTGTAGTTGGATAAAAATGCTTCAATCAAGGGAAAAAGCTCAACGCTTCAAAATGGCAAATAAGTGATGGGAACAAATTCAATTTGGTATAAAATCTGGTATCTAAGGGCCCTTTAATGCATTTGATTGGAGAAACAAGCATTCATGAATCAGGGTAGCATTAAAAAACCAAGCTTTAGTCCTTATTTTTTACAAATGAATGGTCTTAGTTAGTTTGGAGAATTTGGAAGTCTATAAAACAAGATTTAGAGCCTGTTGACATGCTTAGGATGGACTTTACTAATTATTTGGTTAGGGGTGCAAAACTAGACAAACCTTTCACAATCAAGAAAACTTACAATTTAGGTCATCAAGCCTTCCCTCACACTCCTTAGATTTTCTACATATAAATGGTCTTAGTCGGTCTGGAGAATTTGGGACTATAAAACAAGATTTGGAGCCTACTCACATGCCTGGGATGGGCTTTACTAATTATTTGGTTAGGAGAGCACAACGAAACAAACTTTGGACAATCAAGTAAACTTACACTTTAGGTCATCAACCCTTGCCTCACACTCCTTAGAATTCCTTGTGTGGCACGAAGGATATGTTTTTGGACATGCTTTCATTCTTTGGCTTGTGGCACTACAAAAACTCTACACCCTTACTTCTCTTATGGAATATTGTCAATTAGAACTCTTGCTTTATGTGCACAGGTTCAAGAAATACAATGATCATCTCTTCTTCAAGCGTGAATTTGCTGGTGCTCTTTGGGAAAAAATTAGTGTTGAACCAAATTGGTCAACAAATATACTCGCCTTGACTAGTGACTTTTTAAGGTTTTCTCATGGGCTTTATATGGGGTTAACACCCTTTGGGAAGAAAGCATGCACAGTCATGATATATTATGTTTGGCAAGAGAGATATGCAAGGAAGCTTGGAAATTATGAAGTTACTATTGAATGTATTCTTAGGAAAGTGCTTGCTTCTTCTATGCCTTTAGAAAGTAACTCTTTGCTTTTGTAATGCCATCATAAGAGTTTTGTTAAATGCACTCTTGAGCTAGTCTACTTCTATTGATATTTGTAAATTCTAATTATCGATGGAATCCTGAACTTATCCGTAAAAAGGAGTTACTGCCTATTGATAGTTTTTCTAATTAATGGGTGTATTAATGTTGACAGTCAATTGTTCATGTGTATTGATGCAAGGTAGTAGAGATAGCCATACCTGAGCTATATGAGATGCAAATTGCTCATCTTGTTTCAATTGGATCAGAAGCATTGTCATCAATAAATGCAGATTGTGAGGATGGGTATGATTTCTTATATCTTCCTAGATTTTTTTGCTGCTGCTGATTTAGGCAGGTTATTGAGTAAACACAAACAAACACTATCCTCATCTTTGATAGATTTACAAAGCAATAGTTCTCTTTTGCTGGATTCAAAGCAATACTGGGAATAATTATATTAATGCCTACTTCTGTCCTTGTCAACTCTTGCCACTCTATAGGAAAGGTAAGCGATTGACATGCGATGTAAGGATTAATATGGCTCTTTTCCGATCATTTTCTGCGGGCGATTATGTAGCTGCTCAATGTCTAAGGTAAGTCTAAGAGAGTAAAATGAGTAATGTTTATATATATAGCCCCTGGCCAATTTGAAATGAAAATAAATAGGAACATTTTTCTATTAAGAGAAACCCATTGACCATGTGCTGTGTATATGTGTATATAGACATGTATATAACATGTATATTTAACCATTCGCAAGCTTTTGGTGTGCATATTGCTTTTCTTCCCTTCAGATTCTTTTGGCCGGTACCTTCTTTATTTGTAAACCTATTATTTTTTGCATCACTTTGTCAAAAAGACAAGAAAATATAAAGTTCAAAGTCCACCACTTGTCTGACATTGGAAGGGAGCTGAAAGAAACTAATGATTCTCATTCACAAATTCATCCCTTATCCACATAATACAATTTTGAAAGGGAAAAAAAGAAGAATGAACTTTTTCTTCTGACACATTACATTCTTGGTAAGATGATACAGTATTATAGATTCAAGAGTTTCCCTATGTAACAAATGCCAAGTTGTAGACATAATTGTTCAATGCTAGAAAATTGCAAAGGCTAAGTTTTAGACGTTAGTAAAATTGTCTAGGTTATGCATGCTGATTTTTTGCAATTAATGTGCAAAAATTGGAAAAGAGAGCCTTTTCTTTTAAAATTTTTTTTTTCAAATGATATGCACAATTCATGTTGCAACAGCAACAGGAACAAGGATTTCTGGTCATTGTTGTCTTGTCAGCTCTTGTGCAAATATTTGTCCTTTTCTTGGCGGACATTTATTTATCTTTCTACATATACTTTTATACGTCAATAATTTCAGGCGAAGATTGATGCATTATCACATGGAGATCTTTAAGAAGGTTGATGTTATTGTTACACCTACAACTGGGTAAGTAAGCTATTACCCATAGGGCATCAGCTGCATTTGGTATGCTGTTAATTGCATGAAGCAGAAAATACAAAGTTGTTCTAATCATTGAGATCTGCTGCTTATATGAAATGCAGATAATTTACATACAACAACTTAAAAAAAATGTCTGACAGAATAAGAAAGAAAAGAACTTTTAGAAAGTAGAACTTGTTACTTTGCATTGAAAATTGTGTGCGTCAGTTTTCTCTATGCTTAAGAAACCTTTTAATTGATATTATTTGACTTGTTTGACAGAATGACTGCCCCGAAGATACCTCCTAGTGCTCTAAAATTTGGAGAGACAGATTTAACAGTTACAGGTTTGTGCTTGCATTTTACATTTTGGGATTTTCAATTATAAACTTAATATATCTTCAAAATATTTCACAACTATATATTGATATGTTGCACTTGTTACATCTAATGTTGTCTATATTAGGCTAGATAAATTGCACCATGAATATCTTTTTTTATTACAATTATAAAGAAAATAATCTTATTGGACAGAACGTTGTCCATTAACTTGGTCGAATTTTTCTTTCACATGATTAGAAAGGTGTCTATTCTACACGATTGAAGGAATGCCCTACTGATTTAAAATGCTGTAATTTTCATCATAAGTTTGATTTTCTAGAAATTTACTTGAGACATCGGTTCTGGAAAGTTTGATCCACAAAACATTCAAAGTTTGTGTGTATACACATGATCCCACAATATCATATGGTCCAGATAATCTTGCTTGCATTTTAAGGCTGAGAATTTAGAAAAACAGTCGTTTTTATTTGGGGCAGATTAACTGATCAACCTATGATTGTCTGCTTGAGCTATAGAAACATCTCACTTCTCAAGAACATTTTGCCTCTTTCTCTGTTGTCCTATCTACTAAGCACATGATAGGGAGGGATCACTATCTTTTAGTCAGAAATGATGAAGCGTTGTGGATTAGTTCATCATGCACGAGGCAAGCTCAAGCTCACAACATTTTGCAGTAGCTCTCTTTAAGCATGTCTATTTGCGCAAGAAAAAGAAGAATCATTAATGCCTTTTTATGAGTTGTTGTGTCTTATGTTATGTTCTTTTCACGGTTTTATGCATGTCTAATGGTTTTTGTTATTTTAGCTGAATCAGGTTTGGATAGTGGGGTGGTTTATAGTGTGCAGAGTTGGTTTGTTAACTTGAAGTGTGTGGTCAGGGATTAAGGTAGAGGTGTCTGGCAGTGGAGATGTATCACTAATATTATGAAGTGGAGATCATGTATTGGGAATGGCTAATGCCAGCAATTACAAAAACTGCCCCTTTGCTACATTTGCATGTATTTTTGCCAAGTAATGGAAGTCAGTCCAGGTTTATCTCCAACTATCTTATTTTCCTTATGAGATCATTGGGTTCTCTCATAGATGCCCGTACTATTTCACCATAGGGAAACAAGGTAGAGGAACCATAAGATCAAAAGGTGAACTAGAAATTGTATTGAATAGGCTTATTACTAGAGTTTGTAAATTTTGTAACAATTTTATGTTAGAGCCAGGCTACATGGAAGAGATTAGATATCTCCAACAACAGTTTGAAGCTTTTATGACCATGTATAAAAATGATTTGAGTGCAAGTAGGGGCTATGTCATAACAACTTATGATTCTCTTGCAAAGTATCCATGGGGTGTGATAAAGAAAAGGAACACGAGGAGATTAGCAAGATGGTATGCTGCTTTGAACCCTGGATCAGATTACTATGTAGGTTTTGAGAAGGGGGCTGTTTTGCCCAAAGTAGTGAGAATGGATTTCCCAAAATATGATGGGTTCATGGATCCCCTTGGATGGTTAAAGCAGTGTAATCATTTTTTCAAACATCAAAGGGTTTTGTAGAGATAGTTGCTTATCAATTAGGGGGAGATGCACAGTTCTAGTTTTTGTAGTTGGAATGCAATAGACCAGGTGTTAAATGGGAGGAGTTCAAGAACTTTTGTAACTTGCATTTTCAACCTCCTTTGTAAAGTAATAAGCCAGCAAATTGGCAAAATTAAAACATGTAAGGTCAATGAAAGTTTATCGAAGAAAATTTGAATAGTTAAATGCCCAAGCTCTCCTTTTAACACTGGAACAAGAACTGATATTATGCTTAAGTGAACCAAAGGAATATATATGAATAGAAGTTGAGTACATCAACTAAGGAACTGACTCGAGCCATGAGTTTGGCCAGATTGTTTAAGCGATGCAGGGGTGCACTGAAGGAGGAGCCTCAGGATGCATGAAAAATGAATAACTAAGGGCCAACAGTAGTAAAGTCCCTATGTTAGAGGGCGAAACAAATTGGAAATGGAGGAAAGGAGGAGCATGGGGCTATGTGTCAATTGTCATGAGCCCTTTACGGTAAGCCATAAATGTAAAAGGTTGTTTTGGTTGGCATTTTGGGAGGGACCCAAAGAAACAAGGGTAGGAACGATGGAGACAGGGGAAGGAGATGCTGAAGGGGAGTTGAGATTTCTCTCCAGGCCATTGCAGGATTGAGTAGACCCCACGCGATGAGATTATAAGGAAGGATTCAAGGGGAAACGGTGTTGATGTTGGTGTACTTGGGGCGTGCATGACTTTGTGGATGACATGGCAGTAGCATAGCTAAAACTGGCTGTGGAACTCAGGGAGCAGCCAAGATTGATGGCAACAAATGGGGAAAAAATCAGGAGTGGGGAAATATGGAAACAATATTTTAACTTTATGCCATAAGAGAATTTCTAGTTGATTTGTACAAGCTGCCTTTATGCAGAGCTGGGATAGTGCTTGGGGTGAATTGGTTACATGCACTAGGCCTACTACCTTGGGATTTTGAGTCAATGCAAATGAAGTTCAAGTGGGCAGGCAAGGATGTGGAGTTGAAGGGGATAGACGTGCCCATGCGCAACCCCTCCCTGGTAGCTGTACTTATAGAAGTCAAGTGGCAAAGGGATATCCAAGTGCTGTTAACCAAGTTTGCATACCTGTTTCAAAGTCCACAAGGTCTTCCACCATCACAATAGTGCAATCACAAAGTTTGGCTGCAAACCCAATACTCCTCTAGTGATAGTTTGATCATACAGATACCCCATCACCAAATGGATGAGATTGAGAAGCCATATGAAGACATATTGGCTAGAAGCAAATACAGCCAAGTCAATTCTCTTTCTCTTTGCCAATATTGTTTGTACAAAATTTGGTTTAGACTTCATGATTTTTTATTGACTACCATGCTTTGAATGAAAAGATAGGCAAAAGATAAATTTCTAATTCTAGTCCTAGAATAGTTGTTGGAGCTGCATGAAGCCTAGTATTTCTCTCTTTAAACTAAATTTATGTTTAGGGTATCATCAAGTGTAAAAAATTGAAGTTGACATTGATGACTCTTTGCACTCACCATGAGCATTTTACTTCATTGTCATGCCATTCGAACTCACAAATGCCCCATTACTTTCCAAGCCTTGATTAATGAAGTGTTCAAGGGAGTCCTATGAAAATTTATGCTAGGCCTTTTCCATGACATTTTAATATACGATTAAACATGGGTGGAGGGCTTGCAAAATCTCTACCATGCATTTCGTTTGTTACGTGAACAACAGTTTTTCCTTTAGCAACAGAAGTGTGCTTGTGCACAAACTTAGGTTGCTTACTTAGTCATTTAATCACAACAAAGAGTGTTGTGTCAAGGCAGATCCAATGAAAATTGAAGCAGTCCTCAAATGGTTACAACCTACCACCATCATGGGCTTAAGAGGCTTCCTCAAGTTGACTGGCATCATACACGGTTTGTGAGAGGTAATGGGATTATAGCTGCTCCTTCAATACAAATTCTCCACAGCAATGGATTTCAATGGAATGAAACTTTGGAAAAGGCATTCAATAAATTGAGAGAGCCCATGACACAACCATCAAGTTTGGCACTACCCAATTCACCCAAGTATTTATCATTGAATATGGTGTTTCAGATTTGGGTATAGGAGCTATACTATAATAGCAAGGCCGACCCATCTCTTACTTTAGCAGACCATTCACATGCCACCATCTCAGATTGGCTGCCTTTGAGAAAAAGCTGATTGGGAAGTAGGCCTACTTATGAGGAAGAAAATTTCTTGTAAGGATGGATCATGATAGCCTCATGTTCCTTTTGGAGCAAAGAGTTACAACCTCTCCTAGCAACATTGGGTGAGTAAACTTCTTGACTTTGAAATTGAGTGTAAGGCAGGTCAGGAGAACAAGTTGACAGATGTACTCTTGAGACACAAATGAAGGACAGATATGTGCCATTTCTAGTCCTCAACTGCACTTATTTGAATTGATTTGGAAAGAAACAGGCTGCTCAATAGCGCTACAGCTCCCAGCAGAATGTGTGAGTCAGGGGGAGCTAAGAGCAAACTGATTAGTGAAACAAAGTCTCATATTCTTCAAAAATAGAATCCTTTTAGACTTGAAGTGAAACCTATGCTTCACTATTATTGAGGCACTCCATGATCATTTTTGCAGGGACAACAGACTATTCACCAGATCTCCAGAGATTTCTATTTGAAGGGGCTCGAACAACAAGTAAGAGAATATGTTAGGGCATGCCCTGTGTCAGCGCAATAAGGCACAGCACTTGCAACCTGCTGGCCTATTACAGCCTTTCAATATGCCCACTTGAATTTGATCCGACGTTTCCATGGATTTTGTTGATAGGTTACCTATTTCAAATGGGAAGTCAGTACTGCTGGTGATTGTTGATTGGTTTTCAAAATATGCATACTTTGTTCCATCCTTATAATGCCATTTCAGTAGCTTGACTCTTCTTCAATGACATTTTCAAATTACATGGGTTGCCTGGAACAATCGTAACCCATGGGCATGTAACATTTTCTAGTGCATTTTGGAGAGTTTTGTTTAAATTGTATGGCATGCAATTGGCCTTTTCTTTGGCTTACCACCCCCCAAAGTGATGGCTAAACAGAGGTGATCAATCAAACCATTGAGATGTACTTTCAATGCCTCATCAGTTACTAACCCAAGAAATGGGTAGATTGAATCTTGTAGTGGGGTTTTGCTACAACACGGGATACCAATCTTCCTCAAGGCCACACCCTTTAAAATAGTATATGGGTAGCCCCATCCACCTCTTCTTGCATATTGTTGTGGAGAAGCTAAGTTAGAAGCAATGGAACAGGCCCTACTCAACCATGATCAGGTAATAAAGGACACAAAGCAGAGGCTGACACAAGCAAAAAATTCTGTGAAGGCTAAGTATCGAAGCTTCGTGATGTCCAGTTTCAAGTGGGAGACATGTCTGTTGTCAGGGAAGGGACCATCGTATGGCAATAAAGATGTGTCACTAATATGGTGGAGTAGTGGCTATCATGTATAGGGAGTGGCTAAGACCGGCAGTTACATAGACAGCCCCTATGCTGTATTTACATGTGTTTCTGCTAAGTAATCAAAGTCAGTCCAAATTTATCTCCAATTATTTTATTTTGCTTATGAGGTCAGATGAGTCTCTACTATTTTCAAGCAATAGGGAAATAAGATAGAAAATCCGTAAGATCAAAAAGCAAATTGGAAATTGTACAGAATAGACCTATTACCCGAAGTGTTTCTCTATCCTGTAACATAATCATCATTCTTACTTGTAACTGTCATGTCTTAAGGTACCTCAGGATTGATAGGGGCCTCGCTTTCAGCAGAGAGTTTCACACTTTAACATCTTTGATGACCTAAGCACATGTATAAACATCATAACTGTATACCCTCCCATCTCTCTGTGAATTCTCAGGTGCTAGTTGCATGTTTGCTTGGCTATGTTAGTCCACATTTCAGGGGACATTGTCATTCCTCTTATGAAAATTCTCTGCTTAGAGTGATTTAATTTTACCATAATGATGTCAAGTCACGTTTGTTCTGTTTCAGGTTATCTTATGCGGTTTGTAGTTGCAGCAAATCTACTTGGGCTCCCTGCCATCTCCATTCCGGTAAGGGGTGCTCATGTTATATGGATTAATCTTTTGCACAAATGACTTATCTGGTGAAAGCTAATGAATATTTTGTGGGTTACAAATACGCCCTCATCCTTTCCTTGAAATCTGAGTAAGTTTAACTACTGGCTAGTTTTTTTGGGTAATGGCTAGTTCCTGGCCTCTGTTGGTCATTTCTTAAACGAAGAAGGTATTCTTTTATTAGTTAATAACTATTAAATACACTGATTCAGAATGTCAATACTTTCGACTGAGATATCCCACATTGATAACTATCGAATCCACTGTTTCCGACAGTCAATAATTTTCTACTGATAAAACAGTTACTCTTGAAGCAACTGTTTTTTTGTTTTCTTTTTATTTTTCATCTCCCTTTCTGCTAAGTTCATGCGAAAATCAAGTGGAATCAGAGTTGACTGGTACACAATCGTGAGCAATGATCATTTATCCTTGCTCCTTACCCTAAAAAAATCATTTGGATGACATCATTAAGATGGCAATTTTACTCTTTAATGAACACGCTCATAATTTATTCCATAGCACCGTCCACCCTACGCCCTTGATGGGTTGTTTTTTCCACCCAAGTGTTTGAATCCTTAGATGACACAGTCGTCCCTCATAGAAGACAGTCCACATGTTTTGTTTGACTAATTACATTAAAATGGAGAATGTTCTGACTTTAAGCGAAAATTTCCCTTTTCACTTGGCAAGAAAAGAGCCTTGATTATATTAAAAAGAGAGAGAGAGAGGGAAGAAAAAAAGGAAAGAGCCTCTGTTGTTACTCTCTTAGTTTATGTAAGATTAGTTATAATCAGAAAACTTTGACAGCGTAAAGACGTCTTTAGTTGGTGTCAGCAAAAGCAAACTAGCTTTCATATTTCTAAGCAAGTATCGTGCCCTGTTTCCAGTATCAGTTAGAGTATCTGAAAACAGTATAGCTGATGATGTCGTGTTCTATTTGATGCTTAGGTTGGATATGATAAGCAAGGCCTTCCAATAGGTTTGCAGCTAATTGGCCGACCATGGGCCGAAGCTACACTCCTTCGTTTAGCTTCAGTAGTTGAGGTAAGTAGACCTTTCGGTTTTAATGAAAGTTCCACTTAAACTTTTTGAAGTGCTGTGAAGGAACCAGCTGATTGGGATGTGATAAGCTAATGTGTCTCGTCTTGTGCCTTCAGGAACTATGTCCGGAGAAGAAGAAACCTGCATCGTTCTTTGACGTTCTGAAAACAACCTGAAAGCAGCTTTGCTTCCATTTCTGATTGAAATCTTCATCATACCTGGACCTGCAATGATTTTCTATATAACTGAAAAAAATTTGCTTCATCTATATGAGTTGCCTATTAGGAGTTGATATTGTTTATATTCGACGTCCAATAAATATATTTGGCATCATGGAGAAGGCTATATGAATCACTGGCTGACAGTATCATCAGATGTATTATTGTATACAATCTGCTGCTTAAAAGGAGACCATGTATAATTTTTTTCATAATTACATTCTCTTTCTCAAAGTTACAGGTTTATGATCAATGTAGAAAGAGGTACAATCAGCAGATTTTAACTGTTATGTGGTACAGCTATCCATATATGTACAATAGTAGATATCAATATAGCAAAACGTGATATAAATAAAAGCTGAAAAATAGACAAGCTCAATAGCAGATAATATCTCCTAGGCAAAAAAAGGGTTGAATCCAACTGAATCAAACCCAAAAATTGGTTTTTTTGTAAATTGTTTACTTTATGGTTCGATTCGATTATATATAAATGGTTCGTGATTCTATTTTGTGAAGTAAACTAAATTGAACTATTTTAAACTGAACAATAATTTAGTTAAACAAAAAAAATCATCTAATTGTTTTATGCTTTTATTATTTTCTTAATCAATTTTTATGAATTTCATCAAATTTTTCATATTTTATTCTTCTTTATCTTATTTTTTAATTAATTATTAAAATTAAGTAAAGTGAGTTTCATGTAAAATTTCATATTTAAAAATTTTCTTATTCTAAATTATTATTATTTTTATATGTTTTAAAATTAAGCGTCTAATTTGGTAATCTTTATGTGCCTCTCGTTTATAATCTAGTCTTTAGTGTATCTTTTTTGTTTTCTTCATTTCGTTTTTGGATGGGCAACTTGATTTTTTACTCCTTGTTGTTCTTCACTGGAATAGAATCTCTCATCATTGCCATATCAAGTTAGATTTATTAAATTCTTATGCAACTTTTGGTTAAATATCATTACATACGATAAATGTATGAAAAATTAGCTAAAAACATATGAATATTTAATAAAAGGAAAAATATGTTATTGAAGATAAAAATATTTCGCAATAATTTGATACAAACAATTTAAAAAATGGATTGAACTAGATTTAATTAAGTTAAAAAAATTATAAATCAAACTATATAATTATGTTTAATTTAAAAAAGAAAAATAAACCATTAGATTAAGTTCGATTTAATATGGTGATCCATATTGAATAAAATTGAATCATACCCATTCCTATTAAATATAGTTCAAATCTGACTTAATCAATGTGAAATTTGGCCTTCTTTGTAGTCTTATGATCCTAGAAGACTCAATTATAAGGAGAAAATAATAAGATAAAATTGATACACAAAATGAGTTATCGTGAGAAATAGGTATATTTGTCCCTCAGGAATAAACTATTTCCTAAAAGGGGTGATAACCAAAATAATTTGGAAAATACGGTTCTTAAATCACGTTTTAAGAATTCATTTTAACTTTTTCATTAGACACGGATACATGGCAGGACTTTGTAAAGAAATCGCATGTGGGTTTTGCGATTAGAAAATCACATTTTGTTGTTGCAAATTGCATCATAAATATGCATTTTAGTGTTTCTTTCGTCCCCCCTTACGTTTAATGAAATGGTGCGCATTTAGCCATTACAAAGATGCGATTTTTCCTGGCTTATTTCTTTCCCCGACCCCTCTTCCTAGCATTTGTGATAGTTACTTTCTCTCACTTTGAAAAAAAAAAAAGACAGTGTCCCCTCTCTTTTATACTTCCTTGCTTGCGATTTCCCAATTACTCTAGCATCAAAACCTATATATTGTGAGTTAAACTCATGCTTTCGGGGTATGTTTGTAATGTATTTTTCACGTTATTGTGGGAATTTCAAAGTAATTGACTTCTTCATTCTATAAACCCTAGTCTCTTTCTCTCTCTAAGTACATGGTAATCACCTAGCTTTGTATTATTGCATACTTTTTGCACTTGTGGAATATGGGGGATCACGTGAGATTCTCAATTTATGCTAACAGGAGTATATTGGATGGCAACGGGAGGATTCTCGGCATCATGTAGTGACATTCAATCAACTAAATGGGTTATTAGAGATTGAGAAGGATAGGATATAGGTAGCGAGGTTGAAACAAGCATACCATCAAATGTATGTATCTGTGGCTAGTGGCAAACTTATGGATCTTCCTCCTACACCTTTGTAGTCATGTCACACGTTAGTATGGACAAGACGGAAAAGGTTGCTTAGTGGTACTACTAGATCTACAGCAACTTGTCTATCGTACTATTTTCTATCCCCATCGTGATAGCAGTAGATAGCTCGAGACGGATGTGTAAAAAAGCTATGAATAGTAAGTCAAACCGTAAATCGATTTTTTTTTTTTCAATCGATTTGGCTATAGGATACCGGTTCATAGTACGGTTCGAAAAACCTAACTGAACCGAGCCGGCTGAATTATGAAAAAGATAGCAGACACTTACTTCACAAATGACACAGACTGTCCTCTCCTCATTCTTTACCCTCGTCTCCTTCTCTGGCCTCGTCCCCAATTCAAAAATCACACTTTGCTGTTTAGGAAAGCTCATCCTTCTATCTCTTTTATTTTGATTCTTTTGACAATGTTCAATTATTCAGTGTTTCGATTTGGGAAAAATTAGGATGACATCTCCCTCCCTCCTTTTTCCTTCTTCGGACCTTAGAAAATGAGTTTGTTTTGAATATTTGTGTTTGATATTTGCTGATTTGTTTTATGATATGATAAGCAGAATAATCACTTTACGTTTTTGTTATTTTAGAGGAGCTCATGTGCATTAGATAGTAAGGCTTGATTTACATGTTTTAAGAAGCTTAAAATTGAGGGATGACTGGTTACTTATACAAATGCTTGTACTGTATCCTTCATTCTGTATAGACGTGAAGACTTATTTTGACATGAAATATTCTATGTTTTTGGGTAAACTATTACCATGGGCTTATATATATATATATATATATATCTATTTATATATGTGTAATATCTTTGGTGGCTGAGTGCATTACGTGACATATTTCATGACAATTTCGAGGCTTCATTATCACTCTTGTAAGGACATATAATAATAATGGTTGGAATCGGGTATCGAGCTAGACTAAATCGTTTTTTTAATTAAATAACTTTATGAATTAAATTGTATACATAGGTTTGTTTTTTTTTTTTAAAAAAAAACAAATTTAGTTTAATAAATGGAAGTAAACTATACTAAATCGAGCCACACCTAATATCTAAACTCCATTCATCTACTCGAATTATAGATCAATCGAAATAAAGGGCAAATGATAGTTATCACTTTATCACAACAAGACAAAATTTAAGGAGCCTTTGATGAAGATCTGTTGTGGGTTTTACAAATAGGAAGAACACAATAGAGTGAAGGAAGCCTACAGGTTTATTAAGCTCCTCTTTTATTCATACATAACTTGTTTATATTATTTATGTGAACTATTATGCTATATGTTACCAAAACTCCCTAACTATCGATTCTTTTTTGTACAGATGGATTCAAGTCCAATTGATAGATCATTGCTTAAACTCCAAGACACTCATTGATCTACTGTAATATGGGTTGGAAGGGTGAATGATAACTTACTAAACTAGAATTTATAAAGTCTATGTTGAATGTTCGATATTATTGCACCAACACATTAATTTTTGTATGTCATTTTAGGATTTGCTCGTGTTAGTATGATACTAACAAGAGGCCTCCTCATGCTTTGTGAGTACAAGATTCAACTGACAACTTATCACTACTTTGGTTGAGAGATGGAGACAAGATCCACACTTTTCATATGCCATATGGGGAGGTTATCATCACACTACATAATGTGTTAGTTTAGTTAAGTTTGCCTATCGATAGTGGTGCAATTACTAAGTAGACATCCATCGATTAGGCTAATGAGTATAAGAGCCTACTAGATGCCAAACTTGTGGAGGAGAAAGATTAGAATGGTAGGCATTTTAAGATGTTGTGGCTAAAGAGTCATTTTGATCGCTTACTTGGAGTAGAGATTACTATCACGAGATATGCCCATATGTATCTCCTACAACTGTTAAGGGTATGGTTTTTCCTGATAAATTAGGAAACTTGGTTCACTTGATGTTTCTCTCCCTATTAAAGGACTTTGTAACAGTAAGGGAGTATACATAAGGGGTAGTATGCCTTGTTTAGTTATACAAGAATATTTGCTGTGCTGACTATACGATTACCTAAAGTAGAGGTGCTGCTATACTACTATAGGTCTGGGCATAGGATCGATTTCCTCACATTGCACTCTATCATCTTTAGATGTATATCCTTAGGGAAAGACTATTTGCATGTTGATGGAATGTCGACTTTGACACTTCAAACTTAGCTACTTATGTAGTATCTTAGTACCAAGATGTGTTTGATAGGTAGAGCTTGGAGTAGGTATGATAAATCATCTACTATAGTTATTTACTACTCATCATTAAATGTTGTTTCTCATTTGTTTCAATTACCTTATGTGCAAATCATTTGGAGATCTTATTCCCTTGGTACCTTTAAGGCATTACTAGCATACTATTAGGCGAGAAGCGACATCTAGCTTAACCGGATGCCTTTGATCTACTTTCACATCATGAAGTGGTACCTCTTAGATCGTGTCATGCGACGATTTGGTGGAGTACAGGAGATCCAAAAGGATCTAAACACCTTAGATGCCATTTATAAAATTGACTTAAGAAGGAAGACCGATGAGGATTGGAGATAACACCATACAACATAGATTCGCATGTGGGGAGAGCGAAGGTTGACACTTGTTGAGTTAAGGTGGTAGAAAGTTGTGTTTTTAACTAAGTTTATCAATTCTACATATATGAATTAAATGGGCCAAAAATACAAAAAGTATAACTAGGCTTCTATTATCCCATTGATTGTTAAGACATTAAATCATCTTCCTTATCCCTCTCTCTCTCTCTCTCACACACACACACACACATACACATGCATTCCCTTCTTAGGTATTTATAGCTTTCATTGGGATTTCAACTCTAATAGAAAAGTCTATAAGAAAGAATTATATTTTTAAGTTTATACTATTAACAACTTAAAATTAGTTGAAAACATTTAGTTTTGTTCAATTCATTACCTTTTAAAAGATAAAATAAGGGAAAAAAAAAATAGTTTCGACCCTAATCCTTATTATGTAAATATTAGATTATAGATAAAGAATTTTTATTTGGAAAAAGAGCTTAATTTTTTCATTTATTTATTTTCATATGTATTTTAAGTTTTTTTTTTTATAGTTATTATAAGTATATCCGTAGTTTTTTTTAAATTATTTTACATAGGTTATAGAAACTTATATTTTCTTCTTTCAATTTTACATTCAATTCTAGATAAAATTACGAGTTTAAGAACCTTATCAGGAGTTTTCACGAGCACATCGTTCTATAAGCGATTCACTCACAATTTTTGTACCATAATAGCCTTACTTACCGAATTGACTAAGAAAGGAGTTAAGTTTAGGTAGGATGATCGAGCTCAAAAGAGTTCAAAGAGATTAAAGAGAAATTGACCACTGCTCCTATCTTAGCCTTATCGAACTCACAGAAGGTGTTTGAACTTAAGTGTGACACTTCTAAAGTAGAGATCAAAGTTGTGCTCATGCAACAATAGGGGCCTATTATTGAGAAGTTAAGTGGTGTCTCTTTGAACTATTCAATTTATGAGAAGGAGTTCCACTCCTTTGTACACACACTTACTATATGGCAACACTGTCTACAGCCTATGAGTTTATAATCTATACTAATCCCGAATCCCTAACATACCTCTCAGGTCAACAAAAGTTTGTCATCAAACTAAATGAGTTAATTTCTTAGAAACCTTTTCTTATGTGATCAAGTATAAGAGAGGGAATGTAGACTCAATAGTAGATGTTGTGTCAAGGAAACATGTACTAATCACTCAACTACAAGCAAAAGGTCTTAAATTGAAATTATTGATCGAGCTTTATGAGCAGGATGAGTTCTTTAAGCTAATTATGGCTAAATGTCGAGATGGACAAATCGTTGAAGGATACTACCGAGCTGATGGATATTTATTTAATAAGGGTTGCCAATGCATCCTAAACAGATCGATATGGGATTTTTCAGTCTAAAAGCCCATGCCAAGGGCTTAGTAAGTCATTTTAGGGAAAAGAGGACATACGAGCTATTGAAAGAGCACTTCTTTTTGCTTAGGATAATGAAAAATATACATTAGGTACTTAAGAGGTATGTAGCATATAAGAAAGCGAAGGTAAAGAAATAACCCTATAGGGATTACACAACTCTACTCGTCCTTAATCATCTCCTATTCAAAGATTGAAGATGCTTTATCTATTGTTAGCCCCTTTGTACAAGAGATCATGTGACTATATGGAGTTTCTTATATTGTGATTGATCAAGATTCAAAGTTCACCAGTTTCCTCTGGAGGACACTATGGTAGAGGCTAAGAATGAAGCTAATGTTTAGTGCCTTTGTCAACCCAAATAAATAGATAAGCTAAAGTGGTTAATTGAACTTTTAGGTCATTACTACGAGCTCTAATAGGAAAAAATTTGATAGATTAGGATTTATGTCTATCCAATGTAAAGTTTGCTTATAATAAATTTATCCATAGTTCCATCACTAAGTTAATGTTTGAGATTATCTATGGGATTAACCTAACCCTACCACTAGATATGATGTTTACCCCCAACTACTAAGGATGAGATCTTTGGAAGGAGCGAAGTGAGTCAAAGAGCATAGGAAACTGCATCAAAAGGTTGCAAAGCAACTCTCTTGTACCATTGCCAAATAGAAGGAGTGTAAAAATAGGGGAAGGAAGGCTATGGGCTTCTAACCAAGTGATCAAGTGTGGATACACCTTAGTAGGGACATGTTTCTGAACCATAAGAGCAACAAATTGTCACCCTGCATTGATTGGCCATTTAAGATTTTGAGGAAGCTTAGTGATAATGCCTACAAGCTTGAATTGCCCAAAGGATGTGGTATGTCCCCAATTTCCAATGTAGCTAACTTGACTCCATATGTCTTAGATGAAGTCAATCCCCAAGATTTGTAGTCAAATCTTCAACAACCTTAGGGTGTTGATGAGAGTTCAACCTCTTTGCCATACTTCCCAATCTCTAAAGGGTGAATACTAAGCTTTAAACTAATCACCTGAGGTCTATTTTAAGGCATATAAGGTTTGAAAATGAGGATCCTCGATGGCAAGTTAGTGGAGATGAATAGGCTTGTGTCTAAGGCTTCTCCTTACATCTCATCGAGCTATTTCTCTTTGATTTAAGCCATCGAACTTGTTTTAGATAGTTCTATTGACTTGTCTGACAAGCCCAAACAACTTGGATGGTTTGACTATTCTACTCATTAACCTGAATTTGACTTGGTTAGCTCATTTTCTAACTTGTTTGCCAGAGAACATCTCGCTTAACTAAAAAGCTGCCACTATACTATTTTCTTTGTTTCTACTTAGTTGCATGTATTTCCTACTTGATACGTTTTCTAACATTCTTCACCATTAGCACACGATCTTAAGATGATTCTCTTGTTCTATTATGTTTTTGTCCATTTATTGCATGTATTATTACTACTTTTATTTCATATCCTAGTGACTTTTACATGTGTATATTTCAAGTGTCCTTTTATATGTAGACATCAATCATTTTTCATTATAGTGAATATTCCATTCCTACTTTCTTATAGCGCAAGCTTCAAGTTTCCAATTTTTCTCTTATCAAATTCCTTTAGCAAAGATTAGTGGCGATGACCCCATGCTTACATTTATGAGTCATATTGAGTGCGAGGATAGGTTCATGATGGATTGTTGTGAGTCATATCAACTATCCAACTTTCCAACTCCTAAACACACCAAAATTTACCATAATTAATGTTATATCATATATTACAACATTATAAAGTACATATACATATTTAATATGTCTATCAATGCAAATGTAACGTGATATGTTAATATAATATTATATAACGTTATATATGCATACATACATATATACATATATGTAATAGATATTATTCTAAGTTTGTGACTATATATGATTATTAATATAATATCTACATACTACGTATAAATTTCTTAATAATATATTGTTTACATATATTTATTATAATATATTTTATTACAATATAACCAAAGACATACACATTATATACAACAAAAGGGCTTATTATTTTTTAGCTTCTAAGACACTTCCATCCTTACTTAAATTTAAGTCTTCAAGAGATGCTAAGCTCACTTCTGTTAAGTTTATAACACATAGGAGCAAGACTTATGTACAAACCTGACATCTATAAATAACCAAAGATATAGTATGTCGATCAACATTTTTATAGATAGAGAAAAACATTACAATCTCCAAAAACTGACTTATTGCTCTCAAACATCCCAAACTCCATCCTTAAGCTTCAATCTTCATTGCTTGCACTTGAAGTTAGCAAATATTAACCCTTTAGTTCCTTATAGAACAAAGTGAATATAAAAGGCAAAACATAAAGAAAAATTGCTAAAACATGTCGTGTTTACAAACATTATATTCAAGCAACAAGCAATGGAATGCAAGTGAAATACCAATATAGCTAATGCATCAGTATCACTTACTGGCCACCTAATTAAAGAAATCTTACTAAAGCTTTCATATGGCTTAGGATACCTTAACATTATTTCACTTTCACTTTAGCTCAAATCACTTAACCAATCTTTAGTCTCAACAATTGCTTTCTTAAGCTATACACTTAAGTATTAAAGATCAAGAGTCAGTACTTGTTCCCTTCTTTACCTTTCACCAACTTCAAATAAGCAAAAAAATTGAGGGGGAGGGGTGCAATCTTAGTAGATCACTCATTACTAGATCAATTTGAGGCTGCATCAAAACATAGTAGGTCAATTCGAGGATTAGACCACAAACTTATGGTGTTAATTCAAAGATCATACCAAAAACTTATCGAGTTGATCCTTAGATCATAACATAAATTTACTAGGCGGTAATGAAAAATTTATCTTTAGGCAATCTCTTGTTAGAACTTAACTTATTATGGCTAATATGCAAAGTATGTAAGATGATAACCATGAACTAGTGGTCAGGTAAGATAAGCAACAACATGGCTATACATGACTTCTATTAACAATATCTAATCAACTTTAATGAATACCAAGTCAGAGATTACTTTTAGTAAATGATCTATCATATCTCGCTCATATCACATATCTAAGCACATGTACCATCATAATCAAGTAAACTAAACTCACAAAGTTAAGAACCCTAACCCAACTCCACATACTAGAGTCACCACCTCCACATCTCATCAATAGAGCCTAAACAACACTCTAAATCTTCATGTAAAGGTTATTGTAGTGATTATATGGGGTAAATTCAACTAGCAAATAAGCATTCTATATTATTGACCACAATGCTACATAATCATTTTAATGAATAGCTCACTTACTAGAATAAACCAGAATCTCGCAATTAAACATGAAAAGGAATTCAGGAATCAATCTACTCACGTAAGATAACTTAACTGTACTCAAATAAGTCAAAAACACCCAATGTTATCAAATTCGGACCGGAAGGTTGACTTGAGAGTGAGGAGTTAAGGGTCGAAAGGTTCGATAAGGGTCGAAAGGTTCGATAAGGGTCGAATCAAGGTTAATATATAATTCATATTTATTTATAAAGTAATAAAAATTTTCTATATCCTTAAAAATTGAAAGCTAAAATCTTTTATAGTATATTTTTTATTTTTATTTGATTTACATTTATTTTTTTTTTCTAGTAAATTGCTGTAGTTTCTACAAAATATAAGATTAATAATATATTTTGATCAAGAAAAACCTATTAGGTTCTTATAGAAACGAGGTTAGATCGGTTGAGTCAATAAAGTTGAACTAAGGTCATTGTAAGGGTCAAAAGGGTTATTCAAATTGGTTTTATAGAGGGATTGGGTCTAACAGGATTAGACCAGGCAAATCAACTTAGGTTTGACAACACTAAAAACACCAATTACATAATACACAACATAGCTTTTTTTCTTATGTTAACTTCCATAGAAAGAAACTTCCTCATTTCTTATCCATTTTTAGCATTTATATACAATTACGATCATTATTGAAAATATTATCCTAATATACCAAAGCTCCAAATCTGCCCAACATATCAAAATGGCTAAATTGCCCTTTTAATGATGTGGATCTATTCATAAGCTATGATATCTATATACTTAAGTCGATAATATGTTTGATTTATGCTAAATTAATAAATTATCTCTTATTTCTTCAACTTCAAAAACTACTTAGCAACCAATGACCATTAAGATATCATATCAAAGTCTTACAGTTATCATAATTGCTAGGGAATTAATTGGAACTAGTCACTTTTGTTAGTATATAACTAGATATTCACTAAATTATATCATAAATAACATATGGGCCAAATAAGTTTACTAAAAATACTATAAACACATAAAAATACATACTTCTAATATTGCCCCTCATGTATGCAAAATTAGCTCATTGCATACAAGTTCCCCAATTGATCATTTTAGGACTAAATTATCCGAAAGTTTACTTTAAATTGCATAAGTAATCAAAAGTAAAAACATATAGTATGCATCCTTATTGAATTTTCCTTGTGAAGAAGCATATAGTATGCCACTTCAAGACAAACATTACCAAAATATACACCTTCTTTTCAGACATAGTATACACATTCAAGCTACATGAATTGTGAAAAGTGAAGGCATATTCTTGTATGCATACTTTTACTAAGGCCTATTTTGATATTATTATCTATAATATTTAAATTAGAAAAGTAAGAGTAAATGTAACTTTTATTCCACTACACACTTTATATTATCTATTTTATCTCTAAATGAATAAGTTGACTTTCTCTCTTTTATATTGCTAGCGAATGGTGCACCCACGACATGTATGCTAAAAAAATTAAATTAAAGTCCTTTAAAATTTTGTTTTCTTTTTTTTTTTTCCATAACATTATAAAGTTTTCAATTTCAATAATCAATTTTCAAAAACTTTTGGAATTTGTTAATTATATAAAGTGTTTTCATTTAAGTCAATTGTTTTTATTATATATTTTTAAGCCTTTTTTTTTAGAACACAAATGTTCCTCCAATTAAAAAAAAAATCACTTAGTCCATATTTCATTATAGCTATTGATTTAGTAGTTTTGTAAATATGTTTTTATAATTTACATTGAAAAAACTAAAATTTTTCGTCATATAATTTTATTTTTCAAATACAAATACAATAAAATAATTAATATATGATTATGTTATTATTAATATCGAGAATATTCACTTTTATAGATTTCTTAAACTAAAATGTTTATCTACATTACTTATAATAAATAGTGTATTTTAGGGAAAAAATATGTGATTATATTATTATCTTATTGTACATTGAAAAAATAAAAAAAAATTAATTGTATATTACATATAATGCATTTTAGGATAAAGGTCAATATATAATTATGTTATTATTGATATTGAGAATATTTACTTTCACAGATTCTCTAAACTAAAATATTAATTTACATTACTTATAACACATGCATTTTACAGAAAAGGAAAATATATGATTGTGTTATTATCACATTGTGTATTGAAGAAATGAAAAATTAATATTCATAAAACAAATTGATGTATATCAAAATCACAGGATATATGAAAAATTAATATTCCCTTTTTCTTTAATAAGGCTTTTAGCCTAAATAGACTATAGGCAAATATTCGCTATTAAAATCATATATTACATATAATTATATATGATGTATTTAGAAAAAAGATAAATATATGATTATGTTATTGTATATACCAAGAACATTTACTTTCACAAATTTCTTAACTAAAATTTTAATCTTCATTATTTATAACATAGAATGCATTTTGGGGAAAAAATAAATATAACAAAGTTTTTTTTATTGTTTTTTAAATCTTTTTTAGCATTTTATCAAGTAAGATACAAAACAAAAAATAAAAGTATAAAATCAATAAGATATATAAAAATAAAGAAAAGTTACCCATTATCTACATGAAAATATATAAGTTATTGAAAAGAGAGTGGAAAAGTGGGAAAGAGAGAAAAAATTGCATACAAAAGTAAATAGAGAAATGAATAAAGAGAGATAAAGAAAAATGAGTAAATAGATAAATTTATCTATTATTTATAATTTTAACAATTTATTTTGTTATTGTTTTTTTTATTAAATAATAACTNAGTATTTCTAATGTAGTATAAATAATAGATATACAATAAATTTTGTTTTAATCACGCATTGAGAAATAAAAGTGTTACATCAATTTAATCAAAATTGTTAAAGTAAAGCACCATTATAAATAAATACATCCAATTTTGAATTATTCAATAGTCATAATTTGTTTCTTAATATACTTGTGAAAACTTTCAATTATCCAATTAAATTGTTTGCTCTCTTTTATTAAATTACAAGTTAGATAGATAAAGGACTCCAAATTTGTATAGTTTATCTATATAACAATAATCATAAAAAAATTTCACAATTGATTATAAAGAGAAAAGCAAAATGTCTATTTTCTATTAAATAAATTAATTATTTTCAAAAGAATGTAATTGGATAACAGATTTATTGACATGGAAGGACAATGGGATACATTTAGAAGTGTAATCTTTATCCAGTTTTGGTTTTGATGGATGGATAAGAATCCAAGGTGTCAAGCCTCCTGGGTTTGGATTATTGAATATCTGAGGAAGACTAAGCATCATTTGTTTTAATGGTATAAATCTACTTTCACTGAGTCGGTTCCATGAATTTCAGGTTTTTTTTTTTTTTAATGTTTTTTACTTTCTTCTGACGTCCTGTTTGACAAGAGTTAATATGTTTCTTGTTTTTTTTTTTTTTTTCTAATATCTATCACTATTCATATGTATTTATTTAAGCTTTCTCAATCTATTAACCTTTTATGACGAAGATGTAAATGGAGTATTGTTTGTTGAAAATAGAAATTTCTTAACAAACTCTTCCATGTTTTGCCTATATATGAAATGAAAAATGTAAAGGTTTCAGAATGTTTTTTTGTTTTATTATTGTGTCCATAACAACAATAAATGCACATAAATTTCAATTTTTAGCGTTATACCTTTTGAAATGGATTGTTTTAATATTAGACTAGAAATCTTATGCATTTCGCGGCTCCACTTTTACAACTTCATGTGGAATGTATTTGTATTTCCATTTGTATTTATACTATATGAAGCATACGTATATTAGTATTTGATTCTCATGCTCTTTTAATAGGCTTAACTTTCTCACATTTTTGTGGCTCACTTTCGAAATCTAGATGAGATAAGTTGAAAGCAAAATTATTGTCCAATTTTGAAGAGTCTTTCAATCTCATTGAGATTCCATGGTATTGTTAATTTTTACAAAATTTACGTTTTCGATCATTTTTTCAAGTAATAGACGACTGTTGAAATGCTGTTTCATTGATTGTATAAAACAATAAAATGGATGATATCCTTAAAAATATTTTATAAGGCATAAAAGCCACTTGCCAATTGTCTTTCTTTCCCCTCCCCCCCCCCTTTTTTTATAAGTAGTTGGAGGAAATATATTTCAATTTTCGATCTCGTTTATAAAATGGGTTTTTGAGATTTGCAATTGAAATCAAATAACTTTTTTTCTCTTGCACATATGAATACTAATTGCCAAAAACAATTAGTAGTCTGTGTCTTAAGACAAACATTACGGTTATGCATAAATGGTATTTCTTTCTATGTTGACAAATCCAAAATGCAATTAGGATTTTTGTTGGTATTCTTCAAGCACAAAAAAGAAAAGAACTAATTGGTTTGTTAAAAAGAGATATCCTCTCGTCCTCTTCTTGATCAACTGCGGGGGGGAATGGAAAATATTGTATATTTTTACTTTTATATAATTAAGTAAAGAATCATTTTTTGTCATGCACCTCTGGAAAAAATAATGTACATTAAAGCATAAAATTTAATTCTTTTTTTAAAAATATATTTATGTTCTTATAATTCTTTAGAGGAGAATACTAAGATTATTCAAATAAAATTTACTGTACTTTAGTGCATAACGAATTTATATCATTGGGGTACGCAACTAGTTATTTTCTCAAGGGCCTGTTGAGGTATCAAAGATGCCCCGCGAAGTTATAAACTAACAAAACGGACGCACGCTCCCTCTCCTCTGGTCTCTGTCTCTAGAAACATAGAGGGTGAATGACCCAAATCTACAATGTCCATAAAGCTTCCGTCCACACCATTCACATTCCTCATAACCTTAACCCTTACTCTCCTCTACTTCTTCTTCTCCACGCTTTTCACTTCTCCATCTTCTCTTCACCCTACTAAAACCCTAAAACTCCCAACTTCCAAACCCACCTGCAACCTCTTCGATGGAAGATGGGTTTTTGACCAAAAATTGCAGCGCCCGTTATACGACGACACCTGCCCATTTCACCGAAACGCCTGGAATTGCCTCAGAAACCAAAGAAAAAACATGGATAAGATCAATTCCTGGAAATGGGTCCCCTTTGATTGTGTTTTGGAGAGGGTTGATCCATTTGGGTTTTTGGAGTTTATGAGGAATAAGAATGTTGGGTTTGTTGGGGATTCTTTGAATGAGAATTTTTTAGTGGCGTTCTTGTGTATTTTGAGAAATGCGGATTCGGGGGCTAAGAAATGGAAGAGGAAAGGAGCATGGAGAGGTGCTTATTTTCCTAAGTTTAATGTTACCGTCGCATATCATCGTGCAGTTTTGCTGGCTAAACACGAGTACGTGATTCAGTTCATAGAAATCTATTCATTTTTTTTTTTTAGTTGAATTTCGGCATCATTTTAGAGTTTGATTGTTTTCACAAATTGAAGAAATGATTCTCCCACTTGCTTCGATGTTTGCTATATGCTTTATTGTCTAATGTTAGTGTGCTTACTAATAGAATTATGTTTTACGTTAGATGGGAAAAAGACATGGAGGAAAACACTCAGAAATGATATTTCGTGCTTGGATAGTAGAGAGGATATGGTTGTCAATGGAGCACAGTTGAAACAATATTATGTATTTATACAACCAAACCCACCCAATGGGGATAAGGCATGTGTTGTCGTCAATTGTTGTGGAGGATGCATCAACAGTTACTAACTAGTAACTTCCTGAAAATGATTCCTTACTAGTTGCTGCTAATAGTGTTGTTGCCAGGGCTGGTGGTGCACTTAATGCACGGAATAAGGAAAATGACTTACTTGAGAAAGCCCATTTTTTACACTACAATGTTCATTTTAATGACTTGAATGATCATAGACCAAGGTCCACGGGAATTATTCAGTGAAGCCAATACATTTTGATGGAAATTTGCCAATTGGTATCAGCATGTCATGAGTCTCTATCTTAACATGATATTATCCAAGCAGTTTGAGGAGCTTAGCTCGAAAAGAGCAGTAGGTTATGTGTATTAATTAGAAATTAGAAATGACTTGCTCAATATTCATTGTTTCGAAACAAGCTGTATATATGTTCCTGTGGAATTTATAAAATGTGAATCTGGGCAAAAGTAATGGATCAGATAGATATAATCATATAAGACTATTGTACGAATGCTATGTTTGTTTCCTTTTTGTTCAATTGACGAAACATCTGTTATCCTTGCATTTTGTGCTTTACTTGAGGAGTAAGAGAAATGCAACCAGCTTGAATAAATTTCAAATACCAGTGTCCATTTGTGCATCATGAACATGATTCATTTTCTGCTTCATAAGCTCTATAATGATATATATGCATACCAACTAAATGCAGTGCCAAGTCACTGAAAGTTTTGTTTTCCTGATGGAAAAATGCCACATGAAGTCTGTGATGCATGTTCCTCTCAGTTTCATGAATCTCAGTTCTTTCATATTGATGCATTGGCTTGCTGTCACTCTTGTTAGATTTTGTTATTGTCAACCTCACTTCGTAACTGAAATAACAAGGTGGCAGCCAAAGGAGTCCCTGGTTCCTGGTCAGCAAGGTTCTAAAGGCTTTTATCGGGTAGATGTGGATGTTCCTGCTGATGATTGGGCAAACATCAACGATTTCTATGACGTCCTTATTTTTAATACTGGACATTGGTGAGTCCTCCACACCCCCGCACCAACCCCCCGCCACCCCCCCCCCCGCCCCCCCCCCCCCCCCCCCTCCCTCCCTCCTCTTATCT
>JAMXBB010000011.1:59978922-60177137 GCA_024138015.1 Lumnitzera littorea | reverse complement strand
CCCCCCCTCTCTTCCTCTTTTCTTTTAATGTATATTTGTACCCATTTGTCTACTGTTCTGTTTGTTCTTTTCTTGGACAGCACCAACTCTGTGGTGATTATTTTTATTAAACTAGTCATTATGGAAAGCATGCAGACCAGTTTGATATTATGGTTTTGGCAACCTTGATTGTTGCTTTTTACTTCAGTATTTTTTTTAATACAGCAGCAGCACCCTTAAAATGAGGACTTCTCTTGTCATTTATTCTGCTAAACACTACAACTACCGTAATATAATTTTGTGTAGAGATGCCTCATGCCGTTCACCAGGCTTCTGGGAATGTCTTTTTTGGAAATTCTGGCTTTTCTTAGCATGACATTCGGAATTCTCATGTTTTCATGACAGTGGATTGTACCGGGATAGATAGGCATTTCATTTAGTTATGCTTTCTTGCTGATGGGATTGGTCAAACACCATAGTTATGTGGTCAGACTATAAGTAAATATGAATTACTTATTGTGGGCAAACAATATAACCTGTTTATTTTCCCATACTTAATGAAAAGGTTGTAGTAATGGGAGGCTGTAAACTTGGTCTTTTCGATAGGTGGGGCCTTGATAAATTTCCAAAAGAGACACCTCTTGTGTTTTATCGATCCGGGAGGCCTATAGATCCTCCTCTCAAGATGTTAGATGGACTCAAAGTTGTCCTTGAGAATATGGTTTTGCATATTCAAAGAAAAATCCCTGACAAGATGCTCAAGTTCTGGCGGTTACAATCACCAAGGCATTTTTATGGTGGTGAGTGGAATAAGAACGGAAGTTGCCTCTTTGATGAGCCTCTTGCAGAATCTCAGGTATGAATTGATGTGGATATTAGCATGACAGTGTTTTGTACCCCACTGGTGTATTATCATTCTTTTCAATATGATCTAAGCCTAATACCAAATGTTTTTCTTTTTAAGCTTTGACTGTGCCCAAAGATTCCCCTAATCTGTCGATGTTATCATAGTTTCAGTTCCTAGTTCTCAAAGGTTTTCGTATTTGTTAATATTAGACATTATTCTCAACAGCTGGATGTGTGGTTTGATCCTGGCAACAATGGAGTGAACAAAGAGGCAAGACAGCTGAATGATCTGATAAAAATGGCAGTGCAAGTAACAGATATTCAGCTGCTGGATTTAACCCACTTAAGTGAGTTCAGAGCCGATGCACACCCTGCCATTTGGCTGGGAAAGAAGGATGCTGTATCAGTCTGGGGTCAGGATTGCATGCACTGGTGCCTTCCTGGTGTGCCAGACACATGGGTTGACATCTTGTCACAACTCATCCATCATGGCTTGGAGACTTGAAACTGCCGACAAAATAGTTATTAAGAAGTCTGTGTTGCAATTAACAAGAAACGTCAAGCCAATACCAATGGCCCGTAACATGGGATGGGAACTCGGTGAAAGTTCTGCACCATGAGCTTTATGGAAAAGCTTGCAGATGTCTTTCATTTCCCATTATTCTTGTGGTGATGGTGTGCATGAGGAAGCTGATACAGCACATAATCGAGAGTCATGGCAGGGCAGATTCAAAATTTGTAGAGCTTATTTGATGTTGTTTCTGCTCTCATAATTTGTTATCCCTAGGAAGCAGAGGGATTGGCAATGCAAAGATAGAAGAGCTGTTAACAGGCAACTGCTGCTTTTTTTCTTCACAGTGTGTAGCCTTAAAACTCCAATTCTTTGATTTATTTATGACTCGTGGTTTCCTTTTATATTTACATCTTTCTGTCTTCGGGAAAGCTCCTCTTTTACCGATCTTACAGCAACTCAAATCAATGTCACCGGCACCAGAATGAAAATATTTATTAGCTGCTTATGGTTGTAGCATCCTGCGGCTGCAGTCCTTGCTGTAACATGGACTCGATGAAAGTTGATACCAAATATTATGTTCAATATGTTAGGACGTGCCAATGTCAACTGGCTGCTTCTGCTCGGTCTTAAAGCATATCAATAAACAAAAAGACGGCAAAAGGCCAGGATAGGAACTTTCTATCTTCAAGCTTGGTTACGTACTTCAGGAGACGGGGAATTATATGGAACACGTGAAGAAGGTTTTTTCTTTTACCTCACGACAAGGGTCTGGAGGACACCTATGATCTTTTTTCTTTCTTTTTTGTTTTTATTATTAGTAATAGAGTAATCCATAAGAAATTCTCTTCTTAAAGGCCTCTAATCAAGGTGTAGGATTCCCTGTTAATCCACTTCTAAATAATTGAAGATTTTAACCCTTGCATCATAACCAAAATTTCAATAAATATGATAAATAACAAAGTGGAGTTATCGGATTTTATTCCTCGAAATAACAATCGAGGACCAAAATACTTATAATGAAAGAGAGTGCATCGATTGTCCTAAAACCTCTTAAATTTTCATAATCAAGTTTCAAAACCTGCATGCGCGATCGATACCATCTTGCCATCTTTGCATATTTTAATAAAAAAAATGTTTTCGAAAAATTTTTGGGTAAATTGCTAAACTGAGAGTTTTAAAACTTAATTCTGAAAATTAAGAAAAAGAAATAGAGCTTAATTATTGAAATAAAAAAAAAAAAATTGGTTTTTACTAGTATTCATTGTGATTGAACCAACTCGGATATAGAGTGGACTTGGGCTTCATCTTCTACTCTTAGTCACCTACACCCTTGATACAAAAGTTAGAGGATTAAAAAAATAAAAAAAAAGGAGAGATGAGCAATAAGGACTACATGGGCCATGCTCACCTCATGCGTGTGTGGTGTGTCAAACTTCTATTTAGGAGAGAAAGTGGAGGGAGGGATTCTTAGAGAGTAAGAGAGGGTTCTTTTACTTGCCGGTGCTTTTTATATAATTTACTTGGACACGTAGTGATTAGGAATTTGCTTATAGTAGCTGATGATAGATATATACTCTCTAATAGAGGATAAGTTTCATTACGGCTAATATGTCATGACTGACCAAGCCACTAAATCAATGGCTTAATGATTTGACGGGAGTAGATGTGTCCTTTTTTATGTTTTTTCAAATTATGATATAATGATTTTAGAGAGAAAAAAATCAAATCTAATCCCATGTATTAAAAGATCAATATTTATATTACTAAATTATAAAGGTATAAAACTCACAATATATAACATATAGGTAATTCCCATAAAAGTTTGTAGAGCTACCAATAAATTAAGCTATTCGTGAGTTATTTCAACTAGTCTTACCTTAAAGCTCAATTAGTAAATGATCAAATTTGTTTAGATTTGTAAATCAACTTGTTTAGATTGGTAAGTAAGCATGCAAGTTTTATATATATTTAAAATATTATATATATATATTATGTTATGTTATATATAAAGCATAACTAAAATTCAAAATCTAATATGTATATAATATATATAAATATACAATATGAAATTATAATCTTTATTCCTTATTCATTAATCTATTTATTCATTTTATACAATTAAGCTCTTGAGCAAAATTGAGCTCAACTCTCATGCTTGATTTGTAAATAAACTCGGCTTGAGATTAAAATAAAATTTATTTATTTAAATTAGTTGAGTTTTTGTTTTTTTTGGGCCAAAAAATTAGCTGAGTTTAAGCTGTAATTTTTAAACCTGGTAAAAACTCGAGTTAGCTTAATTTCGGCCATAAAAAGTTTGTAATAAATTTCTTCTGTTTTGATATTTAACACAACTTTTCTCTCTCTTTTTATTTAAATTTTATTTTTTAACTTATTTTCCCGAGCCGAAAAAGAATAGCCGGGAAAGGCGGTTAGTCATTGGGTTGGATCAGTCCGTACCTCACTCACAACTGCTTCAACTTTTAGTCAAACACAAGAGAGGCTTCTATCCTCTGCTGTGAAGGTACATACTTTGTCTTGTCTCTCCAATCATTACTCTCTTCCCCTATGCTATCATATCTACGTCCAAATCATACCCTTCTTTAACCTCAAATCAAAGTAATCTCACAACTGAATTCTTGATAATTGCATGGTTAAATCTCTTTCTTGCAGTCATACAACCTTAAAATTGCCAAATTCAACAAGGAAATGAAACACCGACTGCCCTAATTTCCATCTTGGAATTGAAAAAGTTCGAATCTTTGAACTTCCAACAGGTATGTATATCTGTTTATTGGTATATACCGGTCTTTCTCTCTCTTTTTAGGGTTTAGCACTTCGTTGATGAATTGCTCCTCTCTTTTATGTAGCTCTTGTAGTTATCCTTGTTAAATTTTGATGCTGTGAAGGGAAATTCTAGTATAGATCCAATTTTATTAACCGAGTTAGGGTAAGGTACAAATACTATGTGTTGTGAAAGCTAGCGCTATGGTAACTTCATTTCCCCATATGAAGGCGTGAGTGGGTTGTCTGGAAAAACTTAACCTGGCTTATAGTAAGCGTGCTGCGGCGGGTATTGGGATTGCTCAAGGGAAATTCTAGAGTCTTGTGCACCAGTATGATGGTTTTCCAGGTTTGAACCCTAGGTAATACATGTAGAATTATAAGGAATTCAGTTAAAGAGGATAAAAAATTACATTATGATAGAATAGAGTAGGATATATAATATGGTTTGAGTAATTTTGAGGCCGTCTTGTGGTTGCATAAACCACATTACAATACCTACACATGGCTATATTCCAATTTGCAGTGTGTAAACTTGTGGTTTCATGAGAAACTAATCTGATACATCATGTGATTTGTCATGTAAATGCCTAAGCTTTAAATATTAGGCTGATCTCTTGGGTTGGTACAAAGATAAACTGACGTATGTTAGGTGGTTGTTTGCTTGGTTTCACTGTCTTTAATAAAAATAATAATAATGAAGTTAAAAGAATTCCTTCTCATGAATGGGGTTAAGATTTTGTACAACTGTAACGCAAAGGAAGAATGAGCGATAGGTTAATTTATTGGGACCATGATTAGTTCCACTGTCTAACCTATTCAATAGATGATATTGGAGAGGAAGAATTGAAAAGATATGATGTTATGCAGCTAATGCTCTCTCAGCCATATAATTATAGCTGTTCATGTTTTATAACTTTCTGTCAGAACCCAGTTTTACCCTCATGTTGAATTTTGTATTCTCATGGTACAGTTTTCCTGCTTCTAATTGTTGCAATTCCTAGGAAAGCAACAGTTAGCTTATAGGAGGTATACTATATTTGCACTTTAAATCCTGGAAGTCCATCCTGGTACCTTTAATATCAAGGCAGTTTCATTGCCTAGGCTTCAGAATTTTTTGAAGATTGGCTTGGAGGAGGATGGATGAGAGTTGAGGGATGGACAATTATACAGTACATTAGGCATTGGTTTATGTTGTAGGTTGATCCTTCCACCTTTTTTCACTTCCTTGACCTAATTATGATCTTTGGTCTGTCAAGTGCAAACATGGAGTGGTTATTGCAATGCTGATATAAGATTCCCTCCCCAGAGGGGCTCATAAAGAATTGATGCTGTTGTAGTTAAAAAAGAGAAAAGTTTGACATTTATTTCATCTTTGTGTGATCCTATGAATCTTAGAGGAGACGGTTATGAATTGCCAGTTACCAATGTTCTTGTCTCTTCTACCATGTTCCATTCTAGTCCAAACTGTATTAAAGATTTTTCTCTTAGAATTTATATGTTGTTTTAAGCAATACTGCGTATTGTACATATCATGATTTTATAAGTTTCATCCTTACAATTGCCTCTTTGAATGATATAACCCACTAACCATATATGCTACTAATCTAACTTTGTTGAGTTGCAGAAGGACTAAAGTGAAGGAATGGATCTGAACACACTTACAGATGCCTTTGACCGGGTAGTTAAAAAGCAGAAGTTATCATATTCAAGATCCCAAGAAGTAATTGACCAGGTTGGACGTGAAATCCAAGATGCATCAGTTAAAATTCAGTCATTGCACGGTGCTAACATCCATGTGGATCAAAAGTCCATTCTTTTGGAGCTTAAGAATAGGCTTATAGAGATTGGTCCTCATAACTTGCTAGAAGGAGCACAGAAGGAGTTGAACATAAACCTCAGCAAGTACTTGAAGCTTCTGGAGAAATCATATAATCCAGACATATCAAAGGCATACAGAAATGTTGAATTTGATTTCCATACGGTGAATCAGATTGTTGTGTGCCATTTATACCGGCAATGCTTGTTTGATCTTGGAGATGTTTTTATAGAGGAGGCTGGTGAGCCTGAGCCCACATTGCTGAAATCTCAATTGATGGAATTGTATCGAATTCTCGAGGCTATGAGGGTGAAGGACCTTGAACCTGCACTCAATTGGATATCTGGTAATTATGAGAAGTTGAAACAGAATGGTCCCACTCTCGCACTGAAACTTCACGCTCTTCAGTTTATAGAAGTACTACAAAAAGGAAGTCAAGATGATATAATCCGGTACGCTCGGACTTACTTGAGTTCTTTTGCTTGTACTCACTTCAATGAGATTCAAAAGCTCATGGCTTGCATAGTGTGGAAGAATAGGCTTGAGAGCTCTCCTTACCCTGAATTGCTGGCTCCTGGAAGGTGGGAAGAATTTGCTGATGAGCTGACACGACAGTTTTGCAGTCTCATTGGGCAGCCTTATGAGAATCCGTTTAGCGTAACAGTTGCAGCAGGGATTGAAGGACTTCCAACTCTTTTGAAGCTGGCTAATGTGATGGCTGTAAAGAAGCAGGATTGGCAGACAATGAAGCAGTTGCCGGTGCCAATTGATCTAGGAAAGGAATTTCAGTTCCACTCCCTATTTGTTTGTCCTGTTAGTAGGGATCAAGCCAGTGAGGAAAACCCCCCTATGTTGCTACCTTGTGGACATGTCCTCTGCAAGCAGTCAGTTATGAAGCTTTCAAAGAGCAGTACCCGAGCTTTCAAGTGTCCATATTGTCCTGCAGATGCCTCGGCCACGCAATGCAGGCAGCTCCATATTTGATTTTTCTCTGTATCGTGTATGTTTGTCCCTTCCTGTCCTATTGAGAGACCATACTGATAGGATCATGGATTTTTCTTTTCTTTTTTTTTTCTTTTTTTTTTCTGGGTGAAAGGTTTGTAAATATGAGTCGATTCCTACATCCAACTCGATCTTACGTTCTTTCACAGGCTGCATAAAAATCGTGTATATTTGAAAGTGTACAACAATGTTTGTGTTTATCTCTCGATTAAATGGTGCAATGCTTCTCATTTCCCCTCAAGAATGTTCACCTACGTCCATCCATGCTAACGGGGCTGTAGTGAGACATGCTCCAAACGATTTGCATCAAAAGGAGTTGAGAAGATGCACAATGAGAAGGTGTTGGCGGGTAATCGTCCTGATACTAGAAATTTCCGCATCATGCTTTGGGTATTTTGACGATATAATTATGCAGAATTTATTAGACTTTTAACTGGAATGCGCAGATTTAAGCAATCACATACATTTCATCGGCAGTAAATTAATCTTGTCTCAACTCTCAACCAAGACTCAGCTACTAAAAGATATAAGAGAAGCTTTTTCTTCCCAAGTAGAATATGTTTTGAGCTCACCGTGTAACCTGCTCTGCAGTTTTAAGCAACTCATGCCCAATTATTAAGTAAATGACTGGTTGATCAAATTTCATTTCTCAAGTGTAAGCATCCTCTTTAGTCCTTTATTAGTAGCGCTCCAAAATGCCTGGTAGGAATGACCCTTCTGAAGTGATTTTCTTTTTATGGGAGCAATATTTCATCCATATAAATCCGTCATGCCATTTTCTCCTAAAATGAGTTCGATAACTTTGAAAGTATGTTTGACATTTCACAATCATGAAAGAAATTGATTTACCCTTTCCTAATATCCATAGTGCCATTTGCTACTAAAATAAGTTCGACAACCATAAATCTGATTTAATTCAGCATCCTTAGCCATATTTCTACAGAAATAAAAAATGCAAAGGTATTAGGCACACCCGATAGCAATACAAAGAAAAAACTTCATAATTAGTGCATCTAAATAAGATAGTTGTTGAGGCAAATTCTTCTTTAGTTTTTAATTGCCTGAGGGGAATAGAAAGTGTACGGTGTATTTCAACAACCATTGCAGATGTCAAGTTCCTAAAGTCTAGGTTTGAGTCTTGTTGTTTCTTTTTAGTTAATAGGGACGAATTATTGGATTGTCGCCCAAAGCATGAAGGGCCTGTTTGCGATATTATTTCCCCCAAATCCTTTAATAAATTTAATCACACATAGCTCATGAGTACTGACCATGTAATTCACCCTCAGGACAATGTGTATTTTCCTATAAGGTTAGTTAACGAAATTATCTATTTCGGGAAAGAGGGAAAAAAAAGAAAAGAAAGAAAGATAGCAAGAAGATGGCTAGTAAACCTCAGAAGATGCTCGAAACACTTGTTAACCTCATTCTCCTACTGGAACGACTTATTTGTCCTCAATCTTCAAAAATAGTTGCTAATTAAGAATTACAATTATCCATCAAATGGATTTTCCAAATAATATCCACAGAAATTTAAATGAATGTCATATTAGCAGAAATCTACCATCCCAATAAAATCAGGTAAAAAGCATGAAGAAAAACAAATAAAGCTCAAAACTTTGATGATTAGATTTCGATTTCAGTTGTTTTGAGAAAAACCCATCAACCTCTTCAACCCAGGAAAGATAAAACCAGAACATGAAGATGTTTTCTTGTCTCTTCCTCCTTCTTCACGCAAATATTCATCAACCATTTCCTCGACAGACTTAGCAGACAAAGGATGGAAATTATCACCCCAATTCTCCACGAATTCTTTCAACAAAACCCATTTCTCCTCGTCTTCCATTCTCTTCCACTTCTTCCTCATTTCATCTTCTTCCTTCACACAAGCATACTCACAGAGTTCAGTAAACAATATCTCCCTACTTTTTCTCATGGCTTCTTCCTTTTGCTTCATCTGGGTGTTCATCCTTGCCACTTCCGTTGCCAATTCGGTTGCCAGCTCCGCGTCGTCACCGATCTTGTTGGTGCATGAGATGGTTTGTTGTCTGGGTTTGTGGGATTGAAATTTTAGGGTCTGACCAAAAATATACGAGGGGTTTAGATGGGGAGCCAGTGCCATTTTTGGGGGTTTTAGTCTTGAAGGTAACGGGGGATTTACGGAATTCTCACAGGGAAGAAGCTGCAGCTTTAATTTCAGTGTCTTTCGAATAGGGTCTGAGGTTCCGGACCGGTTCTACTCTTATTTCCGAAAATCGGAATCACAATCCAGTTTATCGTGTAAGGTTGCGTCGTTTTATTGAGATTCAATTCTCCTCGAAATGGGATTTTCCACTACCCCACTGTTTTTTTTTTTTTTAATACTCTATTACATAATTAATTTAATATTTATTAAATCTAAATTATTAAATAATTATATTTTCAATCGTTTCAATTTAATAAATAATAAACAAATGATAAGATGGATAAATTTATAACTGAATCGATCGATCCTGTTAAAACTGTATTATAAGTTCCCTCTCCAATTTGGTGTTTTGTTGATTTTTTCTGATCTGTTGTCTGAAACAAATTTTTTTTTTTTTTTCAAATACGATGCGATATTTTAACCGATTGTTCCAACTATTGTTAAAAAACTTTTAGAAATACTTGTCTCATTCTTTTAAATTGGTTTTTAAAACCTTAGATTATATATTTTATGGAAAATGATCTTTTATTTAGTGCACGAGAGACGATCTTTAGCAATTTTTATATCGCAGTACATATTAAAAGTATAAAGGAAAAAAAATTGTAAAATATAAAAATATCCCCAAAATACTGAGTCTTAGGAAAAAGATAGATTTTACGATCGTGTTTTTTATTTCGGTAGGACTGATCTTGACAATCATCTCGCTAATCATATCCATGTTTTTAAATTTGAATAATTAAGTTTACAAATTATTTAATAATTCAAATTTAAAAGTGATCAAATTAAAAATAAAATAAATGGTAATATTGGTTTTGTTAAAAAAAAAAAGATGGGATTGTAAACAAATTCTATGAAAATAATCCTTAAACTAATTACCGTGGTAAAATCACCTTTCAATTTTAATAGAAGTATCATTACATGGTTTTATAGCCATAGAAAGAGGCAATTTTAATTTGAACTTTAAATTGCATTTTTAAAAAGCGATTTTAGTTCAAATTTAAATGGTCTTTTCATAAGACAATTGCAAGTGTTATAAACCTAGCATTATTTTCTCAAGACTAGAATTCTCGAGTTTTTTTTTTTTTTTGCAATTTTTTTCCTTTTACTAATATTAAAATACAAAAGAAAATAATATAATACAAAAACAAAACAGTTTTACTAAGCACTATATGTAAAATAAAAGATTTTAAATCTATAAGATACAAAAATCCAAAAAGGGAAGTTTATGCATTACAAATCTTATTTTGTAATTAGATATATTAAAAGAAAAAGAAAGTTAAGGCCATTATTATTTAGTAGCATCAACATTGGTATCTTAATTGGATAAATTAAGTTCAAATTCCCCTCCCATAAATTGTAACATAAATAGAAAAAAAAACAAAACAAAACATTTTTGTTTCTGTCATTTAGTTAGAATAAAAGGTAAAACAATCTATATTATAAGTCTGCCCTTTTGATGATTTTTTTATTAAGTCAGAATATGAGATGATACATACATATACATATATATTATATAATACATATAATTTAATTCTTATTCATTTCACCTATTTATTCATATATTAATTCATTTTCTTTATAAGTCATTTTCTATGATTGTGTTCTTAGATAAAACATTATCTCATTCCTATAGGACTAAATGAGTTGAGCCATTTGTTAGACACTTGAGCTAGACTTACTTTAAGCTTAGATTCGTCTAAACTTGATTTGTAAATGAGTTGATTTTAAACTCAAAATAACTTATTTATCTAAATAAACTGAGTTTAAACCCATAATTTTCAAAGTTGGTAAAATCTTGGTGCTCAAGCTTAATAATCCCTTTTTTTTTCCCCTTAAAGCTTAATAATTCTTTAAACAAGTTAATCAAAACCTTTAAAAGCACTTCTTAAGTTAGACTGCTTGACTTACTTACAGCCTTAAAGAAAGGAAGAACAATAGTAAGGTCGTAAATCAACGTAATATACATAAGTCAACTATGAGGAATATCAATATTTCTTATTTTTGTTTTTTGTAGCATTATATTTTTTTACACAAGAGTTTTGTAACACAAGTGTGAGAGTTAGTTGTTGTTAGTTAGTTAGAGCAACTTCATATAAGTAGTTTAGTTCATAACAGTTTATATATAATGTACAAAACTTTATTTTCACACATACAAGTCAATATAGTTTTCTTTCATCCATTATTCTTGAGCTTCAATCATCAATGGCAGAATACATAGAATGTTCACATGGTATCAAAGTAAGGATTAACAACAATTTTGGTTAGTCTTTTTGTACCCTTTGAATCGAATTACTTCCATTAACATTCTATGAAAGAAAATGAATAATCTTAGTGAGGAAGATTGAATTGACATATAAGACAATCTAGGACTGATAATAGACAACATACTATTTAGTGGAAATAATATTTTGCTCAAGAGTCATTAAATCCGTATGACATTGGGACCAAACATATACTAAGGTTTGTAGATAGAACAATAGTTAAACTTGAAGAGAGTTTAGATGATTTTGTTAAATGGATGTGTTGTAATTACAGGGTAAAGTGTTGGATCCTCAATTCCATGGTAAGTGATATGTCTCAAAGCTTTAATGTATGGTTAATTTACGTTGAAGTTATGGAAGAAGGTAGTTGAACAATTTGGATAATTGAAAGGCCCTTTGATCTTCTAGTTGCATCATGAATTATCAGATATTAAGTATGGAAATTTGACAATAGCAATGCATATAATAGATTGAATCTATATCCTATGTGCATTGTGGAAGATTAAATCAATGTAAATGCTAACTGAAAGAAAGGTTAATTAAGTTTGACTTACAAAGCATTCTTATTCGATCCCTAATGGGATTGTCTGATTCATATGAAGCAGTGCAAAATCAAATTCTTTTAGCTGATCCATTACCTATTGTCAATAATGTATTTTGTCCGGTTCAATAAGTCAAAAAGCAACATCAAGTTTCAACTTTTTTGCTTATTGAAGAGGATGTTTCTACTTATAGTGTGAAGAAGAATGACATAAGCCAAGTTTCTAAGGGCAAGAGAGTTTTTTAAGGAATACACGATGATGTAGACATTGTAAAGGATCAGGGCAAAAGATAAAGACTTACTTCAAATAAGTTTACCTATAATGGTTCATAGGGAAGAAGAATCGTAAGAGAGATAAAGTAGCTCATTGTGGAAGATTTGAATCATATAAGAGCATGCCATTAGATTATGTTTTTTACCTTACTAAGATTAGCAAGACCAACATGCACATGCCATCTAGCTAGCTTATTACACATGTACCTTTTCATTGCAATAAGGTTTATGTGTCTCTAGGGTCGAATATACAGAACAAAGTTCAAGTAGCTACCAACTGGATATGATGTATCACTCAATCCTATTCGACCTATAATTTACCAAATGTGACTCACCAATCTCAACTAAAGAGTCACTCGTCACTACTCCTTATTAAAAGGAATAGATAAGAGTTGAAAGATAATAAGAACACTAAAGTTACTCAAAGGAGACGTAAGTAATTTCTATATTGATGATCGATTGTCTACATACAAGTGGGAGTTTATATACCCATTCATTAGGGTTACTTTATATGTATAAAAAGAAAAAAAGGGTATTCTTATAATTAGGTTACATAAAATATACTAAAAGGAGTATAAAAGATAAAAAATATTCAATATAGAAAAGTAAGAATCACTACAATATATTATGTTAGAAGATACATGTTACTTAGTGGCTAAACATTAGAAATATGATACAAAGTAGGCAAAACAGAAAAGTGTTTGCAGTCAAGAGTCGACATGATCTGGATTAGGTGAAGAGACAGCCAGTCCTACTACAGAGTAGTCAACATGAGTTGAGGTTGGATACTTATGGTCAGTTCAGGATATTAGTTCGGATAGTCTTGGAGTTGTCTTCTTGAATGTCTTGTCATAAAACACTTGCTAGGCAGGAGCAGGTCTAATACACGTAAGGATATGATAATTAAATTGGCAAGAGATCAGTTCAAAATAGGAATCCTCATCTCAGATATGGTTTCAAGCTACTATTCTCCATGCAAGTCCTTAAAGTCTTCTAACTTGGCTATGTGTGATCGGTCTAGGGAGCTAATTCCTATCATCTGCCTAGGGGTTGGAAAGATTTGTCCTCAAATCTAGGGTAGTCTCTAGTTATCCTTCTTAGGCATTTGTGGGGCCTCCTTCTAGTTGGTGCGTGTAAGCTTCCAAAATTGAGTTTAGGATAACCGAACTCAGATTTAGGTCTTTTAGGGTAACTTATCCAATTGATCCCAAACTTTGCAACTAGAATGAAAAAGTTAGTTGAGATATTACAGTGAAATTAGATTTTAGTAATAATGACCCGAAATCCCAATTTTGCCCTTAGAAATTGGAGTATTTACTAAAGCCCTAAAATGTTGAAAACTCCTAAAATTGAATTTAGATTGCAACGAGAACTTAGAGATAAGTTAATTAAGCTATAAAATGAGATAATGTAGTATAATTTACTATAAAAAAATACACGTAATTTTTTAGTATACCCGGTACAAATAATAATTATACTCGTAAATTAACTTAAAATTGAGTAATTATATATATATTGTGTTGAATTCATGAAATTAACCTTAGAATGTATCCTAAAAATAAAAGATATGCTAGAAACTTAATTATATGAGTAAATTTATATATTTCACATGTTATTACATAGGGTATAACCTTGTATATTAATTAAAATAATTAATTCTAACATATAATATCTATATTTAAGTAATTGTTTAATAAAAGAAAAAGAAAAATTAATTAAATAACAATGGAAGGAGGCGTGGCAGGAGGATGGAATTGCAATTGCTGATTCAAAAGGTGTAGTTATAATATTTGGACACCTCATGCATAAAAAAAAAAAAAGAAATTGGAAAAGAAAATATGAATTAATTAAAGGAAAAATCCTTAAAATGACTTTGAGGCACTATAAAAAGCCAAGATCATCAGATATGATAGTTTTAGTAATTTGGAATCGGAGAAAATCAGAAAGAAAAATTAAAAAAAAATTTGTGGAAAAAAAAACAAATTTAGAAAAAAAACAGAAAAATTAGTGAAAGTGTGGAATCCTAACCTAGAGTAGATCTGCTGTGAAACCCAGCCAACCCCACATGGTCCACCCACCGCGCAAGCCGTCCGACAACCGCCCAGCCACCGCCGGCCACCGGAGCACCCAAGAACACCAAGGTCAAATTTCTGCCCTGTTTTTCAATAATTTCTAAAAAATAGTAAATCCGCCCAGAAAATTATGAAAAAAATTACACTTAGGTTATTTTAGACATGCTTTCATGTGATATTTTTATTTTTGAAAAATTCGTAATATTTAATATACTTTATTAAGAAATCTGTAATTCATCCGAATATAAATTAGTAAAATAAATGTACTATATGGTGTTGTTTCTAGCTGAAAATTTTTGTGTAGGATGTGTATGATATATGGGTAATTGCTACGTAGCCCAAATTTTTATTTGAATAATTTTAATATTTATTGAATTTTTAGGCCTGAAATTAGTTCGAAAATAGGCTGAAATTATGAATTTAATAGGAAATTATGAAATTAATTGATGAAATGGACATGTACTGATCTATAATAAATAATAATGGTATTGAGTCAGATTGAAATTAATTGGATGCTAAAAGAATTATAATTGGATAATTTATCAAATTTATGGGTAAAATCGTCAATATGAAAATATAGGCAATAGGTCGAAAACTTGAAACCAAGTGATAATTGAATTCCCTATATTTTTAGAAGTCCATAGAAATTTTCGGGGAATTATTAGGTAATCCGAACTATTTACTACGAATTTATTAAGTAAAATAGCTTAAATTACAAGTCGGGGTGTATTTGTAATATTAATAGACTAAAATGAGTTAAATAGTTAAATAAAACCTATATATAGGATTGCTGTTCGAATTGGGTTAAATAGAGATTTTTATTATAATTATTAATATTTTCTGATCGGGATATACTTTAGGTGTATTAAAATTGAATAATACTTATATTATTACAATATAAGGACAAATTGAATAAAATATAATTTAAAACTGTAAATTTTGCATAATACGGTCGTTTTTATATAATTATGTATAATTGTATTAAAAATTCAAACTACCCGTTAAAATCCATCTCTAGGAATAGGACTCGTAAGATGTGTCGTCAAGTCTATACGAACTCAATGACACTAGTTTTGTTGAAATCGGATAACCTTAAGCAATCTAGCCTATAACTATAACATATTCAAGAATATACACATTTCGGTAACCTTACCGGAATCAAAACGTTAATTAATAAATAAAAAGTACGTTTCGATACGATCAAAACGATATATAATACGTAATAGTATATATGATGTACAATATCAATAATTAATAATTTAATTCGATATATAGTAATAACATGACTGCATATTATGGAAACAATATATATAACCATTTTAGATTAAATCCTAATGTTTTCGTAATTATTACGAAAACTAAATTTAGACCTTTTGTGTAATTAGGACCTTCCAAAGACGGCTGACAATTCAAGTCAGAAATAGCGAACATCTGAACAAATAAGTTGGGATGGTAGCTTCGCCGCTGTTTGGGTACTATTTAAAAGTATTCGGAGACCCAAGAGTATTTTTGGTTGTGTTTGTAGTTAGATGATTATGTGCATGCTATGTGTGTGAATGATACTCTGTTGTGACAGGAGTTCAACTCCTTGGTGTGCTGTTCTGCATATTTGCATGGATTCTGTATTGTGTGAACTTATTGGTCACCCCTGATTATCACTAATGATTATTCGACTAAAGTGTAATTGGTCATGCATAATCACCCGTTAGGAGAAACGATTAAGAGTGTTAAGCCAAACACCGACTTCCTTCGATGAGGATAGCTGAAATGGTCCTTTCCCCATCCTTAATCGAACTAAGTGATAGGCGAGGAGGTCGCGGCAAGGTTGGGGGCCGTGGTTCGAAGGCGGTCTTGGGAGGGGGGTGTTCTCTATTGCATAAGCCCGGGTTTGGTCTAACTTGAGTCGCGATGAAACTCCTCAATCCGGGTTGGAGCGGATGAAATTTCTCTAACCTCACAGTGGACCGGTTAACACCGTGCGATGTTTTCATTTGAGTGATTGCATTGCATTTCATCATAATTATTAACCTTATTTGTGATTGTATAGTACTCTTCTGACTCCGCCTCACTTACTGAGCTAGTTGTGCTCACACCCCTACAGACTGTTTTGCAGGTGCTGAGTAAAGGCAAAGATGTTCAGGTACCACCGTTCTCAGGTTAGTGTGCTGCTATGTGGGAAAGTGAGGATCGAGGAATTTAACTGAACCTGAGCTTTTGTTCTGTCTTTAAGTTTTGAAGAAAACTAAATGGGAATTCCCTGGGAGCCCACTAGTTTTCTAACTTATTGTATATAAATCGTATAACCTGTGGTTTTTAAAAGACTCTGATTGTAATCTTTACCCTTGGACGTGAAATATTTGTATAATTACTGTTGTAGTACTAAACAACAGATTGTATAGAACAAGTATTTTGTAAAAGCTCTACCACAGGTTTGGATATTAACAGATGTCAGAACAGACGTTTCAAGTTGGTTGAGTTGTGCGCCTTGTGTAAACTCCGTCTACGATAGCAACTATGAGGTCAGCTTCTATCTTAGATTAGTTTACACGACGGGACTGTTATGACTCTTCTTGTTCGGGGCGTGACAGTGCGAAATTAGGTCAAATACATTGAAAGTGGAGGAAACACCATAATCATTAAGTAACTCGATTTAGCAGGCTTTGTGGTCAACTTTCTTTAAGATCTTGAAAAGACTGTCAACTTGAAGAGATAACATATTCTGTCGCAAGTTTTGGAATCGTTTTCAACGGAGGTGAATCCATACTAAGTCTTTAAACTAGAAAGAAATAATTCAATGGCCTCAATTATTAATCTCTTGTTGTCTCTTATTAAATTTGGTGATCTTCTTAGTTATAAACTAGTACAACTATTGCAATTCTTGAGCTTGGTCAACTCCAGATTAGCTCTTTTCAGCAACTGTAGGGGTGTTGATCATATCTAGGGGAATAATAGGGTTGGGGTTGTAGACGATCTTGAATGGGGTTTTCTTAGTAGTATTGTAGACAGTTTGGTTAGATGCAAATTCCACAACGGGTAGACTTAAATCCCAGCCCCTTAAGTTCTTGCCTATGACAGCTTTGAGTAAGTTTCCTAATATCTTGCTCACCACTTCAGTCTAAAGGTGGTTACTAGAGCAAAATACAAGTTTAGTTCTAAGTTTTCTCCAAAGAGTCTTCCAAAATCAACTTGAAAATTTTGTGTTCCGATATAAGACAATAGTCTTTGGCACTCCATGTAGTCGGACAACTTTCTACAAAAACATATTAGCAATGTATAAAGCATTGTTAGTTTGATAGCACAGGATGAAGCGTGCCATCTTATTAATGCGGTCTACTAAAATAATATAGAATATTTTCCTTTGGATGTTTGGGGTAACCTTAGGACAAAGTCTATGTTGACATCAGCCCAAGGTAAGGTTGGCATCGGCAAGAGCATATATACTCTATGAGGCTCCCTCTTCCCTTTAGCTCGCTTACATACTTCACGACTACTAACTACCTTATGGATATCCTTAGCTAAACTAGGCCAGTAAAAGTTTTCCTTCAACAAATTGGCTATTTTGGCCTCTCTAAAATGACAAAATAATCCACTACTATGAGCTTCCCTAACTAACAACTCATGTGTGGAGCAGTTTGATATACACAACTTTCGGTCCTTGAATAGATAGCCTTCCTTAAGATAATATCTCTTAACAGCAATTCCACCCCTATATTGCTATATAATAAGGCCAAAATGAGGATCATGAGTGTGTTACTTAGTAATGAGTGAAAATCCCAATAATTTTGTCTGTAAATTGATCAACAAGATTTTCCGTTACGACAGGGTATTGGTGACCACATTTGCACTTCCTTTCTTATGCTGGATGACGTATGAGAATCCTTTCGAAAAATCTAACCATTTGGCTTGTATTTTTTAGAGTTTGTTTTGACTCTCAAGATACTTCAGAGACTCATGGTTTGTATAAATAATAAACTCTCATAGTAGCAAATAGTGTTGCCAAATAGTAAGGGCTCAATAAAGAGAGTATGACTCTTTCTTATACATAGAATAGTTCAGGTAGGACCATTAAGCTTCTCACTGTGGCAGGCGATGGGTTGTCACTCCTGCATTAAGACAGCGCCAATTCTAACTCTTGATGCATCACATTCTAACTCAAAGGGCTTATTAAAGTTTAGTAGTGATAGGACAAGGGTAGAGGTAAGTTTCTTCTTGATCTCCCTGAAGCTCTATTCAACTCAATCATTCCTCCTGAATCCATCACCCTTCTTTATTAGGTTAGCAAAGGAGGCGATAATGGTATTGAAATTTTTAATGAATTGCCTATAGAAAGAAGATAGGCCATGGAAACTTCAAACGTTAGTGGCATTTTTTAGCGTCGACCATTCTAAGACAACTTGAATCTTTTTTTCATCTGCTCTAATTCCTTCCCTTGACACTACAAACCTAAGAAAAATCATTTTATCTTGGAAGAACATACATTTCTTCAAATTTCCATATAACTTCTCAGTTTGCAAAATGTCAAATATTACTTGGAAATGTTGAACATAATGGTTTAAGTTGACACTATATACTAATATGCCATCAAAGTATATGACCACACATCTTCTGATTAGGGGTGGTTCATTAATCTTATGAATGCACTTAGTGCATTAGTAAGTCCGAATAAGATAACCAACAATTCGTAGAGTTCATACTTAGTCTTGAATTTACTTCCACTCATCACTTAGCCTCATACGAATTTGGTGGTAGCCACTTTGCAAATCAATTTTCGAAAACATTTTAGCACCATGAAGCTCATCTAGCATGTTGTTGAGCCTTGGTATCGGATATTTGTATTTCATAGTAAATCAATTGATTACTTGACTATCAATGTACATACGCCATGAACCATCATTCTTTGGGATGAGTAAAGCTAGTACCATGCAAGGGCTTATGCTCTCCCTCATACATCCTCGATCCATGAGTTCATTCACTTGTCTCTTTAACTTGACATCTTGCTCAAGGTTCATTCTGTATGCAGGTCGGTTCTGCAGGGCAGCACCAAATTGTAGATCATTACAGTACTTTATGCTTCGAACTGGAGGTAGGCTTTTAGGCAATTTTTCAAGAAACAGATTGGAAAACTCATTTAGTAGGCTTTGAATCTCATCGGGAACATCCTCTAAATCTATTACCTCCAACAATCTTCTAACTAATAGGAACATAAGCTCATCGGCCTTCTCAATAGCTCAAAGCTCTCTTTGGCTCATCACTAAGGTTTTCTTCTTGTTAGTTTAGGTGAAGAAAAGCTTAGTGATGAGCCGAAGAGAGTTCTGAGTGGCTAAGCAAGCTAATGAGCCTATGTTCCTGTTGGTTAGAAGCTTATTAGAGATGAAGATTTAGAAGATGTTCTTGATGAGATTAGAAGCTTACTAAATGAGTTTTCCTATCTATTTCCCAAAGAATTGTCGAAAGGATTGTCTCCAGTTCGAGACATAGAGCACTATATTGATCTACAACCCAGTGTTACCCTGCTGAACCGGCCTGCATATAGAATAAACCTTAAACAAGCTACCAAGCTAAAGAGACAAGTGGATGAACTCATAGAGAGAGGATATGTGAGGGAGAGCATGAGCCCTTGCACATTACCGGCTCTACATGTCCCAAAGAAGGATGATTTATGGTACATGAGCATTAACAACCAAGTAATCAACCGAATTATTGTGAAATACAAATATCTTATACCAAGGCTTGATGACATGTTGGATCAACTCCATAGTACCAAAATGTTTTTGAAAATTGATTTACAAAGTAGTTACCACCAAATTTATATGTAGTTGAATGATGAGTGGAAGACTACCTTTAAGACTAGGTATAGACTCTATGAATGGTTGGTTATGCTGTTTGGACTTACTAATGCGTCAAGCTCATTCATAAGGTTAATAAACCATATGATGTGTTCCCTAGTCGAAAGATGTGTGGTAATGTACAATGATGATATATTGGTATAGAGTGCCGACTTGAACCATTATGTTCAACATCTCTAAGCAATATTTGACATTTTATAGACTAAGAAGTTATATTCGAATTTGAAGAAGTGTACATTCTGTCGGGATAAAGTGATTTTTCTTAGGTTTATAGTGTCAAGGAAAGGAATCTGAGCAAATGAAGAAAAGATCCAAGCTGTCTTGGAATGGTCAACACCCAAAAATGCCATTGAAGTTTAAAGTTTCCATGGCCTAACTTTTTTTTATAGGCAACACATTAAAAACTTCAGTACCATAGCTACCCCCTTGATTAAGCTGGCAAAGAAGGGTGATGGGATCAAGCTGACAAAGAAGGGTGATGGATTCGAGTGGAATGATTGAGCTAAATAGAGCTTTAGGGAGATTAAGGAGAAAATCACCTTCGCCCCTATCTTATCACTACCAAACTTTGACAAGCCTTTTGAGTTAGAATGTGATGCATCAAGAGTTTGAATTAGCAATGTCCCGATGCAAGAGCGACGACTTGTCACTTACCATGGTGAGAAGTTTAGTGGTCTTGCCTTGAACTATTATATGTACGAGAAAGAGTTATACTCTCTTTACCTAGCCCTTACTGTTTGGCAATACTATTTGCTATCACGAGAGTTTATTATTTATACAGATGATGAGTCTCTGAAGCATCTTAAGAGTTAGAACAAACTCTCGAAAAGACAAGCCAAATGATTGGAGTTCATAGAAGGATTTTCATACATCATTCGGCATAAGAAAGGAAGCACAAATGTGGTTGTTGATGCCTTATCATAACGGCAAACCTTACTGACTAGTTTGCAGACAAAATTATTGGGATTCACACTCATTACTAAGCAGTACGCTCATGATCCTCATTTCAGCCCTATTATAGAGCAATGTAGGGATAGAATTGCTATTAGGGTATATTGTCTTAAGGAAGGCTGTCCGTTTAAGGATTGAAAGTTGTTAATACCAAACTATTCCATACATGAACTGTTCCATAATGGTGGATTATTAGGTTATTTCAGAGAGGCTAAAACAGTCAATTCGTTAAAGGAAAACATTTGCTGGCCTGATTTGGCCAAGGATATTCATAAAGTAGTTTGTAGTTGTGAAGTGTGAAGTATGCAAGTGTGCAAGTGAGCTAAGGAGAAGAGGGAGCCTCATGGAGTATACATGTCCTTGCCGACGCCGTCCTTACTTAGGGTTAACCTTAGCATAGACTTTGTCCTAGGGTTGCCCATACATCTAGAGGAAAAGATTCTATATTTATTGTAGTAAACGGCTTCAGTAAGATGACACACTTCATCCTATGCCATCGAACTAATGATGCTTTAAATATTATTGATCTATTTTTGTAGGAAGTTGTCCAACTACATAGAGTGTCGAAAACTATTGTTTTAGATTAGAATACAAAATTTTTAAGCTATTTTTGGAAAACTTTTTCAAGAAGACTTGGAACTAAACTTATATTTAGCTCTAGTAGCCACCCTTAAACAGATGGCCAGATTGAAGTAGTGAACAGGATATTAGGAAACTTATTCAAAGCTATCGTAAGCAAGAACTTGAGGGACTAAGATTTAAGTTTACCCGTTATAGAATTCACATATAACCAAACTGTCCATAATACTACTAGAAAAACCCCATTCGAGGTTGTCTGTAACCTTAACCTTACTATTCCCCTAGCTATGATTGATACCCTTATAGCTGTTGAAGAGACTCAATTCGGAGTTGACCAAGCTTAAGAATTGCAAGAGCTACACTAGCCTATAACTAGGAAGATCGCTAAGTTTAATTAGAGATAATAAGAGATTGGTAGCCGAGGCTGTTAAACTGTTTTTTTTTTTTTTTTTTTTTCAGGTAAGAGTCTTAGTATGGATTCACCTCAACTAATAGCGATTCCTACACTTGCGATAGAATAAGTTATCCCCTCGAGTTAATGGTCTTTTCAAGATCCTGAAGAAAGTTAACCACAACGCCTACCAAATTGAGTTACCCAATGATTACGGTTAGACTTGGGCACCAAGCCAAATCGGCTTTAAATCGCTAGTTTACGGGTCAGGGACACAGTGAACCGTGACCGGCTCGTGAGTTTATGGTATAGGGTGGGTTAAATGGGTTCGGCGGTTCAAGGGCTCGAGGCCTTTGAACTATTTTTTTTTTCCTTCCTTTACATAATTTTTTCCCTTTTTCCTTCTTGATCCTTTAACCTTTTTTTTTTCTTCCATTCTTCCATAAAGCATAAATTAAAAATGGACAAAAATTAAAATATAGAAAAGTTTCTTACAATACAAATAACTAATCTGATCGAGTAAAGTAAAGTGGTCGGAGGAAAAATATTTTTTATTTTATTTTATTATTACTTGAAAGGTGTCTACGTATCTACTAATCGAAATCAGACTGCCGTAGTTCGATTTAGATTTTTAGAAAACCTTTAGTTTTTTGGTTAATTTTACAGTTTGCGAAAAAAATCCAAGTATACATGACTATCCAATTTAAATTTTTTGAAGGAAAATAATTTTACTCTATCATAATTTGAAAAAACCTAATACTAGATCACTACTTTTGGGAAAACCATGCCATTTACTTTATTTAAATAATTGGGAAAAAATTTTTTTTTACGTGATAAGGCTTTTTTGGAAAGGATGAAAAGAAAACTTACTATGTTTACTCTTGAGGTAACTGTTCATATTTGTAACCAAGAGTGGAACCTGCAACTAAGCTTGGGCTTCCATCAAATCAATTCTAGTCACTAAAGTAATCATCCTCCTTGCTTGATGTCTCGTATGATTCTTGTCGTCTGCAGGCCTCCATGTACCAATCTTCTATACAAGCATTTGCTTCAACGTTGACAATAGATAAGGAGACTCAGTGTTCATTGATGATTAGGCCTGTTATACTAAACGCTTGCTCAATGACAATTGTTGAAGTTGGAGTAGCAATTACTCCACAGATGATGTAAGATAGGAGTGGGTAGTCCCTTCTGTGCCTTTGCTACCACTTTAAAATATCGAAGTCTTTAATGGGGATATTCTTAGAAAACTCGAAATTCGTATTGGTGTAGTACTGCATCTCAGACATTGGACCACTAGACCATCGCCTCTTCAATTTTTGCACCAATAACTGCTCACCCATAAATCAGTGATGTCGCTCCTTGGTGGGTAGCGAAGGAGAGATTGATGATTGGACATCGTACTGACTTTGGTAGTGGTTGAGTATCTTCTCTATGTTAATCGTCACTGCTAACACTTCCTGTTGTGCTTCCAAGCTGTATACGTCTTAGGAATCTGTTAGATCTTGAATGTAATCGTAATAAGTTTTCAAATGCATTAGTAATAATTCCACTTTACAACGAAGATTTAGAATAGTTGCTACAAGATAAATACAAGGAATGTCTTTATAATAAGTTAACCACTTTAACATCATATTATATACACATGCGTGCAAGTTTGGGTCCTCACAGGCCTAAAGTAGCATGCTAAGTATACTGACGGCTGATGTAACAAATAAGTGAACACTGAACCTGTAAACCTATGAGAAAATCTTAGTAGTATCATGAAAAACTTTCAAAACTTTTAGTAATTAGATACATATATCCCAATTACTAGGGAAAATATCAACTTCCTGTATGTTGTACATTACGAAGTCACACACCAGTTTGTTATAAGAAACTGTGCTATGCAACAACTCGTAAGTTGAGCCCCAACGGTGTTGTACATCCACCTTAAACTTCTAGGACCTCTTCTCACGCTCCATGCAAAAGTTTCTCTACTTTTTGTGAAGGGACGACCTCTCTATTATTGTTTTGACAATGTTTTTTATTAGAGCAATACTATCATGTAAAGCTGCAATGCCATCCTTGATACACAAGTTAAGAATATGACATGCACAATATATGTAAACCCACCCCGCCACCCCCCACCCCTCCTCCACCTAAATACTGGTTGATAATAATTTTGTAAATCAAATACTGATGTGGTATTGGCACTTGCTTTATCAAAACCAATAGAGAAAAAAATTCCTCATTAGTCTATACTCATTTAAGATTTTTCTAATAATTTTATAGATATTTTGTACCATGTGTCGCTCATTACATATCCTTAAAACCAATAGTAGTTTATTAAGTTACCAATTATTGTCTATGCAATGAATAGTAATACACATATAAGAATTATTACGAAAAGGATTTGTCCATATGTTTTCACATATAGACACATGCGTATCAAGGGAAGCAAACTTACCCGTGAGCTCCCTCTTACTTTTATGGTAGAGCTCCTGTGTGGCTTAGGTTAACATTATGCAACTAAGTTGTCAAGAGCTAGGGTTTTGAACATCTCCCGCTTGTATCAACTTTGTCACTCTGATGCACCCGTGTTGAACAATAAGTACATGTTCGCCAAGTAATACTTATGTCTCTCCTCATCTTACCTCATTAGAGTTAACCGGATGAACCACCTTTCGGGCAATCTATTGCTGTGTACTATCTATTCCTACCTCCTTAAGATGCTTAGACCTTAAGTGCCTGTTAAGAGTACCATATCCTTCTCCCATTTTCCATAAGTAACTCAAGTTGCAATAGTTATAGAATGCCCTCGAATTCCCCCTTTCGTCTGCACCTTTATTGAAATACATAATAAAAATATTAGACTTATCGGGTTTAAAGGGCTTACCTAAGTTGAATGGTTTCGAATTGTCAAGACTACATTGTCTTATATGTTGCTCTTATGTCTCGCAAATAATTTTTATCTCATCTTCTTCATCCTCAAACATATTTGCGAGGCAACTTGTTCATGAGGGTTCAAATCATACATATTGTATAGGGACACTTATATGAGAAGGTTCAAATCTAGTAAGACGTTTAAGGACACTCATGCATACAGGTTTGAAACCGGGAGGTAACGTGCTTCAATAACTCATGCATTGATATTCAACGTTAAAGCCAAGAGATAGTATGCTATGATTACTCATGCGATAAGATTCTACATCAAAGCTTGGAGATGGTGTAACTTATTCTTCCACGTTCTCAACTACATCGTATGCCCTCTAATCATTCAAGTCATATTCGTTATCTAGGTACGCCTAAATGTTCTCAAACCGTTGTAGCTCAAATGGTGTACCGGAACTTCTAGTACCCTTACCCTTACCCTTACTTTTCTCACTAGATGATGAATCATGCTTCTTACTAAAAAAGGTGCAATGCAAAAATCTTTCCATAGATACTAATATTTTTTTCTCTTATTTACTACAACAAAGATTTATGAATGAAAGATAAAAATAATATGTAAGACAAAACAAAGCAAAAATTATATCGTCGGTATATGTATGTCAATGTTATTTGCTAATACAAATGGTTCAGTGTAAGGGAATGGATAATTATGCACAGATATTGGTGGCTAGTAAAAGGAAATATTTCTATGACAACGTTTCACAATTGAAAAAATTCGAAGGCAGAATGGTTAGAGTTGGAGCTGGAGCTAAAGCTAAAGCTGGAGCGATTTAATTAGTTTGTGGAGTAATAGCTATTACATATCGAAAGTTGCAATTTATAAGGACCAAGGAATGTGTGAACGCGTTGTTTGAATTTTGAAAATTCAAAAATTCAAATGTTTTGGCAACACAAATTTTGAATTTTGCAATTCAAAATTTGAATTGTAGGTGTAAAAAGGGAAAAAGGGTAAGGAAGGGAGGGGGGAAGGGGTATGGTTTGGTAAAAAATGATCAGTCCCTTTTTTTCTTTTCTCTTTTGGCCAGTGGTCCTTGAATCGCCAGGTCAGGCTGTTCCAACCTAGTGAACTGTTTGGGCCCTTAAGGCCCAGCAGTTCGATATAGCAAATTTAAATATTTATACCTTGTCGAGGTAAGGAACCATGGCATATATGTTTGGAATAGATTCCATTTTGAGAGAGTTGAAAAAGCACTATCTCGTTGAAAGGTTCTATACATCTGCCCTTTCTCAACAAATTTCTTTATCAGGTTGGGTTCACAGTTTGGAACTGGCCCTTACCCAGATCTAACTATGGTGTTTCCTCTACCTTCAATATATCCAACCTGATTCTATACTAACCAGAGGAAGGCCCTACAAATGCTCAAGAAAGACAACTGGAGACTACCCTAGATTTGAAGACAAATCTTTTCGACCCCTAGGCAGATGGTAAGAATTAGCCTCCTAGAGCGATCACATGTAACCGAGCTAGAGGATTCCAAGGATTTGCACAAAGAATACTTACTCAAAGCTATATTCGAGATGGGGATTCTTATTCCAAATTGATCTCTTGCCAACTTGATTGTCAGATCTTCACGTGTGCTAAACCTGCTCTTACCCAGCAGCTGTTTTGTGATAGGACATCTAAGAAGATAGCTCTAAGATTATCCAAACTAATATCTCAAGCTGATTACAAGCATCTAACCCCAACTTAAGCTAACTACTCTACAGTAAGACTGGCTGGCACCTAACCTAATCTAGGTCGGGTCATCCCCTAACTGCAAACACTTTTCTATTTCGCTTACTTTATATCATATTTCTAATGTACAACCACCAAGCAACACATATCTTCTAACACAACATTCCAAAATGATTCTTACTTTTCTGTATTGAATATTTTTTATCTCTTTTAGTATATTTTATGTTACCTACTTGTAAGAATACCCTTTTTATCTTTTCATACATGTAAAATAACTTTAGTGGATAAGTATATAAACCTCCACTTACTTGTACGCAGACAATCTATCATCAATATAGAAATTATTCATGTCTACTTTAAGTAACCTTAGTGTTCTTATTATCTTTTAACTTTTATCTATTCCCTTTAGTAAATAGTAGTGGCGAGTAACCCTTTAGTTCAAATCGGTGAGTCATATTTAGTGAATTGTAGGTCGAGTAAGATCGAGTGGTGCATCATATCTATTTAGTAGTTGCTTGGACTTTGCTAGCTTTTCCTTTGTTTCTTTTAGTTCGCTTTGTTGTGGTATCTTTTCGTGTGTCTGACTCTAGAGACACATTAAGAACTTTGTTATAATTGTGATGAGAAATTTCATAAAGACTGTATGTATAATGCTAAGTTTTTCCTGATAATTCAACTTGATGAGAGTAAAGAAGAAGAAGAATAAACGTACGAAGAAAACTTCTAAGATGCTGTTGCAAAAGAACTTAATGCATTGGAAAAAGATAGTGTAAATTAGTTATCATGCTCTTTCGAGGTTGTTAGCTCCTAAGACATTAAGGTTGTAAGGAAGTATTGATGGTGTGATAGTATTGGTACTAGCTGATTCAAGGAGCATACATAACTTTATATAATCAAGTGTATCTAAAGCTCTAAATCACTTGTTACTTAGCAATTTTCTGAGATGAGTTATGATTGGAGACAAACTCATTTGTTTAGGAGTGTATAAGTAAGTGCTTTTAATGCTCAACTAAGTTGAAATTTTTATAGATTTTATGTGTTAGAGATTTAAGGAGCCGAATTAACATTGGGCATTCAATGGTTACCTACTATGGGACCAGTCATGTTTGATTACACATTACTTATAATGACTTTTCAATTCAATGGGAATTGTATATAGTTGTAAGGGAGATTCGGCATACAGTTTAAGCTAATTGAACACCGATAGTTAAGGAAATTGGTGCAATCAAACAATGTTGCTTGCTTATTTCACTTGGTGGCTCAAAAAAGTGACTCATCTATATGTATTATCAACAATAACTCTATTAAAGAATTATTGGGTAGATTCATAGATGTTTTTGCAACTCCGTCATCATTGTCACCACTAAGGTCAGTGCAACATTGTATTTATCTAAAAGATGAAAAGCAAGTTATCTTAGTTTTAGAAGGTGGAAATTTAAAAACTTGTTCAAGAAATGTTAGATTATCAAGCTTAGCATAAGTGCATTTTCTTCACCAGTTTTGTTGGTAAGGAAGAAAGATAGCTCTCAGAGGTTTTTCATAGATCATAAAGCTTTAAATCATGCTATAATTATGAATAAGTTTCCAATTCCTACTATTGACGAGTCGTTGGATGAATTGTAAGGAGCCACATTTTTTTTCAACAATGGATTTAAGGGCTAAGTATTATTAGATTTGTATGAACCTAAGGGATATACATAGAACTGTTTTTTCGCATGTATAAACACCATTATGAGTTTCTTGCAATGCCATTTGACCTATTAAATGCACCAACACTGTTTCAAGTCATCACAAATAGTATTTTTCGACTTTACTTGAGGAAGCTTATTTTGGTTCTTTTTTATGATATATTATTATATAGTAGATTACAAGAGGAACATATGTCATATTTGGAGGAGGCCTTGGATTGCCTTAGAGAGAATACATTTTTTTGAAGAAGAAAAGTGCTCTTTTGCCCAAAAGAGCATTGATTATTTGGACCACATTGTATCGTCGCATAGGTATACAATTAGATTGAGATAAAATCGAGGCTATGAAATGTTGGCCACAACCTTCTAATGTCAAATAGTTAAAGAGGATTTTTGGGTGTCATGGGATATTATTAGAGATTTGTGAGAGATTATGCTAGGTTGGCCTCTCCATTGACCATCTTATTGAGCAAAAATGCATTTGATTGGAGTGAAGAGGCAACACAAGCATTTATTAAGTTCGGAGAGGTACTAATGAAAGTTCCAACATTGACCTTGCTTGATTTTTCTAAGACTTTCATTGTGCAGACAGATGCATCAACGGTTAGTTTGGGCGTAGTGCTACATTAGGGAGGTAACCTTATTGCATATTTTAGCAAAAAGTTTAGCGTTAGACTCCAGAAAGCCAACACCCATGTAAGAGAATTGGTTGTAATAGTGGAATCGGTTTGGAAATGGAGATAACATTTGTGAAAAATGCATTTCATTGTTAAGATTATCAAAAGAGGTTAAAGGAGTTTTTACTTACTCAAGCCATATGGACCATAGAAAAATAACATATTTGGTAAAGTTATTGAGGTATGACTATGAGATTAAGTATAAGCCTATACCTGACAACAAAGTAGCATATGCTTCAACAAGAAAGTGTAAGGAAAAATTTCAAATGTTGGCCTCATCATTGCCTTCATTTAATTTCATTACAATACTAAAGCATGAATTACTAAAGATATGAAGTAGGTAATATTGAAAGATAAGTGTGAAAAAAGGGAGTCATTTTCACCATCACTGATACTTAGGGATGGTTTGCTATTCTTGGGTAATAAGATACTTATACCATCTAAATCTCATATTAACCTTTCACTCATTTTAGAGTTTCATGCTACACCTATTAGGGATTGATGTAGAAGCATTTGTAGAGCAATGTCATGTGTGTTAATAAGCAAAGTATTTAATCGTAAGTATTAGCTTACTTCAACCATTACTTAGCTATACCTCAACATATTTTTATAGATATTTCAATGATTTTATAACTAAGCTACCACTGTTAAAAGGGTACTCAATTATCACGATTATTGTGGATAAATTGACCAAATACTGGCATTTAGGTCCTTTTTTAGCATCTTATATGGTTACTGGAGTTGTTATACTTTTTGTGGATATTATGGTGAAGTTACATGGCATCCCAAAATTTATTACATGTGATAAGGGATAGAGTATTTTTAAGTGGTTTTCGGTAGAAGCTTTTTGAGCTTAGTAGGACACATCTTTGGATGAGTGACCTATCATCAACAAACCAATGGCCAAACAGAGAGTTTGAATAGATGTTTGGAACACTACTTAAGAGTTTTTGTGATGGATGCATCTAAGGAGTAGCCAAAGTATTTGTCATGAGCTGAATTTTGTTTCAACACAAGTTACCATAATAGCACTAATATGACCCCATTACAGGCTTTATATGGGAGGGAGTTGCTTAAGTCGCTTAACTATATCGGAGGCTTTAGCTTTTTGAGGCTGTGGATAAGGAGCTTAGGATAGAAATGACACTTTGTGAGTGTTGAAACAAAATTTACAAGGAGCTCAGCAAAGAACAAATGCATTAGTAGATTAGGAAATGAATTGATAAGGAGTTGCTGTTAAGTTGAAAATTTGGTTTTTGATTTTTCCTTAACTTAACTTTAATCATCCTGGGCCCATTTGATTAAAGTCTCTCGATTAAGTTAAGAAAACACTCATATTTTGAGAAAGGAGATATCATCTAATCGATGTTAGAAAAAAAGTGAAATTAAGGTCCGTTGGACTTATGGGTTTTAATTTTTGTCATTAGGATACGCGTTTTCTAAAAAAATATTTTAGAAAAGAAACTAAAGACCAAATGAGCTCGAGGGCTACTTTGTTAAAACTCAAAGGTTTTGAATATTTATTAAAAAATTAGCAAGCCAATAAATTTTCTTTTTCTAAAAATAGGCTTTTCAAATTAAAAGAGCTTTACTTTATTTGAGAAAGATTAAAAAGGAAAATAGAATTTTCTATTTGTTTGGGTTACTCAAAGTGATTATGTACCTACAGAATAGGATTAATCCCACGTAATTTTAAATTTAAGAAAAATTTAGTTTGTCAGTTTACTTTATTTTTGAAAAACTTTTTTTTACTTTAAGTTCATTAAATTTTATTGATGTGAAAAAAAAAGAAGGTTTTTTGGTCCACATTTGAAAAACCTAAGAAGCTCCTAAACTTTGGAAAAGACCAATTTATTCTTTTTATTTATGAAAAGAAAAAAATTTTTATATTTGTGTAAAAAACCTTACTAAAATGAAAATGAACAACCCTTTTGCTTTGAAAAAAACCCATTAAAAAGGCAAAAATATTGCACATAAGGTTGATCAAACCATGCATAAAATAAGGGAAATAATTCAAACCATATAAACATAACCAAGGCAAATAAATCATGTAATAAAGATACACAACAATGCCTATCTCGTTGATCTTACAAACAATTTGGGCATTTCTAAAACATTCAACGTTGGAGATTTGTCCTTGTATGTATCATGATTCCTTATAACTTATATATCCAAACTTGAGGTCGAGCTTTTTCCAAGTGGAAGAGACCGATGTGGAAGAATTAGGCTTACAGTACATGGATCATTTAAACAATTAGAATTAGATGATGATTTGGGTTAAGATCATAAGGATTAGAATTAGAAGTTGATCTCAAAGGAAGAAGTGACCAAAAGCTCATAGCTTTTGATTTTCAATTCTAATTTCGAGAGCTAACTTTGAAAGTCTTTAATTTTGTGCATATGTCAATTAAAGAAATTCGTGATACGTTAATAAAGATTAATTTGAGTTTACTTCGGCCTCGGACAAACTACTTTGCTATTTGGAGCTATATAGAAAGTCAAATTTGCACGTATTAGTAAGATACCAAGCCATTAAGGATATAATATTAGTTTAGGAAAGTATATCTTAATTTTATTGATTTAGATTTTATTCAGTTTTCTTATTTATTGTAAAGTATAGGACTACGAATTATCCTATAAATAAGTTGTAATCATGATATACTCAAATTAATAAATTTATTCTTTCCACATATTTGTGTTTATCATACTACATGCCGTGTCAATTTCAAAGATCCATTATATAATAAACTATATTCCTGTTTCTAAATGCAAACAGAATAAGTACCTGGATTGTTTTTACGAGTCACGGCTACGAGTAGAAGGTTCCACCTCTCGGCTATAAAAAATAAAAAAAAAAGGTGGAACTCGAAGATCGAATCGCTCAATCGGGCCCTAATGGTTAAAAAGTCTTTTGACATCATTTTATAATATCCGTATCAATACTCCCCCCGACAGCCTTGGTCAAATGTCAAATGGGATAGGAAAACGTGTAAGAACATGAGGAAGATTTTCAAGACGTTCTTAGAATAGACAAGCCACTTTTCTTGGATATGTTGGAAAGATTTTGGGTAATTCGATACTCTAGTCTAGCGTGTTTGGTAGTAGGATTACTTCAATCCTTTTCATAATTTGTTCCATATTGCAATGATATTTGTTCCTCGATTTAAGTTTCTTGATAGCCCCCTTCAAGGAATTATACCATAACATAAGGATAAATAATGTTGCAGAGGATGCTGTTGCATTTGATGATGAGACAAAATTTGTATGTATTGTGTCTATTTCATAAAGGAAAAATACAACAGCCAACTCTAAGCACCATGATTCAGCAATCATCCAACTAATTTGCATGCTTTGTCTACTAAAAATAGTAGACGGATCATACAAAGTAGCTATGGCGCTAGAAGTGGTAGTAATGTAAGCTCAAAAGCTTACGATGAACAACAAATATACTAGGTGCAAGAAGAAGAAGTTAACGAGAATAAAGGGGGATTTTGACGTCCTTTCTTGGTGGTTAGCTTAAAGCATACATGACTTCGGTACGGGACGTTTTGGCAGCTCTAGCTTTGAAAGTTTCATTTGAGTTGGCTTTCAACTTAGGCGAGGGAGTCTCTCAATTCCTGCTCTACTTTTTGCTTAAGCCAGAAATTGTCGAAGTGTTCGTGTGCCTTATAGGCATGGAGGAATGCTGATGCTTGAAGACATGGAGACACGGATTTTTGGTTTTCTGACTCTGATGTGGAGAGCCTGAAATTACCATCCAACACACAATGGAAGAGGAGGATATGGAGGTTCCAATTGATATTGTTATAGGTTTTTTCTTTTGTATATTATTTTGTTGAAAAAATATTCATATGAATGAAAATGTTGTTTCATTTTCAGTTTATGTTTCTTGAGTTGGACTATTGCAAGAAGAAACTTTCATGGATACCTCGAACTGAATATGCAAATTATTAAAGATAATTTACTTAATTGTCCAAGCACGATAACAAAGAGTTGGTTTGTAATTTTTTTAAAAGAAAATAAGACAATTATAACTTTTTTAGACTTATCTCAAAACATATGAGAATTATTTCTAGATTATGTTAAAGAATTTTACTGAAAAAATTGAAATAATGTACGCAAGTTTAAAAAATTGGTATAAAGTTCGTATACAATTTGTTTAAGGCATGATAATTTAATACAAAGCATGGTATTAGAAAGTCGATTTGCAATTTGTTATGGAAGTAACAAGTAAAAAATATATTGAAAATTACATTAAAGTATTTTATCAGAAAAATTAAATTAAGTAATACAAATTATTAAGAAAATTCATACGAAGTTGTATGAGAAAGAAAAGCTTGAGGCGTATTTGTTAAAAGAAAACCAACTGAATATTACTTCAATATTAACTTCAAAAGAAAAAATGGAAAAACAAGCCTTATGAGCTTGCACCTGAACAGCTAATGAATCTTATCATGCCATACATGCCCATAGTTGTATGCCCGGCCCGGCCCAATCTCATGCGTGCTTGTGCTCTTAAGATTTTTTCAGATGTCTGTATTTAGGCAAGTTGCGGATGAATAATCTGCATATGCTCATGCTCGTGCTCGGTTGCTCGAATGCTTGCCTACTTACCATCCTTAGACGCAATGCAAGTTTCGTTTGGTGGCATGTTATGGTATATGACAAATAGATATACCTAAAAGGAGATAATTAGGTAATGTATTTAATGAATAAGCATATGTTTTTAGTAATCTCAAATAAGTAGTTAACGAGATCGGTCGTGGTTCGGTTCGGTATGGTTTGTCTCTCCTTATTAAACCGAATCTAATATAGCAATTCGATTTTTTTTAGAAGTTGAATATAATCATATGATTTGGTTTATAAATTTTTTTGACCTAACTAAAATCGAATCGATTCGATTCGATTCAATTCATTCCACGGTTGGAACTATTTGTGTTAAATTTTCACTTAACATTTTTATCTTCAATAAATATGAAATTTCAAATGAAATTTACTTAATTTAATTTTAATAATTGATATAAAATTATGATAAAGAATAATAAAATATAAAAAATTTAATGAAATTTCTGAAGATTGATTAAAAAAAATGGAAAAAAGTACAATGTAATTGTATAAATTTTTTTTATTTAACTAAATGGTTCGGTTTAGTTTGGTTCTAAACAATACTGTTCAATTTGTTTTCCTAAACTGAATTGTAAGCTATTTATATACAATCAAACAGAACCGTAAATTAAATGATTTGTAAAAAAATCGATTTTTCAATTCGGTTCACAATTCGATTGGTGGTTCACGGTTTTTTTACCCAACCCTAATAATTAAAATCATATAAAATGATTATTTTATATATTAATGGGATGTTGACTATGTGAATCATATAAATCACTTTATGCAACATTGATCCCTATTTATATAACTAAATATATACATATATGCATCATTTTTCTAGTAAATATGGAGAAATAGTGGGTAATGTTTGATGTTAAGAAAAGATAATAAAACTAGGCCAAACTAGCAAGTTAAACAAAACATTTTAGCCAATAGATTGATATTTCACATTCAGAAAATTCTCAAAAGAATTAATTAAGCACAATCAAATTATCCATATGTCATCCATTAAATTTAGAAAAAAAAAAAAAGTGTCAGAGATGTACTTGCTATCCAAGGCATCTCCAAACAGATCATGGAGGAATTTTTTATATTAAGTACTGCATCGCTGAAGTATCAGGCGTTAGACTTAAAAAAAAAAAAAAAAAAAACAGTCCCTATCGTTTTCACACAATTTGAAAATGGATGCTTAAATTAAAAAGATATTAAAAGCCAAAACAGTAAATATATATAATTATATAATATTAAAATGAGAGGCCCGGCTAGGATATTTTACTTTGTTACTATATCTAAATATTTTAATACTTTAATTAATTTAATAGAAATTTACATAAGCATAACTGCAAATAACTAACCATGACTTCTAGAATCGTGTAGGTTATTATTATTATTATTATTATTATTATTTTATCATGTCTTATTTTCCATCCCACCACTTCTACCCATCACTCCGTCTCCATTTATTACATTACATACGATAAATTCTATTACATTTTTTTCAATGTTAGTGTAATATTTATATACGAATCACTATGTAAGATTCGTTGTTATACATTATAGATGAAGAGAAATAGACAGGATATAAATAGCTATTAAATAAACCAACAAACTCAAAAGATAATTTTGCATCAGTCAGTGGAGAAATAAAAGTTCAACAATGTTTTTGGCGAGCTATCATTACCACACAATAAATAAAAATGAAGAGAATAACCATATAAGATGCACTTCATATTCATATAAAAGTTAAGCCATATCGAAATTGTATATAATGCATCTTTAATCTCTTTCCTACCACCATATATCAAGATACATAAATATAGATCATACATACAAATCAAATCTTATTTCTTTCGTTGGCAAATTTCTTGATTTCCAGTTTTAATTTTGGCTAATATTAAGAAACAATTTTCAATAGCGTACGAACCTATCCTCTCAATTAATAAGGCCGCAAATGTGCTCCAATTGCATCGAGATGTGCTCCAGACCTTCCAACAAAACCCAGGATCCTGCCTTCTGTTGGGAATGAAAAAGGTGTGCCTTTTTGAGGACCGTAAGGTCCATAAGATTTCTTATTTGTATGAATTTTAAGAGACTGAATCACCACAGGAACACCCTTTCGATCTCTTATATAACCTGATATTGAAATTAGATATTCTTTGGGAAAATCTAGTTTCACCTGTGAATAACAACGACAGTATAAATATATACTTCATCGCATGACATATTTGACGTAGAGGATGAATTGTCCCGTAAGACAATAAATATTCTTTGTCTTACGTTGTATACATAAGAACCAATAATTAGTCATGTACATATACAGCAAACATGGGACTTAGTTTTGATTGCTTGTAGAACATACATCTCTACATATTTATACACAGAATAAATCTACACGTTCCATAAAATGTTTTTCGAAATTTATTCGTAATTTTACATAACGAGGGTGTTAAATTTGCTAGTTTGAAAATATTTTCATTTTTTTTTTCCGGATATCATAATTAACTCCATTAAACTATTAATATATGTACAGATTGACCCCATAAATTTTCAAATGTTGTAAAATACCTTATAAATTTTGATAAATTGATAATATAAATGACCTAAATTGTTTTTAGTACAAAAAAAGAAAAAAAAAAAACACACTAAGAAAAGTTTATGACATCTTAAAACACATTTCCATAAATTCAATGAAATATTTTTGTATAAAGATAAAAGTTTACTAGAAGTTACTTATAAACATTAATGACTGTTTATCAATTTATTAAAGTGGTTGTAAGTCGCACAATCATTTACTAACTAAAAGAAGTCTCTACAACTTCACTAGAAGTGTATTGCATGACTTGATGATTGGATAAAATAGTTATTATAGAGTTGCTTGATATATGGATTTGTGATATAATGATTGATATTCATGTAGTATGAGCATACCTTCAATTGAAAACATGGCTTGTTGACAGTATTTAATGTTACTTGGTAAGAATGATTGATTTAATAGAGCTGTTCGGTTTAATTATCATGTTACAGACCATGCCTATTACATGGGTTTGGTTGTAAAGAACTTTTCGAGAATTGATATTTATAAGTATTGTGTGCATGTTTTTAATTATAAATATGGATTATCAATAGTAGTTGCTGTTATAGATGCACATCTGAAATGAATAATTGATTGGCTTGTTATTATGTTGTGGTTTGTGCCTATTGAAAATGGGCTTGGCTGATTTTCAATGATTGCGTCATTGCTTTCCTAGTCATGTAATCAGAGAAATGCTTCATCTTAAAGTCATCATTAAGCACCATTTTTTTCAAGATTTTGATAAACAGGTGTATGTGTTGGCACTCATCTTGCTTCGCCGTGAACATTTTGAATTTAAGATTATTATCTAGAACTTAAGGTAAGGCTATATGATGAATTCAAATAATGGGGAAACTTTATGTCCAACACTTCTATGTGAGACATGGCAAATCTCTTTATTCGATTTATCTTTAGATTTTCTTCTGTAGAAACAAATTCAGGGGTTCAAAAATGATGACTTAAGTAAGAAGTTGACAAGAGTTGTGCCTTACTTGAGCAACCTTACCCTATATTCACAGAAGGGTTGATATATTGGTGGAGCAAGGTAAGCCTTTTAATTTCTTTCTCATTGACCTTAGGTAACATGTTTATATCCACAATTGATGTGATCATATTTTTCAAGTTGAATTAGAGAGGCAAGTCTTTGTTGATATATACCATTGATACTAGTTATAGTGACAAGAGTCATATTGGCATTATGTTTGTGCGAATGAAGTTGCAACTATAGAAATAAGCTAGCTAAAGTGACCAATGTATGGTTTATAATATTCGTAATTTTCTATAAATCATTAAGAATATCATCATGATTTTTATGCGTTGCCTTCAACATTTGGGCCATCATAGATGGTAAGTATTGAGTTAAGGTAGGAATGTCCTAGTTTTGGTTCCTCTCTATAATCAACGATTCTCATGCAACTTCCCATCATTCATGAGCAAGAAAGAGGTGTTTTGCTGGTACGAGTCCTTATCTTCTCCCTTAAGCTGCAATTGAATACTTCCTCTACCAATAGACCCTAAAATGTACGTATGGAAATTTATCAATAAGTATCAGACCTATATCCTACATGTATGTTATATCTCTCACACGCTTCACATGATAAGGATGAACAATATTCTTTAATGGAGTGGAGGGAGATCAAAAAAAGCAAAAACGAGTATTTTTGATAAAATATGATGAATGAACAATATTATGGAGAATGTTGAAATGACTTCTATTTATGAGTGGAACTAATGGGGACTCATAGGAACTAATTATCAATGGCCACCATTTTGAATTGCTTTAGTTTTCAATCCTCTATACTAACTGATTTATGGTTATAAAAGAATAAGCTATTAGAAAGAAGAATGTAATGTACCTAAAGTCCTTAAGAGATTCTAACAACTGCGTTCATAATTGAAGGTAACAAAAAGATCAAAATTTGGTTGGGAACTATTATACCTTAGGTTCAATTAGGGTTAAAGTAGGGAAAATTGGGATGAAAATAAGGAAGTTTTATTGATAAAGTAAAATGTATTAAGTTGTCAAATATGACAACTCCAAGAGCTAAAGCTTTTCAAGAGTATTTAGGCTCCCAACTCTCATTCAAAGATAATTACAACACAACTAATATTTCTAAAATCCCTACCAACTACTTTCTTAGTCTTTCATAAACCTTAGGAACTAAAGAAACTAAAACATAGATGAGTAAACTAAAACTAACTACTAATGTGCATATCAACATCGTAAAAACAATGAGCTTAGTTCTAACCATACCAATCATGATACTCTCAGACATCCTAAATTTGGTTAAATTATATGGATCCTATCACTAATTCAAATAATTAGCCATATGTAGGATAGAATTATGAATAGGCTAACCTATTTATAAACCATACGCACCGATAGTGATTAAACCACCAAACCCTTAACCCAAGCTCGATGTCTCAAGAACTTAATGAGACACATTATCCTTTACCAACTAGTATAAGAAGAGTCCCAGCTACTCTAACCTATCGACCTACTACCATTTCCAAGTTAAATCTTGCCATGCCTAACAATCATCTTAAAGTACCGACTTGGGGAGTAATCAATTGACAACTTGGCTTACCTACCCACTAGCTTGGCCTACATGCTCACCATCTTGGCCGACCTGTTTTCGAGTTGTCCAAAGCATATCTAAGCTAAATTCACCTTAGAAGAGTCTATAGCTCAGCTGAGTAATAGTTAGGTTAACCATATTCTTTCGTCTGTTTTCACCAGAAGCCTACCTCTAACTACTAGCCACATATCCGAGTACCCAGGTGATGGAATATGTTGTACAATCCAAATGTTTTTTTAATTCTTCATTTATACCCTTTGATATTCCTTTTATTTTACTTTTTTTCGACATTATCCTTTTGTTTTTTCCATATTTAGTAGGTTTCCTTAGATTTTCTAGTATAGATACCTTTGTATTTTGTAGTCGCAAGAATAATCTTAACAATCCTACTAAATATATTGAATTACTATGACTTATGAGCATTCTCTCATTTGCTTACTTAACTTACTCTTATTCCAACCGTCAAGTAAGAATAGGTGGCGAGTACTCTCATTGAATTAGCTAATACGTCATATCCAGCTGGTTTGTAAGTCCTCGATAGTTCCTTGGTGCATTATATCCCAAGAGCTAATCGTGGGTTTTGCTTATCTACACACATTCCATCTTTATATTTTGAGCTTTCTATTAGTTCAGATCCACCCCCTTAGATACAACTGAGCTTATCCTTCCTTGGTACAGTGTATCATACACTTATGTTAAGAGTTAAGAAATTCAGCACTACTATGAAGTTTTCTCCATTTATAATTGTGTATATTTATAAGGTATACTCTGTAAAAATCTATACAACTATGTTTTCTAATTTTTGTTTTTTAGAATTTTTGAACCCATTTTCCTAGATTAGATTATTGACTATAATCAAGACTTACGTAAGTCTATGTTTTAATAGTTCAAATTTTCACTCTTTAACTATAATTATACATACTTGAAGGGGGAACAAATATAAAACTCAAAAATAAGATAAGAAAATAAAAGGAAAAATAAAAAATAAGAGATGTTATACTGTTAAGGGCAAGCCTAGCATTAACAAGGACAGTAGGGGGTATTTTGGGTAAAGGAAAAAGTTAGTGAACCTTAGGTATTTAAAGGCTCACTAAGGTTTTTGAAAATCAAGGAAGAGAAACATTAAGATTTGAAGAGATCGGGTTGTGCGTTGGTAAGGTAAGGTTGTAGGAAACCCTTTTCCTTTATGTTTTTGTTCAAATCCTTAAAGTAGTTCGTTAAGGCTTAACAGGTGCTTTATAACAAATTCTAGGTATAATATATTTGAGGTAAGATGTTTGTAACGATTTGTTTTAGAATTCCTTGTCGAATCCCTATAAGATTTCGTTTTGGTTCATGGGGTATTGTGGAAAGCAAGCCTAAGGTTATCTAATGCATGTCCTACAATAAGCTTATGGTGATGGACGTGCTAGAAACAAGTTATGACAGATATGTTTATGGTCCTACATCCTATACACGTTGCTTCATTGAAATGTATTTTGATAAGTAGATTTGAGTTAAGATTTCAGATGAAGAGTGTTTTGATCTAAGTATTAGAGTTTCCTACAGTCATAGTGTTGTTAGGTTGTTGAGTTAGGAGTAATGTTTTGCAAAAACAATGAAAGAGGTGTTGCATAGGGGGGATGAAACGCTGATGCAGTCTACAAAATTCTATAGATTGCAACTAGTATTCGGACGTTATTCCCTCTTAGCATCCAGACACCAGGTGCAATACTGCACCTTTGACCATTGCATTTAGATATCAATTAAGCTAACATCCAGACACCATGATCCTTAGTATGTGTAGTGATGTTTCATTGAGTTCCAATGTATGTTTTGGGTGTATTCTTCTATCCTAAAACCTTTCCCAATCAATCTTAAATCTGTTTTGATATAATAAACTTATCTTAAACTGAACCTATCTTCTTGGTAGTCCTAAGACCCTAAAGTGTTAAGTTACAAGGAAGTGTGTGTTGTGCTTCTAAAATAAAAGTTGAAGCTAGGTAAGCTTATAAACTAAGTAAGAGTGTTGTTTCTCTTATGAATAAGTTGTGAGGTACCTAGTGCAGTTTCTAAACAAACATTTTATTCAGGTAGAAAGTTGTTTGTTGTTTGTGTATGTAGGATTAGTATTGCCAAATTGACTTAATAAAAACTTGGTTTAAACAAGTGTGCTACGTGTACTTGGCTAGACCTAAGGGACTAAGATGATCATATCTTAGGCTAATACCCTGATGATCCTTGTGTGACAGTATCCTAATTGGAGTTTTGCTTATAAATGATTCGGATAGATTTAGGGTACTCTTTGGTTACTAGGGTGTTAAGGAGAACCCAACACTGATACTTATATATATTATATATATTATGTGCTGAAATAATGAATTACTCTAAGTTTTGGGATGCTGGAATTTTGATTGTTGTTGGACTTAAAGAAGATAATAACCGACGATTGTTGCATTTAGTTTTAATGTTTTAATTAATGTGTGTGTACTTATGCACTACTATGTGATCACACATCTGTGTTTGAAATTGCATACTAAGCTTTGCTCATCCCTTAGGTTTTCATGTTTTTAGATGAAGGCATAGGCTTAGGTGATTACGAGAAGTAATACAGTGATTATGTGTACTATGTTGATGAAGTTGATTTTTGTGACTATTATCACAATTTTGAAGATGGTTCAACATAGTTAGTTAGGTTATGAAGCTTGTTGAATAAGCTATCAGACTTATTTTATTTTCATTATTTATTGTTATTTGGGTCTAAAAAATTCACTTGAGACTTTTCAAGTCTATGTTTATTGGTAGTATTTAGTTTTCAATAATTAAAGTTATGGGATATTGAGTTTTGGTATTTAGTTTTTTGAGACAAATGCATTTGAATTATTTTGAATTTCTTTCCTTAAGTAAAAGAATGTCAGAATTTGATCTTGTTATATTTATTAGTGAATTGTAGATGTAATTAAGACATTCTTAAAAAATTGTATGGAGTTAATATGGGTGACAAGTGATTATTAAATTATGTGGAGATATAAATAAGTAGATTTTAGATATTTAACCTGTCGGGACATGTGGTGAGCTATAATATCCTAAGTTATAAGGTGTTACAACAAATGAGACATGGAATGGGGTGCAATTCATTGAATTAAAGATTCTAAACTTGTCATCTTTGGTTCTCCACCATAGATAGAAGGAGTAGCAAATGCTTTTCAATTGCTAAAATGAAATGATTAGATCCCAAAACATTTTCCAAACATAGAATTAGTTTTAAAGCAAAAATGGAAGGATAATAGAATGCTTATCCTATTGTAGCCTACAAAAAACGCATCGTAACTTATTATAAAAATATTAGTTAATTACCATTTTTTGTATTATGGCTAATTTCTTGTACACTTTCATGCAATAATTTTATAATTTTAATTTGAAGTATTATTATAAATGCTTCTTTTTTAAGGTATTGATCTACATGAAAATTAAGCAAATTATTCAAAAATCCAAACAATATAGTTTCTACTTCATTTTTTTATATATAAGCTATAGTATATATGTAGTTAATTGTTACAAAATTAAATTTAAAAACACCATGGATTAAATGACTGTTACAATTATTTTTCATATTTGTCACTTTTTACAATTTAATGAAATAAATAGCTTTTGGTACAATAAACTGACAAATTAAATAAATGTTTCTCTTCATTAAAGTTCAAATATGATGGACATAATATTTGTTTATAAATTTCCATGCAAATTTAATTATTTAGGTAAACTTAAGCTAATTTAGGGGCTAAAAGCACAATTTATTAAAAATAAGCTATGGAGGAATTGGACTATTAATGTTTGTAGAATGAAAACATGTGTTTTTATAAATCTATAGAAATTTTCATGGAAGTATTCAAGTATGCGTACTATTTATTGCACCAATAGCCCAAATTTCTATGTATAATTAGATAATTACGTGTTTAGACAATAAATTGAGAACTTTAAGAGTTATTTGCATAAATTAGATATAATATCATGACATTTTGAAGCTACCATTAGTCATGAACATGATGAAAAAGCTTATGATTTATAAGTTGTTAAGTGTCATTTAGCCTAAATAGAGAACTTATGGAAATACAAGGATAAATGTGCTTGATAGTAAGGCATTTTCATAATTTAATAGCTTTGAGAAGTTTCTTATCATAGAACATCTAAATGCTTCTCAAAATAACTATTACATTGATATAATGAGCATAAGATTTTGATAGAAAATGGAAATGTTACAACCGAAAGAATTTAAGCATATATGATTTTTAGGTTTAAGCTCATTTTCAAGACATGGAATAATTTTATAAATTATTTGCATATGATTAGAAAATACGAGATTGAGATTTAGAAGTATTGTTAGAGCACCCTCTTGTTTTTATGTTTGTGCAAAGTGGTAGTAAGTTACATGACCATTTACTTGTCGAAGAAAGTCTCTACGATTTCACTTAATGCATACCACTTAACTTGATGATTTGATAAAATAGTTGTTATAGAGTTGTTTGGTACATTGATTTCTGATATGATGATTGATGTTTATGTATTATGGGCGTGTCTTTAAATGGAGACAAAACTTGTTGACAAATAAAAAATTCAAACAATACAGTTGTTTAATATAAATTGTTTAGATTTTTGGATAATTCTTTAGTTGTTGTGCAAGCAGTTTCCCACATGCGTGCTTTGTCCCTTGCATGCTTCACGTGATAGGAATGAACATTGTGCTTCAATAAAGTGGAGGTAAATCCAAAAAAGAAAAACGAGTGTTTTCAATGAAATATCCCATTATTGTGATAGGTGATGATTACAAAGCATGATAAACTCTAATCTCCAAATAATATTTATGGTGAATGTTAAAAGAAGTCTTTTTATGAGTAGAACTAATGGGGATTCAAAGATATTAGTGGTTAGTGGCCCCCATTTTGGGTTGCTTTGGTTATAAACCCTCTATACTAACAAATTTATGGTTATAATAGAATGAGCTTTAGAAAGAAGTTGTGATGTGCTCAAAGTCCATAAGAGATGATAATGAAGGAACTTGGTTCATAATTGAGGGCACTAAAAAGGTCAAAAATTTGATGGGTAACTTACACCTTGGCTCAATTAGAGTTGAAGCATAGAAAATTAAGGCATAGATAGGGAAATATTACTAATGAAAGAAAATAAAAGGTATAAAAGTTGTTAATTGTGACAACTCCAAAAGTTAAAACTCTCCAAGAGCACCTAAGCTCCCAAATCTCCCTCAAGGAGAATTATAACACAACTTAAATTTCTAAAAGTTCCTACCAACTATTTTCCTATGTCTCTTCATAGGCTAAGAGAAACAAAACTAACAAACACATAAACGACCCAAACTAACTAATAATCTGCATATTAACATTGTAACAACAATGAGCCTAGTTCCAACAATACTGATCATGATACTCTTGGACATCTTAAATTTGGTTAAATTATTTGGATCATATCACTAATTTAAATAGTTAGGCATATGAAGGATAGAATTATGAGCCCATTTATATTACAATCTTATATAATTGTTGGCACTTACATTAAAAGTTAAAAAATTTAACACTCGTATGAAATTTTATTCTTATATGTTTGTGTATATTTATAAGGTATGCTTTGTAAAAATATATTCAACTATATTTTCTAAGTTTTCTTTCATTTATTTATTTTTTAAATTTGAACCCATTTGCATATATTAAATTATTGACTTCAATGAAGACTCACTTAAAGTTTGTGTCTTAATAATTCATGTTTTCACTCTTTAACTTTCCTTATAAACACTCTGAGGGGGAACAAATGAGACACGGAATAGGGGAATAAATTTCATTGAGTGAAAGATTTGAAACTTATCATTTCTAATTCTCTATTGCGACTGGAATGGAAGTAGTAGTTTCTAGAATAGAACGACTGAACCTTGAATCATTTGCTAAACATAGAATTAGGTTCGTAGTAAAATGGAGCCATAGGAGAATGATTACTCTAGTGCAGTTTACAAAGACGCATGATAATTTATTGTAAATATGGTTGTCTTTTCTCTTTTTCTATTTAGTTATGAACTTTTCAATGGTACTGGTAAATCTCATTGCAATGATTTTATTTTTTCCTGTTAACTTAGTGCTTCATAGATGAGAGATAGGTACCATAATATAGCAAAATAAATTGATGAAAATGGATACATTACATAATTTATAAAAGGTTCAAAAAAAAAAAAGAAGTTTTGGACTAAATCTAGGAAGTGAATAAGATTTATGACACAAAAGTGCAAAGAAGAATGATTGACTAACCTCGTAGTTTGCATCTTCCTTACTTCCTTCTCCATGTTGTGAGCCTTTCATTGGAGTTCCATCGTTATCATATTCAAAACAAATTGAATTAACAACAGGCCCAGACCCAATGCATATAACTATGCTTCTCACATCAGTGAATATTCCATCATCCCAAGCACTTCCACCATTACCTCCAAATAGTCCAATAGAACTCAAAGGATATAAATGTGGTATTGGCTCAGTATAGGCTCCTATGGCATCAAGTCTTACACCAGATTGTCCATAAAAACTAATGATTCGAGTACCCGTTGATGGATACCAGAAGTGCTTCCCTTCCTCCTTTCCATATGGGCCATACTTTCTTAGGTTGCTTTGCAATGTTAGAGATTTAACAATAACGGGCACTTCAGAATCATTGCTTGTGTATCCAGAAATTGAGATCAAATATTCACGTGGATGGTCTAGCTCGATCTGTAAGAAATGTAAGAATAAACACAATGTAATTATTCATATCAATATTGTTAAACCAACTCTCTTTTCATCAACAACTTAGATGGTCTAAAATCTAAATTACTTTTTTTGACAATTTATGTAAAATATACATGTTCTATTTTCAAATGTTTTGTGATTTAATTTTCACTTAATAATAATTTCTTACAATATTAGTAAAAAATTAACTAATAAATTAATAAAGATAGAATCATACTATTAAATGTTAATGTTTTAGTAAGGGGTTTATATGGTAACGCTAATAAAATAACGTTACCATAATGCTAACCAATTCAAATCATTCATTTACTAAAACTTAGTATATACCATCCACTATATTAAGATAACTGAACTTGTTACTTAGACAATAGATTAATAAGTTTTATAAATAAAAAAAAAAACTAATTAAAAAATAATATTAAAAAATAAAAAAATAACTCATATAGCAGGTGTTAGTAGAAAGAATTCTTCATAGGAGTTAGCTGAATTACTTTAGAGCCAAGGTTTAAATTATGGAATTGTGAATAGAATATCAATCATCTGGGAATGTAATATATGAAGTAATGAAGATATATATATGCTTTTGTTTTGTAAATCCTGATTTCACAAACAACTATTTATTATTTACTTCGTATCATTACATTGCATGAATACGTTATAAGTAATAATAATATGCCCCTATTTGAATACCGCTACCAACACTATACCAGTGTATTGGTCATATAGTTGTAGTGCTGGTTAGTTTTGGTGACAATATTTATATGTTGACAATTTTACTGGTGGTAATCCTATAGGGGGTAGTTGCAATAGTAGTGGTGGTAGTAATAGTGTAATGTAGGCAACAATAGACAAGGTTAGTGGTATTTGTCCAATGACAGCAGTGTTGATATAATTGTAGTTATGATGGTATTGTTAGCAGCTGTAGTGATGGTACCGGTGGTGGAAGTAAAAGATAGTGATGGTACTATATAGATAATGGCCTTTGAGATAATAGTGATTATGAATGATAGTAATGGTTGTAGTTTCCAGAACTTGGGGAATAGATAGTGGTTTCTTGATGCATGAGTATTTACTTGCTTTTACTCGTGCTAAGCTTAGGAGAAATTTAATCGACTTACTTGTTTATACTTGTGCATATGTAAGTGTATGTGCCTTTGCATGTGAAAATCTTGTTGATCTGTCTTGCAGTAAAGGTTTGTAAGCATTTGGCCTCGCAACCTAGAAGTTTACTCTTGATTCCATCCACATGGAAATTAAGGTTGAATTCCTTCTCCCATACGATGTTTAGGAATAATAAAACCTAAGTACTTCCCCATTTCTTAGCCTTACTAATCATAACCTCGATTGTGATGTTACCATCTCTTTGACCTCAAACATTTCTCCAAAAAATTAATATGTATTTACTGTTACCGATAGATAATCAAGCCATGAAAGCAAAGACATCCAATGTTTGCTTCATAGCCTTCGCAGACACCAGATCAACTCCACCTAGCAGGTTTAGGTCATCAGAAAAAGACAATGTGAGACAACTCTACGATCACTTCCTAGGAACTTGATAGGCTGCAAGCAACCTTGGTGGGTAATTAGAGATGAAAAAGGTCAATGGATCATGCGATTCTCCACAAATAATAGGGGATACCGGATATACTTAGTATAGAATGATGGGATCAATTTCGGGGACGGTCCTATTACTTAAAAATTAACCTGTAAAAAGGTGGACATTAACATGGATTCAAGAACAGCGATTCATTTTTGGAACTCCAACACAAATCCTTATAACATATTGTTGCATGTTCTTACTGCTTAAATGGGAAAAATAAACCAGGGCTTGAAGAATGTATTCTTGCATTATTGCAACGAAAGGAAATATAGTGATTGATCATCTTGTTGATATGGTGCATACAACAACATAAGAGGAAGTTCTGTTTTCTGTTCCCCCATAATCTATTTTGTCCTATTAACAAACGAGACTTGCAAACGTATGTAAATGTTTTACAACTTTAAATTCCGAAAAATTGTTTTTTTAGGCATTGTGCTAACGTGTAATAATATCTGATCTGACTGAATTATATTATCCTATATTAATGAATAAAAGAAATTCACTTAACTAAACCAGATTTCCTCTCAACTGAACCAATTTTTTGAAGACATTGTCGCTTTTAATTTTATGTTTAATTTCGATGCATATTTCCTTACATCATTTCACTGGAATCACTTTATTTATTTATTTTTTTCAAAAATTGATAAATTAAATTGCACATTTATTAATTGATAGATGAGATTAAGATACTAACCCAATGTTGTTTGCCAATGTCACTTGCACCGTAAGCTTGTGACAAAATTGGATTGCCATCTACGTTATGCTCAACGGCTATGTAGTTAATGACATCTCCTGCAAATATTTCCACTCTTGTTATCCCAGATGCTTTCTCAAAATGCCAAGGGCCTCCACCTTGACCTCCAAAGGGACCAACTTTTCTTCGAGGATAGAGGAGAGGGATAGGCTCAAAATATGCTCCAATCGCATTAAGATGATCCTTAGTACTTCGACCATAAAACCCAGTAATCTTGCCTCCAGTTATGGGGGAAGAAAAGTACTTCCCTTTTTCAACACCATATGGTCCATATGTTCTTTTACTGCTTTGAAATGTCAGTGATTGAATATTTTTATGATCACAATCGTCAATGTATCCTGAAAATGAAGTTACATACTCTCTACTTTCTAGCTTGACCTACAAAGAGGCATAAGTGCAATTAAATATATAACAATAGCGTATATGGATTGTAGCAAAATAATAAAAAGACCAATGTTAAATGGAAATAAATCTAAACCCAAGTGGTAAGTTATCCATCATTATAATAAACCAAGGATAAAATTTAATACTATAATATTCACTCAATTACTTTTGTATATTTCAAATGAGTTATTTAATTCTTTCTGTTTGAATCTTTACACCAAATAATTTCTATCAAGAATACTTCCTTTGATGTCACTAACAATATGACATGCCTCTTGTTGAAGCTGTAAAAAACAACCCAATCGACTTACAATATTTAAAATAGGAGAAAACGATATTACTAAGCCTTTTGTATTGGGGAAAAAGACAATTCATAATATATTACATGAACTAGTTAGAGTAAATAAAGATTCAACAGGTTAGAACATTGTAATCATTACTAGCTATCCTAATATCATAGGTGCTACTTGTCGAGAAAGCTCATTCAAATTAGTTAGATATGTTTCCAAATGAATGGTGAGAAGAGAATTGTTAATATCATGGTTTGCATCACTATTTTACCCTTTTTTATAATTATATATTTTAAATTTTAATTTATCTAATTATGCACTTAATTAAAAATCTATCTGTTACTATTTATAACTCAGTTGATTCTAATTCATATTATTCATATAATCAACATAATCAACTAATAAGTAGTCGTTTATGAACTTAGGAGGGTTTATATAACCTTCATAAGTGGTTGCCAGCCATCTACTGTAAAATAAAGTATTGCAACCCACTTAGAAAATATAAATCATAAGACTCATTAGCAATTGTGAGTAGCTATATACAGGCTTAAGAGGCTCTCGCAACCCCTTAAGGCCTTAGGCAATCAGTTAACTCACCCCCATTGACTTATCATACTAGCTGGACAATCAGTATGATTTAGAGTCAATTGAGACATAGATAGCGAAAATTTAATATTCAATTAAGTGTATTATTAGACACTTTAAAACTTTAGATGTATAATTGTAAAAAGAGGTCAAATTGAGATATAAATCATAACATTACTTAAAAAAATAAAGAAAGAGAGAAACATCGATTCAATAGGAAATTTATTATTTCACTAAGGTTATGAAGAAAGAAAAATCTTTGAATTTGGAAACATATGTTAGGGATAATTGAAAATATATTCCTCAAACTATTGATCAAATGTAGGTAGATATGTTTCCTAAACTTTAAATGTGTAATTTCACATCATTTTTAAAAATATGTAAATAACCCTTAAACTTCTATAAACCTAAATCCTCTAAAAGAACCAATGATGTTTTTAGGACCTTAGCATTGTTTTGAGTTGTGTAAAGCTCAATAAGATAATTAAGTGATTCAATCTCAATCTTGACTAGTCTATAGTTAAATGGACTCATAAAACTTAACAGCATGTGAGCTAGCTTAGTTTGTTTAAACTTATATATAATGACCAAATTAGACCATCTGGTTCAATCGAAGTAGTTGGTAATTGGCCATTCAATTGATCAATCTCATGCAAAAGTCAAAACACTAAAAAATTGATGCCATGTCATTGAATTGGTTTGTCCAACCAAATTTTGTGAGTAATCAACATATTCCTACAAGTTATAATGCAATTTTTTTAGTTTGATATCATCCTTAAGCTCGTTTGCCTACAATTACAAGGCTTTTATTATATCAATCCGTATACCTTGTTCTATCAGGCTTAATTTGGTAGGTTTGAATAGTTATTGAACATCACTAGGTAGGATCTTGGTATAATTTTCTAGAGTTGCTCTTACAAGGTAGTGTACAAATATAATATCTCTATACTCTATATTTACATTAGAACTTGTACTCTAAAATATATTGAGTGCATGTACTAAAGTATCTTTCACCTACCTTGTAATGTTACTAACCAATAATATTGATATAACACAACATTATACTTTTGCCTACAATATAGTTGCTCCCTTCTATTGAATATATATATATAGCTTATCGTATACAAAGGAGGGTGTGCCTTCTTCATGTGATTTAAACGAAGTTGTTTGTAGGAATCTCAACCATCATGTATATAACCTTATGATTGTATAAACAATTACCCTCAATTGTCGGATGGTGTCATATATCTCATTCTATTTGTGTGAAGAATAGGATATTAAGATACAATGATCCATACATAACTTAATTTTACAAAAAAAAAAATTACCTACTCTTGATTGCAAATTTGCTTATACTAAGAAAAGAAATATTATTTTAGAGAGGTTATTAATTCATTTATGAAGGTTTAATTGTATGTCTTACCGGACATTTTCTTCCTTCATGATGGCTTCCGTGTACAGGAGACTGAATTACATTTCCATCTTTCTCGTACTCAAAGCTGATGGCAACTACTGAACCATCATGACCAAGCACTACAACAATCTCTCTTATGTTTGTATACTCCCCATCATTCCATGAATCACCGTCGTTCAAACCTCCAAACAACCCAACCCGTCTGAAAGGATATATCTCCTTAGAGTAGGGCTTCACATATGCCCCAATTGAGTGAAGATAAACATCCGATCTTCCATGAAAGCCAACTATTTTCCCAAAATTCAAAGGAAGAGAGAAATATTCAGATCTTAGACCGTTATTAGCTCCATATGGTCCGTATGTTCTTCGAGTACTTTGAAATGTGAGAGATTGAATCACAGTGAACCCTCCTCCATATGCGCCAAGATATCCTGATATTGATGTTAAATATTCATTATTTTGCCAATCCAAGTCAATCTGCAAATTTTACATTACCCACGTAAGTGCTCAATATAATACTGAATACGATCATGGGTTTCTACTATAGATAGGTTTGAAAAAAAAATAAGAACATGTTCATATTATAGACACTTATAAAGCAACTAGAAGATTGGTTTGTTCATCATACAGACCTTCAAAGAGCCGCTGAAAAGGTTATAGTGATTCAAAAATCAAATTTATAAATATTTCAGAGTGAAAAAATTGAATCTAACCGTGTGAGCTTCATGACCCCCAGATCCACTATGCTTGTATGGTAGAGAGAGTTCATCATCATTGTTGCCATAACGAAATCTAATGGAATTAATTATATGACCACATACGATGATAACTTGGTGAACATCAACATGTTGTCCATCGTCCCATTTATGTCCTTCCTTTCCTCCGAAAGGTCCAAAAGTCTTGAAACGATAATTATGAGAAACAGGTTCATAATATGCTCCAATTGACTCAAGTTGGTCATGGCAACTTCCAAATAACCCAACTATCTTGCCACCGGTTGATGGAAATGAAAAGTACTTTCCTTCTTTCGTGCCATATGGTCCGTATCTCTCTATATTGCTATGAAATGTCAGTGACTGAATGACTATGACTGACTCTTCATTGGCTTTCCTGTAGCCTGAAATTGAAGTCAAATACTCGTAGGGATAGTCGAGTTCAACCTAGACATCAATTTACAAAGTAACAAATTTAATAACTCCATTCATTTCTTCGTAAAAGAAAATAAATAAATAAATATGATATTGTATATGAAATATCAAATTTTATTTTGATAGAGAATGAATTTCATTTAATAGAAAAAATATTATATCAATTAAACGGATTGATACAAGAGAATTAGTAGGCAAAGAGTTGGGATACAATGACCTAGCCAAGTGACAAGTATATTTCTTTTAAGCGTCCAAAATATCCCATATGAGATACTAAATTTACCTTTAATAGAACAAAACCCATCTAACTTGCAAATATGATAAGTCTCACGAAAGAAATACTATAATTCCACATTGGAGATGACTAAAAGAAAAAGGAAATATATCGAGTTAACTTCCAAATAAAAATATTAAAGCACATTAGCTTAGGTGTTTATAGTATTTTGAAGGTAAGATTTAGTTGTGGAAGTAAGAAAGTTTTCGTTAAAATTTTGATTTCTTCCACTGTGATTCTTTTACTGTAAATTTCACAATCAATGGCAAATAATTTAAGCATGAATCTTGCAAACACATATATGCAGAAAGAACGACGAAAATGTAATTTTCCATAGGAGTTAATTACGTACCATATGGGTTGTAGCTTCTTCTCCACTTTCACCATGGGTGGAAGAGCTTGTATGTCCAAGTTTGTCATATACGACTGTGATTGACTTAATTCCCTTCCTGGTTACCATAACGCACATTTGCCTTATATCAGTGTTCTTCCCATCATTCCAAGGTTCTCCTGTCTCACCACCAATTGGTCCAACCATTTCAAGGGGATATGGAACTGCGATGGGAGCAATATGTACCCCAATAGAATCTATTGAGGCTCCACTCCTTCCCTTAAATCCAACTATCTTTCCATCATTTCTTACTGTTGAAGAAGTGAAGGGAGTCCCTTCTTCAAGACCAAATGGTCCATACGTTGTTTTGTTGGTGATTAACTTGAGCGAATTGATACCGTGAAATTTACGTTCGATGAAACCCGAGATTGAAATTAAGTATTCATATGGACAGTTCAATGTCACCTACATCAAGGACAACAAAAAAAGGTTTCAATATAATTTGGTATTTATGCAAGAGTAACCATGGAAATAATATATTCCTAGTGCAGGGGCTGAACCGTTTGCTCGCTTACCGTAGTCTGTTGTCCTACCGCTTCATCTCCATGAATTGATGAGCGAACCAAACACCCCAGATGGTCATAGTAAGTAATTATGGACCTAAAATATCCTGTAGTGGCAATAGTAATTTGCCTTATCCCCGTGTGAGTTTTATCATCGAAAGTACCACCACCATGCCCAGCCTCTGTTTCAAAATGTAACAATTTGAAGGGAAAGAGAGAAGACTGCTGGTCATCAACCGGTTCATGGTAATGTATCCCAAGTGTGTGAAGATGGGGTTCACTATCCAATTTCAACAATGCTTCATGCCATTGGTTTTTTGTTCTCGCGAAAAGTAAAGAGCCCAATTTTTTAATAGCTAAAGGAAGTCCTCCTGTGTAATGAAGAAATCTCTTACACAACTCTTCATATCCTGTTTTAGGTTTATCTGTTCGAAAGGCATGCCTACAGAAGAGCATAAGTGATGCTTCGTTGTCCAAACCTGTAACCATATACTTACCATCAACCTTTAAATCTTCAAGAAATGCCCTATTTCTGGCAATAATCAAGATTCTGCTTCCGCGGCCAAACTAATTGCGATCTCTGGCAAGTGCATTTACTTGGTCTTTCTTGTCCACATTGTCGAGAATGACAAGGGCCTTTTTGCAATGCAGCCTCCTACTGATAGTATCCTTATTGTCATGAATTCCAAACATTACCAATTCTTCCCTGGGCTTTAGAATATCATAAAGAAGTTTCTTTTGACGAATCACGATTTCCTCGTTACGGTCATCTGGATAAAATGTTAGGAAGCTGAAACCATCGAAAGCATAATAAATACGATTAAGCAACATTTGGGCAATGACTGTTTTTCCAATTCCTTGTACCCCATACAATCCTATAAAACGCACCTCATCATTTGACCCCATATCGCACAAAGAAACTACATCTTCTACCATTGAATCTACCCCAACAATATCCTTTACATTGTAGTGAGGTCGATGGACTTTGCGGAGTATCTCCCTCTGAATCATGTCAACAAACTCTGCTTCATTGCTGAGTTAGACAACAAAATTCCGAACAATTGTTAGCAAGCATATTAAGTTTAAGGAATCCATACACTTTTAAATGCAATTTATGAAATCTATACAGAATAATATATATCTCATACAGACCATTTTTTGGTTGGAGATTAGCTGCTTGATACTATTGACTATCCAAAGGAAAATCTCGCTTGCCTATTAGGTTTGCATTTTTCCCTCTTTAATACAAGTAATGTCTTGTAGTTATGTTTTGGGATGAATCATCAAAACACAGAAGCAGTAGCTATGAATTTTTTCTTGCCACCAACAAGATAACATTACACTTCTTGTTAAGTGCATAGTAAAGCCATTTTGGATTGGTCTACTCTACCTCAATTCTCTCGAGATGCTACTGAGAGGGTTATTATAGAGTACTCGATCCGCTCGACTCAGTAAAAGTTTTATAAAATCTAATTTTACTGAGTTTCAAGATAGAATTTGGTAAGGGGTTCAAAATCTTATAAAACTTTAGGTTGAATTTTAGGATATATAAAATATCTATTAAGAAAACTTAGAATAATTAATATATATATATATATATATGTATTTAATGTCTATATTTTACTGTACTATAATTAATGTCCATTTTGCAAAAGTTACAAAGTTCTATTTTTTAATCTCTATTATTAAACATATTCACTATCCTACTAATAGCATTATCTAGAATGGATAGATTGTGATTATTCTTATCCTATAAGACATATCTCCTTATTTTCAATATTTTTGGTGAGGACAGGATTTGTAGATTTCCAATGTCTAATAGTACACATAACTACACTTGCTATCAGGTGGAATGTTGAATATATGTGCTAGTCTTATATCTATATTTGCTATTATATATGATTATCCATTCAATTGACAAGTTTGAGATTATGTTCTTTAACTTTTGCATCAAAGTTTTTTTTTCTTTCCAAGCAACCTTTTTCCCTTTTATAAAAGGTACACATAGCATATCATTGATAAGAGTATTCATCTATTAAACATGTATCATGTTATTATATATATATATATATATATATTTACTTTAACTTGTATTTGTTAGTGTGTAGAAGGTTAGCCAAATTCACAAGAAGCATGATTGGAAAAATTAATTTAATTGCATGATATGATAAGATAAGTCGAGTTATTAATGAGTTTTAAAAGCAAGATTTAAAAGCAAACTAAAAATCCTATAAGATTTTAGAACAAATTCTCGAAAGCCCTATAGATACTGAGTTGGGTTTAATCTCTATAAAACTCATCTTAAACCCACCCCAATAGCGTCCATACTAAAAACCTCTTTACTTTACCTTCATTGGTTGTGCCAATAACCTCTTTCTTCTTAAAATACTCACGTGTTCTCAGTTTTCTGTTTTGTGAACTGTAGATGGGGCAATTCGGATGCAAAGCCCAATAACGTTTAAGATTAGAATAATTTGGATTAATAATATTATCTAACCACTTAGATCAAATTTTGGTTAGATCTAAAGAGTTGTGAATTAGTAAAATCTAAATAAAATCAAACTATATACTCATTAGTTAATTATATCAACTAAGATCTATCATGAAGTCATGGGCTTCTATCATCATTACTTGACCCATTATGGATATTCCATCCAAATAAATTTTTATGCGCCCAGATTTTTATCAAGAGAAAATATCCATAAGAATCCATATTTGGCATTATTAATATCCCATGGACATGGAATATTTTTCCCGAAAAATGATAAATCACAAAATTTTGAATTTTTTTTTTCACACGTTCAAGAAATCCTAAACCTTTTTCCGATATGCATAATTACTCATCTTATTGTTTAGATTGTTTTTATTTAAGTTATCCATATTCATCTCAACCAGATACTCCCCTAATACCTTTTACTGACCTTTTTATCTTTCCCGTATCTTCCACAGCTGAACCTCTAAAAAACTGGCAACATCCTTAACATATAATGAAACTTTAGACCTTTTTCTTTAAGGCAATAAACTAGTCAACACATCTTAATTTCCTTCTTCTTCCCTTTCACTCGTCTGTAACTTTCAATCACTAGTTAATAAACATTAATTATCGCACGTCCGTAACTATCAATCACTAATTGGTAAACATTCTGTCACCATTAAACAATACTTTCAATCAGCATTTTTCTTCATCGATTCCGTCAAAGCGCCTTAATGCCTATTCCATCACCAATAAACCGGTTTCCTCTTTCAAAATCTCAACTAATATTTGAAATTAATCCCCTCTCCGAAATTTCTCCGATCTTCATTTTGGCGCATTCAATCTTGTCCATCCCCTTTTATTACAAAAATTAACATAAAACAAATCCTTAATTACCATTACTCAGCCTCTATTTAGAACCATAATTGTTAGATATCCCTTATAAATTTTAACAATAATAAAATAAAATTAATGAACTAACAAGTGTGCATATATTCAAATAGTATTTCAAAAGGCTTAAAATTGCAAATTGAGTTGAGCTCGACAACTTATTCAGAAAGTCTGAATTATTTGAAAAAGAGATTAGTATAAAAACCTTTGCAGAATGTTTCAAAAGCTTCTATAAAAAAAAATCAATATTTCAAAAATTTGTTCAGAAACTTAAAAAAAAAAAAACCTGATACTCTTCAGAAGATTATTTAGATAGTTAATCTAAAAAAGTAAAATTGAAGAAATCACATAATATTAGATTCAAAATAAACAAGATTTATCTCTACTAAATTAGGTATATTAGGGAAATATACTTAATTCCGCTTTACTTAAGTTAGAATTAAGATTCACAGAGATTATTTTTTAATTGAATTTATCTTTAGATAAATCACAAGAAAATATCTAACATTGGATAATGATAATATTGATTTTGGATCTTGTAGGATTTCAATTTCAAATTTAAAGCTTATTTGGAGATTGTTGATTAAGTACATCTGAATGAGATAAAATTATAAGATCAGGTTTAAATTTAAAACTTCAAAAATTTCTCTAAAATATCTATTGATTATTATTTTTAACGTTAGAAAATAATAAACATAAAATGAGGATAATCTTTATCAAATTAGCTGTTAGAAGACTCTGGTATAAGAAGAGAAAGAATTCAAAATGTCGAACATGATTTTGAGGAAATAAAAATACATCTACTTTATACCTTGATCGTTGTCGTTTCTTATCATCTAAAAAAATATAAAGCGATTCTCATAGATTTTTTCAAAAAGTTGAATTGAAGCAATTTATTCATCAATCATCATTTCTATTTTAGTGCAAAATTATATGAGACCTGTATTGTTATTCCCACTAATAATGTGTAAACTTTGTTGTTTAAGTGTTAAGTGAAATTTGATTATACTCTGTAGATTTATAATTAGCTTTAATTGTAAAGAGTTAGATAGATAGAGTAAAGTGTTGTGAAAACCCATGTGTGGCAAGTGCTTATAAATTTCTCATGATTTTAATTTAGTGGATCAAGTGAAACAATGCCGATGAAGTAGACCTGGTCCTTAACAATTAAGATAGAAGAGAGTAGTAGGTAGAATATTGAAACTCTATAAATCCTCAAACTGATTTTCTCCTCTCTATCCTTTGAGATATTTATTTTTGTTGAATTATTAAAGTATTATTATTCACCATTTAAGTTATTAAGAGGGATAGCTTCATTTACATAAAAAAAAAGTATCGAAATTTTTAAAGATATCAATTCACCCCCTTTCCCTCCCTTCTCTTGATATCTTTTATGGTATCAACAATAATTAATATTTATAATTAATCACCTAAATTGAATGTAATCCTTAACTATAAATAGGCATTTTCCCCCCTCAAATCACAACAAACACTCAATCTACACTTAGAAGAAGTTACAAGTAATAGGAGTAAGTAAGGGTAACATGTAATGGCAACATTGTTAGCTCACTTTTAGAAGATGAGTGCAAGCATTACTCAAGCATGAAGAAGAGGGTGTGTATTAGAGAGGTTATTGTTGATGATTAATCATGTAGATACGCATGTAGTCAATCTAAGAGAATTATTGATCTAATGACATATGGAGGGATGATCTTAAAGAAAGGTATGAGAAGAGGAACATGTAAGCTCAATATCTTATTATGCATATGTGTGATAGTGGATCAAATTTTTGTGATTCTCGTGTTCTTGATTTATTCTTCATGAGGTAGTTAATTTAATCTTTTGTGGAGTCATTATGATAGAGTAACAACATTTTTATGAAGCTTCCTAATATTTCAAATGTTGCAAATGAAGAGGAAAGGCCTTTGATATATAGAATTTGGCTCTTGATCTTCACTGTTGGATGAAGTTGAAATAGACAAATCAACTAAGTCGTTACTAATGACTATTGGATCACTTTTGAAGATGGATGGCTAAGATTGAAGCATCCTTTTCTTATATAAGTCATGGGCTTTAGCTTAAGATCAATAGGTTTGGATTAGGCCCAACTCTTTTTAACTTTTAAGGCCTATTTCTTTATAAAATAAGCCCAATGCTTATTAAGCCTTTTTAAAAGTATATGAAGGTCAAACAAAGCCCAAAAGGATTCAAAATAACTTTTTTCAAGTCTACTTTTCAATACAAGACAATTGAGTAAAGTTGAGAGTAAATAAACTAGTCCAATGATCTCTATTTTAAGTTTACTAAGATAAATCTCCCTAAGACATCCTTGATTAAGCCTGGTTTCTTAAGCCTTGTCATTAACCCATTAAATTGGTTTATGGTATTAAATTAGACTAAAAGCCTAATCACCTAAATGACCCTTTATAAGGTATAAGAATCAATAAGCTCTAGAAAAGAGAGTTGAAAAGCCAACAACAAAAGCAAAAGTAGGCAATAACCTCTATTGTACCTCAATAGCTATAGTCAATAAAGATTAACACTAGCTAAGACTTATGTAGGATCTACAGCTTTACATCACTATACCTTTTGCAAATTATCATTCATAACAAGAAAAGAAAAAAGAGTTGCATACTATGTGTTTATAAAATAAAGGATTTTACTTTTCATGTTCTAAGATTGATACTTATTTGGTCCTTATAAACTAATATCTAGATGTGTTGTATTTTTATAGGAACATGAAAGAACATCTATACATAGGATAAGAATCTAAGCATAAAGGTTCGAAGAAGAAAATTTTCATCTTCGTCCCTAATGATCAATTGCCTATCCTTAGGTTTCTTGGAAGAAGCTTTCTTCTAAATAGTAGTAACCTTCTTAATCTTCTTAGCCATAATGGTTGCTTTGTGTACTGTTAGAAGCCCCTTATTATTAGTATCATTAAGTTGTATATCGACAAAAATGAAGCACTGATTAATGAAGGGCACAAGGGAAGCTTACATGTGAACCATTGTATGGAGCATAAGCTCTTAAGGGAATCCCATTCCTCTAGCAAGATTAGATGAACAACTTTCCCAATGTAAGCCCAGCTCTATATGGCAAAGGTGGTGAGCATACTTAATAGGAATTGGGCTGTTGGACCTTTAACCCATAGTCGAGCCCGAAGGTTAGAATGATTAATAAGGTGAATCCTCCTGCTCTAATCAACCCCTACTTAGGTAAAGTTACTCCTTGCTGTCAGCTAACTCCCTATGCCAAGCTAAGTGACTATACATCTATCGAAAATTATGCGCTGGCTAGATGAATGATCTGCTTGTAAGTCGACCCTTCACGCGGCCCTACCCTATTGTGACCGAATCGACCATTACATCAACAATATTGATGCCGAAAGGATGAAAGCTCCAATACATGTCCGTAGTCGTCCTTCCTAGGTTAAGTTTACCCTAAATCACCTTATTTAGCATCTCGACTACGTGGAATTCCAACTAACTGTATAGAATTTATCTTTTTTGCTAAAGTCATCTATTCATAGTGAGCCAAGTGTCTGAATAGCCATACATAGAATCTTTTGCATAGAAAAGTTGCTTTTGTTGTGATTTCCAATATACCCTTCATCATTTCTTATATATTATTACATACTATTCCTTTTTTTTTTCCTTTTCATTTTTAGGTAAGTTACCTTAGTTTTTCAGGTATAAATACCTACTATACATGTAACCACACTTCAACTGATCATCATCAACATACTAAATATTTCCTTTTATGAACACTGCTCCCGTTAGCTTGTTTACTCCTTCATTCTTAACCTAACTCTTAAGTAAGGCTAGGTAGTCAATAACCTCATCGAACTAACTCATGTATCATATCGAGCTATACCATGAGTTTTTGGAAGTTCCACTGATGCATCACATCCTTTGGAATTGTTTGCGGGTTTGCTTATACTTTCCTTTTTTTTGGTTCTTTCACATGAGTTCCATCATTCATTTTCAATTTTTCGACAAATTTAGATCCATCTTTGTGACTAACCTTATTTGCTCTTAAATCCAGTATACATCAATACTTTCCGTATCTCCATCATCCGATTTTGTCTAAAGGACTTCTACCCATCTTAAGATATCAATGGATTACCTTTTTAGCATTATGGTACCTACCTGACCTTACTTGTAACCCGTCTTTCAAGAAATGAGTCACCTTACCATCACTAGGTAGAATTTTCAACATGTTTGCTATAATAGGCTTCACTTACTCTATCTAAAAATTAAGTTCCGAATCCGATTAACCACGATGTATTTATCTGTCCATACTATGGACAAAGGATTCTAACCCTTCTAAAAGTTTCTTATTAGATTGGCATGCCATATAATACCAAACTTCATTAGAGTGCTTCAATCCTTAGAAGAGTACGAGAAGCTTTAGAGCAGCTCTTAAGGTAAACTTCTCACAGAGATCCATGAACACAACCAATAAAAGCACGCATTCATCATGTATTGATTAGAGCTAATGCGATGGTATTGAAGAATCCTTCTTGAAATTCAAAGAATGAGATATGAAGTCCAAACTTTAAGTGTTTACAATGAAGACAAAATTGATGACCCTTAGTTAGAGCTACATGGTTGTCATCTTAGGGCTTCTCCATCGTCCAGCCTCAAGGAAAAAAGGCAAAGTAGTTTTCTAGACTTGCTATTTCTCTTTAATAAGGGTGCAATATTACTTTCCTTTATCACACTGTACAAAGGTTTTGTTGGCCTCCTTTCTTCACTGTCATCAAGATATATTTCGCTTAGGATTTGCTAGATCACCGCCAACCCATCAACAAGCATGCTAACTCATTTACTTATCAACATTGCTATGCTTAAGGTTTACCTTGAAGGAACTACCATTGCCATCATTAAGAGGGGCGTAACCCTCTGGACATGCTTTAGTTGATGATTAGTTAAAGTGTGTGAGGATGTTGATGAAATAGCTTCTTATGCCTCAATACCTATGAAACAAATAATGAACAACCGTGAAACTAAATAAAGTTTTGAAACTTGAAGAGTGACTTGCAAGATTCCCAAAAGAAAATGCGAAGGAGAAGAAGTTTCAAAGTTATGAAGAAGAAAAAGAAGAAAGAGAAAATAATAAGGGTTTGATATTTATAAGTAGGGAATAAGAAATGTATAGGTAGATATGGGGAAAAGGAAAAGATTTAATGTTCGCTGACCTAATCTTGCTAGTTGTCCTGTATCAGTATTAAATGGCTCAAATCATCTTGACATAACTGGCATGCACAGATGTGCTTAATAGCATATGGATACATGTCCCATACATAAAATGTTCTAAGATTTATGTGTGAAAGATAAGTTAAATTAAAGCTTACTTAAGAAGCCACTATTATCTCGAATCAAGTGTCATCCAACATGATCAAATACTTTACCTAGTTAATTCCATGATCTGCTAAGCATATGTTAAGTTTGGCTTAAACAACCTACTTGCTCGACCATTCACTTCCGCCAAAGTTTTTACTGGCCAAATCATTGGTAAGGTTGAAGGTACAAACAAGAAGCTCGCATTTCAATCTTAGCTAGCCCCTTAACACATAGCGATTTGGCTTAAAGCCTTAGAATTCCATCTAAAGAGATTACTTTACTTGACAACCTATCATAAATGAGAATTTGGAAGCAAGTGTTAATACAATATTTTGGACATAAGCCCCAAGCTTAAACCAATCAATCTAAGACATGGGTCAAACTCTTATAACCTAATCCTACCATTCTACACTTGGGTTAAGGTCTTTGTAGCTAGGTCATCCTCAACAAAATACAAGTTAAGCATCTAAAAGCTCTACTAACCTCAACAAAGATAGTGCTAAGACATCAGATACAAGCCCGACTTGAAGGGAACGAAAACCTTCGAGCTCTTGGAGGCATGAGCCTTCTGCCTTAAGTTAACATAGTGTAACCTAAGACTCAAATAAGGACTGTGTGGTAGTAGTTTTGTGAATAAGAAAAGTCTAAGTCGTTAAGATGTGAATCAAACCAAATCCGAAGTAAATCTCAAGAAATTGATCCCTTTCTTAAAATATCTCGCTTTCATTCCATATAAATAGAGAATGCAGTTCCTAGGTAAAGATCCTTACTTATTTTACACTCTTTGTACATGTGTTCTCCCTTTCCCTTTATTATTGCCCTTTGCAAAGACTTAGGCATCGAGTGGTTGTGCTGGAGCGTTCTTTAATATTGTTATAGCCTCTATTTTATCCTTTTGCAGGTGACTCTACCTCCTATTGAGGATCTCAACACAATTGGTTTTTTATTGGAAAAATAGTAATGTCATAGTCAACAGCTATAACAGTTGTAAGGCCTTAAATTATTCAACAAGGAAAGCATATAATTCTAACCAAAGAGGAAGATCATATAATTTCAAATTTTCGTAGAAATACAAAATGTGATCACTCAAAACAAAATACTCATTTAGTCAAAACTTCAAAATAAGTAGGAGGAAGGGAAAGAAAAGGGGGAAAAGAAACTACTTGAGGTGCCTATGCCAATCAGTATAACCATTACAACTATTACACGATTCACTTCTGATAAATCATAATTTGCATAGCAACGTTGGAAAAAATTTTTAGTCAATATTTCCTTGTGTGCACCGAGTTTTCTTCAAAACGATTTTGTTGTTGTTATCTTAAAAGGAAAGTGCAAATAAACTTACCCATTAGCATCTTTCTTCAATTCCCATCCTGAAAAGTTCGCGGCCTCCTTAAGAGCATTTCTCCATTTATCTACCAACTCTTTCGTGTTATCTACCAACTCTTTCGTGTACTTTTCCTCGCATTTAGCGAAACCTTTTCCAAAGTCTTCAGTTTGGTGTCGAACGTTGCTTGGATCTACATCATAAAAGATAGGAATGACAGTGTGGTCGTTGTTATGTAGGTTTTGATGCCTTTTATTGCAATCCAACATCTCCACTAACTCATCCAAACACCATCTTGAATCAGCATAATTCCTCGAAAATAAGATGAGTCCTACCTCAGAGCGGTTGATTGCTTCAATGAGCTTGTCTCCAATGGTTCGCCCGACCTCATCTCGGTCATCGTCTCTGAAGAAAGTAATCCCTTCCCTTCTAAATGCACTAAAGAGGTGAGAAGTAAATGTATTCCTGGTATCCCCACCTCTAAAACTAAGGAACACATTATATGTCCACACATATGCCATTAGAAAGTTTTGGTAACTGCAAGAAAAAAAATTTCAAAATGTAAACTCTCTCTCAGACAGAATCTCTTGCTAATGAAGAGAAGTGTAGATTCATGAGAAAAGCCCTAAATAAGCAATGGAGAAGGGGCTGAAAAAGATGGATCGGAGGGGTTGACTATGTTTTTCCAAATCCACACGGTTCCTGCTTACAAATAATTTACCCCCACCGAGAACTGACGTTGAAAGAATACTATTTTAAGACGGTGTAGGCAACTTGAACTCGGAATCATCTTCCTCAAAATAATAGCAAGTGAAGCAAGTGAGGGAAATTCCTGCAATTGGACCAAGGACCAATTCTAGCGAGGTGACATAATGAGACAGGGATAGCAATAGACGAGCCGTTTGCAGTTGGCGGGTTGCCAATATGCCCCCACGCTTGGACAATCGGTTGATCCTTTCCGTTTGTATTCTTTCATTTTCTATCAATTTTTTAATAAATAGCTGAAATTATTTAGATTCCTAAATTGTCATCATTATAATATTATATTTTTCTTTATATTGAACCATTAATTATATACAAGAAGATGTAAATTTTTGCATTATGTTGACATGTATGGTGTCATTAACTAATGCTTGGAGGCATTGATAAACAAGTAAAAAGGTTTATTTTTTTTAAACACTAATAATAATACATGCTAAGAAAAAGTAAGTTCGTATAATGATACTAAAGTGTTTTCTTTTAATACTTAACAAATATCTTAGGCATCTAACATTTACATATATATATATATTTGTGTATGTATATATGTGTTTGCGTGTATAATGAAATCATGATTTTTAAGCAACTTGGTTGAGGGCTTACAATAAAACATCTTTTGTTTATAATGAGATCATAAAGTATTTGTTTATAATGAGACCATAAAGTATTAGTATTAATATTAGTAGTAGTAGTAATAATAATAATAACAATAATAATATATTCATTTACTTTGCCCCAAACCTGGAATTCGCTTTGGGACCATAGTCTTGGCTAGTTAATTACTAAGATAGTGTATATTAATAATACCGTGGCGCAACTTGAACGAAACACAGGGGCAGTTAGTTTTCTCCTCACTATTGGACCAGACTCTACTTTAGGGACAAGTATGTAGACCGATTCATTAACAACAAAATGATTAAAAGAATAATTATAGAAAATGAGTAGATACTCGTCACATTGAGAGTTACTTCTACATTATTTGTTTATTTATTTATTTTATCAAATACTTTAGATTAACTATTCACCCTTAGATAGAGCCCCTCACAAAATGATTCAACGCAAGCACCACCAAAGGCAACCGAAGAAAAGGATCCAATGTGCAGCGGTGAGGGAAAAAAAAAAATTCAAATCAAATCAAATCAATTTGTAACTTTAAGGAACCCAGTAGAATTACCCTAAAATCATCATATTATACGTGCACTCGTAATATGAATATCATCTTGCAAATCAAAGATTGGAAGATTCAAATCAAATATTTACTTATTATATTTAATCATAATGTATCTAGTACATTTATATGAAAATATCTATAAAAACCAATATTTCGTAATTCACCAAAACCGTAGAGAATCATAATTCCTTATCAAATAATAAGATTGAGTGATCAAAACTTTTTAAAGGATATTGGTTTAAAATAAGTCTAAAAGGTTATAGTCTAGATATCTTGAAAATAAAAGAACACAAGTTTTAATAATCTCCTTCACACAATTTAAGTTCAATCCGATAATATTCTAACCTATACTTATCCTTCGTAATTCAAGTCTTGTATGCTAGTTATCTGGCTCCTAACACATTCCTAATATGATATAACCTTACAAGAAAGGCTATTAAGGAGTGAGCAAAACTACAACTCAATGAAATCATCCTTCATACTATACAACAAGCAATTAGAAAATAAGTTATCAACCATTAGCGTACAATGCATGTACAACCATACGAATATAACAATATACACAATCATCTAGAAACTATGTACGGCTCCTATTTACGCATTCTAGTTGCTAAGGGTTAGGGAATAAGTAACAACATGTTAGCTCTAAGCACCACCACTCTAAGCTAAATTGCCCTCGACCCAATGTCTTATTAATTAATATATCAAAATACTGTTATCTTAACTTAAGCAAGGTTGATTTTACTATTAAAATAATGATTTGATAATACATATATACTCAAGATTATAAGTAGCCCTAAGCAGATGCATTTACAGACAGAGCCCTAATCAAAGGTACGTGGTAGTTTCCAGAGGTTAGGGTAAGGTAACATCAGATAAAGCATCACTTCTGTATGTCCTCTCCGTACACTCGTATGATGCTGATAGCTTTCTTCATGCATTTGTGTAATGCATGCCCAATTTAAAATTTAAGTCGAATAGTTGTTACGTTTGTTACAAGGTAGCCAAATAAATAAGGCAAACACTCAACAATAGACATGCAATTAATGAGCATAGCATCCAATTTCTTGTTATATATAAATTAATGTATCTTCGCACAACATATCAACCAATACCAAGCACATAACTACCTATATCCCCAAGCAATTCAAGTTCATATCATTAATTAAAATAAAACTATACTGCAAGTACAAGCATGATAATCATCGAGAGTCATTCACCTGTTTGCGGCAACTAATGATAATAGTTCTCAAGTAAATAATTAATATAGAATTTCCCCAAAGCCAATATTGCCTAAGACATCAATAAACAAGTATATAAGGTATTTGAAACTAATTAAGTTTAAAGTAAATTCAACATTGCATTTGAACCTAAACTTTTAATCAAATGTAATTTATTTAGTTTTATTTTGTTCACTTGTAAAGAAATAACCACCTTGAAGAGTCTTACTTCTTTTGAGAATATTGGTGATGTTAACTCTGTCTCTTACTTAATGAAAGTGGTTGATTGAATTTATTTATTTTATAAGTTAGGCATAACTTGTTATATTAGAGATTGTTTACTTAAATTAGTTTGGAATCAAGTATTCAATATTGGCCTTAGTAAAATTCTCAAGTTCCAGATTTTAAATTTTCATTTTATTTTGATTATAAGTTCAAAACTAAAATAGAGTAAGTTAGTTCTTACAATTGCTAAATTTAATTGATGCATTGGATGATTTAGTAAGGTATACCTTGGTTTTATATTATAGTATAAGATTGTTAAGATATTAATATTGTCGACCGTTAAAACCAAATAAATTAAAAGGGAAACTTTATAAGTCTTTCACGAGTTAAGATATTAGTATTGTCGGTGTTATTCAATTTATTAAGATATGCATAAAAAATATTCACTAATAGCTATAAGTTTAGATTTTTTCCATTTGAAGTTTGGAATTCATATATCAATTAGTACCTATGCAATTACCTCTTACTGTCTTTGTTATTTCCATATTTATTTTCCTTATTTATTAGAGATAAATATGGAATATCGTAAGGACAAATTTATGCTTAATTGTTTTCTAATATTATTGCTCGCTACTTGTAGACACATTAGAACCTACTAAAATTATTGAATACTATATTTCTTATTATGGGTCTTAAAATAAAAAATTGAGTCTTATTTACTTTTTTTTTAAATAAGGAAATTGGAAATTTCTTATTTGTCTCTAAAATTATACACCTATATGTGCCAAATGAGATTAAAATTCGCTCTCTTACTCCAATTTAAAACTCACTATGTAAAATTAGCATGTCTAATCACCATTTCCATTAATCTTTTGATTCATCTTTTACAATATTATATTTTAATAAGAATATGAGAAACAAATTCACAAGTTTCCCATTCCTAATTTCCTCAAGATACATATTGATTTATACTATTGTTTTATTTAATATTAGTTTGTTTATATTATAATAAATATTATTAATTTTAAACTAATCTAATTCAAAAACATATCTTTTAACGGAATCAATACAACTTTACATAACATTATATTACTATAATATTTTCCAGTATACTATTGTTATTTTAAAATTGTTTGGTGAAATTTTGATGATTTTATCCAATTTGATGACTAAATTAGTAAAACCATGGTTTGACGTGTTCTATAATGTTTTACAACATTATAAAGCATGTATTTCTATTAAAATTACCATATGAAATCAAATAAATGAAGTAAAGCTAATAATATCATAAGCTATATACATACCTATATATATATGTATATATATATATCATATTTGTGCACTAACATTTATTGTTGTAAACCTCACTTGCACTATTATATATATAATAAATAAAAGTTTACAATATAGTTTTATACTTAGTCATTAACACACATTAATGTTATATATATATATATATATATATAATATTCGTTAGGCTTATTATTATTATTATTATTAACCAAGACAATGTCTATGACATCTTTTTTCTGTTTTTAAATATTCTTTTGCTCTTTTCAAAGTGTTGAAATGCTCACTACTAGTCGTAGCCATTCTTAAATTTTCATTGAGTAAAACTTATGTTTAGTTAATTAAAATAAAAAACCAGAAGATCTCTACAGCAATTCCCTCGTTTTCTTGCTCACCAAAACTCACATATGAACGCAACGTTGGCTAACTTACTGTAGCTAGAGGATGCGAGAAATATTGGTAGTCCAATTCCGAAGCGAGACGCGGCTGTATTGATAAGAGTTTTTTCTTGCTTTTTCCTTACACGATTGTGAGATGACAAAAAAAGGAAGGACATGATCAGTTTCTTTGGTTAAGGAATTGCAGACAAATCCAAACTAAAAGCCGAAGCTTACCTTGGTCTTCCGTTCATGTTGTCGAGATAAATATGGGAGTCGTAGGAACTTTACGTCGACTAAATGGAGTTCATCGGTTCTGTTCGTAGTACTCCAACGAGTATATCCGTAACCATGAAAATGGAAAGGAGAATGAAAGGGATTACGTAAGCGAATCGTTTTCAACTTGCGCAAGTGAGTTTAAAGCTAACAATCATGGCTTACCTTAGAGTTTCGTTGTCAGAGAAAGGCTTGTATGCGGATAAAGGGAAGATTGTTATTGAAGTTGAGTGCTCTGTTACGCGTTGCTTGCTCGGTCTCTTGTCGCCAGAATGCGAGGCAACCGGTTTGGAGCTACTTCTATTAACTTAACTATTGTTTTGCTTATCGTTGTTTGAGCAGGGGCTTTGGATGAGAGGTTAGCTGGGTGTAGCCAGTTGTGTTGAGGCTAAGGGTTAAGGCTTGTATCACTCATTGACAAGAAATGCTGCAGCAAGGAGGCAATGGAAATGATGATGCAGCCGGTTCGTAGCTCGCGTGATCAAGAAATTATTATAAGTGAGGCTACCATGTCGTCGGGTTAATGAATTTGAAGTTTGACGTGGATGAGGCTTTAAGATTTTGAGAGTTTAAAGTGTTTTAATGCATTTGGTTTTTTTGTAAATGAAGAGGGAGGGTGAGAACTTTGGCAAAACACAGGCACACGCGTGAAGTTTGTGGCACCAGAAAAAGATCGGCTTAATTCTCCTAGTAAAGATTATTAGTTGGGTCAGTTAAGGGTGTGGGTTACGGTTGGACTTGAAAAAAAGGAAAAGGAAGCAGGCCTTGTAGAGTTTGTAGGCAGATATTGAGTTGGAGATGTAACATCAATATAGGCTTTAGCAGTGGTCTCTAGAATACCAGGCCAACAAGGAAATCAAGTTCTTAGGCTTTCTAAAATTCAATTTGGTTATATCTAGCACAATTATCTTCTTATGATTCTTTTAGCTTATATACTTTTTTTTCTATTTATTATTATTATTTCCCCTTTTTATTTTATGGTGTACAAGGGTCATGTTTTAATGTTAATCTTTAGGGGCTCTAAATATTTCTTACTATCGAATTAAAGATTAACATCTTGTAAAATTTTTGGAAGTTACATCATATGTAATATTTCAGTAATTAACAATTATATATAAGGGAGTATGATTATTTATAAACCTTTCCAATATGATCAGAAATACCCGTTAAAATTTTGAAAACTAAGAGTTATACATATAATTATCAAATGCTATTACTACTAATTGTATAATAAAAAACATGAAAGATATCTAAAATGATTCATTATGACCATTGTGTTTATTCATTAAAATATCATGTTGAATTGCAATACTTATTCCATTGCATTTACCATGTTCCTATAACTAACACATTCTTTGATATATATAGGAATTGTCAACTAGACAAACATAGTTGTTGTTATTAATTATTTATATTTTGTATACTTTCAACTATTTAATTAACTATTACTATATATATATACACATTTATAATTGTATATCTTGTCCTCATTGCAGTGTAATTATCGATTTGTTATATGATCAATTTATTAAACTTTTAGTAAAAGGATCCGCCATTTTTTTTAAATTGTGTTTATAAGATGTTTTGTAATTTTATTTAGTTTATAGCTTTATTATCGATAGTTATCAAGACACATACAAGTTTATTATTTTATTCACGATGGTGATAATCTAGCCTTAGTTTTAGAAGCTCAAGGCGTTATCTATTTTATTTTTATATTCATTTTTCTGATTTCTTAAAATTTAAATGTTAACTTTTCTGTGATAACTCACATATTTTTCGATTAAGAACCATATTTATTTTGTGAAAGTTGAGGATACCGTATTCAACTTCATTAGAGTTCAGAATGATTGCCTTAGTTAATATTAGTGTCTGAAATCTTAGTAGCTAGACTAATCAAATTTTTTGGAATTTCACAGTAACTTTCTAAAAATTTGCTAGGCATAATAAAAGCGCTATATTTGCATTATATTTTCGTGTTTTTGGTACTTTATTTTGGTAAACACACAATTGAAAACCAATATAGTAAAACGATATAAAAAGATTAAAAAAAAAAATCCGACCAAAATATCCTTTATTGGAGTAAAAGTTTTCAAACTCAGATGCAAAAATTTATAATATATATCATCATTGTGTACGTCCTTTATAAATATACTGGGTCAAAATCCATATTATAATTTTACTCTTTTTCTTCTTGCACTTGCTTTTTTCTTTTTTTGCTCTTTCTTTCCCCTTTCTTCACCTTTTTCTTTTTCTTTTTTTTTTTCATTTTTATAACTTCCTTTTCCTTTTTATGTCCCCTAACTTGCATGCACATAGCTTTAATTGCGCCGAGATGCGCATATATTATTTGTGAATATATAGAAGAATCTTGCACAATGTTTGCCTTAGTGAGCTTTCCACTACAACGAGTGAGATAGCTTTAATTTCTTGTTACATTTCCTATGGCTTCTGGATGATATGAATAATTTATTACCACAGCTATGTCATTTTATCATTTCACACGTGCACATATTTTTAATATTTATTATTAACATTGCTTTTCATACAAGGGATAAACTTTTGATTGATGTCAGCTGCCAAATGACGATTCCTTATACTAATATATATTGTGATGTATTTAGAGCAATTGTCATCCCATCTAAAAGTCAAACTTATACTATTTATGTAATTTTTGTATTCAATATTATACCTAATTGATGAAGAAGCCAATGGGTCTTTGAGACTGTAGAACCATGGCGGATTATAAGTACCGAGATTCTTAAAAAGATATGCTGGCAATTATAACGAAGGTGACCAAAATGTTTGCTTTCGAGTGTAATTAAACAGTATATGGTTTTCAGTGGTGCGACTGCTAATAAATTTTACTTGCAACATATGGTGCATTATCTATTTTCACTTATAGGTAAACATGTATCCTACATTTACATTACAGAAGTTGGATATACAATTTATATTATAATAACATACAACCAATATTATATTTTGATAATTACATATGAGCATCAGCGTACTTAACATGATACATTGACAATTATAACATAGTTGACGAATGTTTGCTTCAAAGTGTATTTAGAGAGTATGGTTTCCAAGTGGTGCAATACTTCTAAGGTAAGTATATATCTTACGTATTCGTCACACATGCTTTAACAAATTCTCTATTTGAACATAGGAGCACACAAGTGTTCTTCATATAATATAGACACAGTATTGTTTATTCTCAATTTTCATGGTTTAAAACATACATAGTTAATTTGCACTTGAAGAAAAACATAAATTTGCTCTATTATAATTATCCCAATATAGAGGTAGCCACCCTTTTATGGATATCCCTCGACTGCCCCTCCCACACTTACGTCCTACCATAGATATTTTCCTCCACTTCACTTTCATTTTTCAGCTGCAACTTGTTTACTACCCCTAATTCTTTCACTTTCTCCTCTATTCTCTTCTAGTCGAATGAGCTCTCCTCCTTCACCAAAGACACATGTTGCACACCGTTTACATTGCACTCTTAAGCTTGTTGTACTATTTTCACCATTAGAAATATTTTCTATTGCACCTATTCATCATCCCCTCGTTGCAGCATTATCATTTCCCATTTTATAAGTTTCCAATGCATATTGTACGGTTCATTATGCCTTTATGTGATTTTTTTTCTTAGGTCAAAGCATTGGATTTTTGTAATGTCTTAGTTACTAGGTGTGCCATAACCCACCATGTAACCTAGTTTTTGAAGAAACATTAAGACTGTAGAACACCACTAGAGTCTTCAAATCATTTATAATACCTATCAAGAGTATAATATTACATGCTTCGATAGTTTCCACAATTCGATCGACTCACAGACAAGTCAATCTACCTACTATTATAACTATCAACATAATCTTCAATAATGCAACAATGAATCCTATCAACAAATCTACTTAACACACTTACTTCGTTTCCTCATATCATTAACATTCTCAATACAATACAACTACTTTTCCTATATTTCTCGACTTGTTAGCAATAGTCTCAAATATTATATAAACATTAGACTTCACCTTAACCACCTACAACTATGAAAAAGTGGAAGAACAAGTTGAAATCTAATTCATGTTGTATAAATACATACAGATGCCAAACCAAGCACTTCACATGTATATAATGCAAAAATAACAAACAACTGTTATTATATTGTGTTTTAGGCAACAAACATTGAATGGGTACTTATGACATTGCTATACCATGATAACTTATATATATATATGCATGTATATGGTATGTAATATATAAGACTTCTACTTTACTACATACATACTATAATGTTGGTTGACAAATTGAAACACCTATAAACCATGGTTCGTGATACCTAAATCTAGTTGCATCGTTCACTAGGGAATTCTCATGTGAAGATTAGCATTGCAACCTAGTCTTAGGATGGATTGAGATAAGCACAACTAGCAAAACAAGTTTTAAGTTTAATATGAGTTAATACAGTTTCATTCTAACCTACTAAGTCAAGCAATAAGCATGCACTACGTACCTAAGCTACTAAACCATAACAATTACAAAACCGAAATCTAACAACCCGGTATTTAACACAAGGTACACAATTGAATAATAATTCTTATACTTTGCTTTATGATTTATCTCATACTAACTTAGCTCTAAACCTATTACTCCCCCCTAACTAACTTTGGCTTAAGTTAAGAATAGATTTTGAACAAGAAAAGTGGAGAAATATGAGGAATGGAGAGTGAATAAAAGTCTCCTATTTCTTCTTCAAACTTCTTTTATAAAGAAGAAAGAAAGAAAACAAATCTTCATCATTCTTAATTTAGCTTCCAATGTTAGGTGTTGCTCTAGTAAACCAACATGCAATATCCTAGTTCTACTATTTGTGAAAGTGATAAAACATTGGTCTCATTTAGAGGGGCACATCGAAAAGAGTTATGTAGCCCTTCAATATAATATATTGTATCAGTCCTAAACTTCCAATATAGATAGAGTTCAATAATTGTTTGGTACCTAGTAGTAACTAAAAGGTTATTAAATGTTAGAGACAACCAAATACATTTAGTAGCTTTTTTCTTTTTTTTATAATACAACTTGGTAGCTAAAATCCAAGCTTTAACTACCAAAATTCAATGGCTAAAATTCTAATAACCTAATGAGAAATAACATATTTTGGTAGCTAAAACTCAATTCTTTAGCTACTAAACATTAAGAAGGATTTCAAATAGATGCCACCATGTCTTTTAGTAAAATAATACACCTAGTTTCATTTATGCATGATTATGCATATATCATCATAACCTACTTTGTTTATAAAACCTGTTATGTAATGTGTCATTTCATTATTCATAAAACCAATCGCCCATATATATATATAAAGAATTAAGGAGAGGAAGAGAGGAGCATATCAATTATGTCAGAATTATGGAAGGGGAAAAAAATAAAAGAGAGAGAGAGAGAGAGAAAAGAGGTAGAGAATAATCTCTTCTAGTTCATCAAGCACATTACTTGAAGAAACAAATAACTCATGTCATTCAATTTCAAGCTATCCTACACCTTAAAAATTCATAATTTAGCTCTTTTGTCATGTTACAAGATGCACACTAAAATCTAAGCTACATGCCTTGTAGCTAATAATTAAACCTAGCTCATGAACCAATACATCAAACAATAAATTACAAAAAGATGCTTGTGTTTTTGTAAAGAAGTGATTTGTGCATTTTTTTTTTTAGGTGACAAATACATGACTCATAATTTTTACTTTTGTATAATACATGTATAAAGGACACATGTCATAATTTTAGCAGTTGATATCAGTATTAAATAATTTCAATTAATAATATAATTAAAAATCCATGAAAATGTATAAATTAAATAAAAAAAAAAAAGAAGAAGAAGAAATCCATAATAGGTAGCTGCCATAGGACTTCATCCACCTCCATTAACTAAACCCAACAGCCATAGCTAGAGAGAGAGATTCGACCCAAACTAAGTAATCAACAAAACTAAAGTCACAGGTCTAGGTAAACTTATGAAGCCAATCTCGATTGAGTGAGTGGATACAGTTTTGAGTCGAGACAAATATGTAACATTTAAATATTAAGTTTCACAATTGTCATAAAACTAGTACATATATAATAACTAAGATCTTGAATAAATAAAATTTCATTAACATGAAATTTAAAATTTTATACTCGATGTGGAAGCCATCATAATGGTTTGAAAGACTGTAGGAAATAAATTGATTTCTCTCTCTTAACCCTTCTTACGTTATACAGAATTTTGATGCATCAATTTTATGGATTGTTATGTTAAATCCTTCCATAACCTTTTATATATCCTTAAATTTAATTTGATACATTCATCAAGTAACCAAATAAATAAATGAGATTTGTTTAACTACTAAATATGGTTATACACTAATCGGGCTATTAAATAATATTTATTTAGACTTAAATTAGGACACTAATCAGTCCATATTCTAGGAATGAGCTAAATGGGGTTGCTAAAGAATATTGCTATTATTTAGACATCAAACTGATCGGGTCATCAATCTTCCACTTGGCCGATTGTTCACAAGCTTCCTATTTAATTGTATAACCATTAAGTGCACATAAATAAATAAATAAATCTCTTAACATCCTCATAATTTACATTAGTATAACAAATCACATATTGTGGGTTATAGCCATCATACACCAAAACATTGCATACTTACTTCCATATATCACTATATTAGTAAATTATGAAACTAGATTACGTTATATAAATATTATAAAGGTCAATTATATCATATTATCTTACAAAGACTATTGCTTCTTGTCAACCAACAATTACACATACATAACCATAATAAAATGAGAAAATAATCAATATATTTTTGAAACATATTATTGAGCTCAAGAGTGTTAAAACATCATAAAAGTCAATCATCAATACAATCAAGACCCATCTTACAACCATATTCCTTAAATGTCTTATGTTGCAATCTTTCAGTTAAAGGATCTATAATCACAAGATTCGTCCTAATATGTTTAATGCATACTCTTTGTTTCTAAACTACTTCCTAAGGCAAAAAGCTTCAATTCCATATATTTAGCACCTTTGGGATATTCATTATTTTTAAAGAAGAAAACTGTTGTAGAATTATCATAATAGATTTTCAATGACTTAAGAGTTGAAACTGAAAAACAAAGAGCCGATATTGTGTTCTACAAACACTAATGCATGTGATTGGTCTAATAAAGTTTTTACTAGGATTGTAAATGAGTCGAGTCGAGTATAGAGTCAGGCCCAAGCTCAACTCAAAATTTTGAAGTTCGAACTCAAGCTTGAGCTTAAAGTTAATTAAGCTTATAGTTATAAGCTTGAGCTTTGCTTGAAGCAATACTCGTAAGCTTGAACTCGACTCAATTAAACTTATTTTGACTCAACAATTTTAAAGCTTTAGATGATGATAGTGATGATAAAAATAATAATAGTATCTTATTCTATTCAAACTCAACTTAAGTTTGATTAGGCTCGCAAGCTTGTTAATTCAAATATTATAAAGCTCAAGCTTGACTTGTTTATAACTGAGTCAAATTTGAGTACTTGCAAAGCTGAACTCAAATCAGTTGCAAGTAAGCTCCTCTCATTTACACACTTAGTTATGGATAGACAGTAAATATGGACCAAGATTAAGGCTTAGGCTTATGACAAGTTTATTGAATTATCATAATACGGGCGCATGCATTATAGAAAAAATCAAGTATCTAGAATATATTTATAACTAACAGGTGATGTGGCCTCATCACATGTAACTTAGAAAACTTAACAATTCACATAGGAGATTGCATTGGGAGATATATATTTGTTTCAAAATGTGAAAAATCAAGAGAAATCCAAAAAATTCTATGATTCCATCCATAATTTTTATGAGACCAATCTTGCAACATCCAAAATAATTGAAGGGCTACATACTCCTTTTAAATCCTAATTAGATGATGTAGACACCTCATTTTTGTCTTCTTTTTTTTTTTATTTCTTGTTAAATGAACCAAGTTAATAAATAACAGAAAAAATAAAGAATAAAAAAAATATAAAAAAGTGAAAAATGAAAAATGAAAAAATAAAAAGAAAATCAAGTCAGGTGAGTCGAGTCATGTTATGAGTTGGATTATTGAATCAGATGACGATGTAGGCTTAATTAATTAATTTTGGGCCAGACTAATATAGGATAAATATTTATCTAATTTAGGGACTTAAATCAGATTTGGGAGTTATCGGGCTATATTTGATTGGATCGAATCGAACCTTGAAAAAAATAAAAAAGAATACCCCAAAATAAATTAGGGTTTGTAAAAGTTAAGGTAAATCTTTGACAAATCATAATTGTATCTTCCGTATCTTTGATATGAAAAATTTGATTTTGAGTTTATAAATAGCATGTTAACGGGGAAGTTGAAGAGGTTTTTATTTTTTTAATCACACTCCTTCACAAACACCACTCGCACCACCCAAACCACCACATGTGACACTCAAATCACCATATGCGGCACCCAAACCACTACACGCGTCGCCAACACTGCTGGAGCCACTACCCAACACCACCCAAACACGCCGCCCAATACCATCTAAACCACCACCACTGCTAACTAGTCCACCGCAACACCACTACAAGCCACTGCCAGTACGGTCGCCAGCGTCGCCCAGTTACCCCATACTATTGCCCAAGCCATTGCCCATAGCACCTATGTAGGCTTAGTAACGCCCGTGTTGCCCACTCCATCACCCTTGTAGCCGAAAGTCCTCATAATATCACTTGCATTGCCCACATGTACGCCCAGTCTCGCCCCAGTGTCACTTAGATCCTCGCCTGTGCATGCCCAATGTCGCCTGCATCGCCTGCTCTCGCCCCAGCGTCGCCCACGCTCATGCCTAATCTTGTTCTCACTCACCAATCACTACCCAACTCTCGCCCAGCTACGCCCAGTGCATGCCCACCCTCGCCCAAGCCACGCCCAATGACACCCATCTCTTAACAATCCAACGCTAGATAGATTTTTATTTATTTTATTTCGTTAGTTTTTTTTAGTTATGTTTTTCCTTTGTTAATTCTTTTTTTTTTGCTTAAGTGCAAGTTTTCTTTATTATTTATTTATTGTAATTTTTTTTTGTCATTCTAATAAAATTTAGTTCAATTAAGTTTTTTTTTAAATCATTTTTGTAATAAAAAAATATATTTTTTAACATATAGCGGTTTTGAAAAATAAAAAATCTTAAATTGAGTTTTTTCCAAAAAGATTTAGTTAGTTAGGGTTTTTTTTTTATTTAATTCGAAAAAATTAGATTTTTTAGGTTTTTTTTTCTTAAAATAATAAATTAATAAAAAACATAAACCTGGCTCAGTTTTCAAAATAAAAATAACCAACTCACTAAAATTTTATAAAGAAAGAACTATGGTCAGTTTGATCCCGACTAGTGGGTACATAGGTACTTTTGAGGCAACTGTCTAAAAATAAATAAATAAAACTCTCTTTTTCTTAAAAAATTCATAATAAAAAATCATTTTTAGTTACATTTTGTGAATTTAGGTATATTTTTAATATTTTTAGAAAAATTACAAAAATAAAGCCCATCAGTTTTTTTCTTTAATTTTCACATGGTGAATTAGTCTTAATAAATTATCTCCCGAACCTAATTTTCTAGTTCAATTTTCTAAAAATTAATTTTTAGAATATTCATAAACTAGAAGTCAAATTAGGATTTTCCTACTCGAAAACCCTAATTTTATTTTTTATCAGTTAAACTAGTTAGCAACTCCATTTAAAAAAAAATTCTTAATTTAATGAAAAATAACTTATATTAAGCAGTCTGAGCTTAATATAGGTTAAATTAAGAAAATTGAAATAGGACTCAACAAATGAATAGCTTCATAAACACCGAATTAGGATGCCCTCACCCCTTATATCCTTATGTTTACGGTAGAATCTGCCTAAGAGCTACCAATACTAAAAAATTAAAGAAAAAAATAAATTCCCTAGACAAATAAACAAAATTTTCCTTGAGAAGAAGAAACAAAAAATAGTTACGTATGAGAAGATAATAATAATGATAAAGTGTTATTCATTTTTTCTTTTCTTATTTATATCAATAATAAAAGGAAACAAAATGTCTTTATTTTTTGTTTATAAATTAAATTATATGTATATCCAATTTATGTCTTGCTTTTGTGCCGTACATGGAAAACTTCATTGATGGTATGTCTGTTTTAATCATTGATAATGGTAATTTTGTGAATGTTGCATCCATGAGACTAGTCGAGCAATTAAATTTGTCGACCTCTTTATACCCTAAGCTATATAAACTACATACATTGGTTGAATGAGAAGGAATTGTAGCATGTTACAAAACAAGTGGTGTTATCAATTTCTACTAGGAGTTATAAGGAAAAAGTATTGTATAATATATTGTCAATGTGTGTCTCACATATTCCACTTGGCTACCCTTGGTTGTTCGATAGAAGAGTTATACATGATGGTTATAGGAATACCTACACCTTTAAGAAAGATGGTTGATCAATTACACTTTTCCTGATGACACTAAGCTAAGTTAGTAATATGCAATCCAAATTGAGTTGAAGAATCAGGAAGGCAATAGTAATGAGTCAATCTAAGCTAAGAAAGGCTGTAAAATCTAATGGGTCAAACTTTTTGTTGGTACAAAGGTTATTAGAGCTAGAAAACAAGCCAACCTATACAAAGAGGTCAGGGGTTTGTTAAATGAGTTCGCCGATCTATTCCCTAAAGAGTTGCTAAGAGGATTGCCACCAAAGTGAGGAATAAAGCATAGCATTGAATTATAAAAAGGTACTGCTCTGCCAAATCAGCTAGCTTATCGAATGAACCTTGAGTAAGTCGCTGAGTTGTAGAGGCAAGTAAATGAGTTGATCAAAAGAGGATATGTGCGTAAAATTATGAGTCCTTATGCGGTAACCTTGTTGTTAATGCCTAAGAAAGATGGTAGTTGGAGGATATGTGTCGATAGTCGAGCTATTAATAAGATCATTTTTAAGAATTGATATGTGATACCAAGGATAGATGACATATTGTATGAGTTACATAGAGCCAGAGTGTTTTCAAAGACTGATATGATGTTTAGGTATCATCAAATTCGCATGAAAGAAGGCAATGAGTGGAAGAAAATCTTCAAAACCAAGCATGGACTGTATGAGTGGCTTGTGATATCATTTGGTTTGTCTAAAATGCCAAACAAATTCATGAGATTGATGAACCATGTGTTAAGGAATCGATAGGGAAGTTTGCCGTGGTGTATTTTGATGACATATTAGTGTATAGCCCATATCTAACCAGTCATGTGAATCTTCTTCGAGCTATAATTGAAGTATTAAGGACTAAAAAGTTGTTCGGCAATATGAAGAAGTGTTGTTTTAGAAAAAAAATAAAGTTGTGTTCTTAAGATATACGGTTAGTAGAGGAGGCCTAAGAGTAAATGAAGAGAAAATACAAGCAATTGTAAAATGGCTTATCTTAACCTCATGTGCTGACATTAGGAGTTTTTCTTAGCTTAGCTTCTTTTTATTTTAGTTCATTTAGAACTTTAGTTTTGTTGCTATACCCCTTATCGAGCTCATGAACAAGAATGTAACCTTTAAACAAAGAAATAAGGGGGAAGCAAGCTTCATCGAGCTAAACAAGAGACTAACTTCTGCTCCAGTTTTGTCATTACCCAATTTTAGTAAAGTATTTGAGCTAGAGTACGATGCTTCTAGCATAAGAATTAGAGTAGTACTAACGCAAGATTACCGACTTATTGCCTATTTTAGTGAAAAGCTCAAAGGTTCAACTATGAACTATTTTGTTATAAGAAGGAATTGTGTGCATTAGTTTGAGCAATGCAAATGTAGCAACATTATTCTTTGTTGAGGGAATTCGTTGTCTATTTTGATCACCAAGCCATGAGATATTTGAAAAGTCAACTAAAACTATGAAGCAATAGATAAAGTAGGTCAAATTTCTTAAAGGATTTTCATTCATAATAAAGTATAAGAAGGGAAAGACGAATGTAGTTACTGATGCCCTATCTAAACGACATGCCTTAATTTTTTATCTATAAGCAAAGCTTATGGGTTTGCGAACACAAAAGAGCATACCAGAAAGATGAGCATTTTGGTCCATTTTATGTCCAGTGTGTCAATGGAAGGATACTAAATGACTATTTTATTGAAGAAGGTCATCTTTTCCGAGTAGCCAAACTATTCGTACCAACTTATTCTATGCGATAGTTACTTGTTAAAGAAGCCCATGGTGAAGGATTATCTAGCCACTTTAGTGAAAGAAGGATGTATGAATTATTGAAATCAAGGTCTTATTAGTTGTAAAAAGATGCAAAGAGGTTAAGTACTGAACCGAGCAAGGGAAAGCAATGTTTTTACTAGTGATGATCAAATCATAAGCCTAACCAAGCATGGATTTTATTTTTAATTTGCCGAGATCAATACAAGAAAAGGATGTCATCATGGTTATGGTTAAATGATTAAGAAAAATTGCACATTTTGTGCCTTGTCTTAAAGCTAATGATGCTTCAGCTATTTATCTCTTTTTATTTTGTAGGAACTTATCAAGCTTCATGGAGTACTAAGGATTAGAGTGCCTAAATAGAGATCCAAACTTCCTAAGTCAACTTTGGAAGACCCTGTGGCACCAACTAAGAACTAAACTATTGTTTAGCATGTCATGCTATCCTTAAACAGATGGACAAACAGAGGTCATCAACAGAATATTGAGATTTCTACTCCAAGTGACAGTCAGAAGGAACCAGACCAATTTGGGATCATTGCTTACCCACTGTTAAATTCCCTTACAAGCGATCCACCAATAATATAACTAGCAAATGTGGTCTATGGTTTTAATCTCGAGATTCCTCTTGATTAAACACTAGCATCTTAAGCCAAACTAGAAGACTCAAAAGCTTAAAAACAAGCTAAGACCTCAAAATAAATCTACCAAAGAGTTACTAATCGATTGACCCGAGAGACTAAAAGACTTGAGCAAGGAAGCCTAAGTAGATAGGCCAAGAGGTTGTTCTAATCGGGAGAACTTATATGGCTACATGATATGATTCATGCCAAGGATTGACAAGGCTGATCGTAAAGGGTGGGTCCAAGTTTGTAGAAAGCTTATCAACGAGGATGGGAATGCATGAGAAACAAAGAAACCAACAAGCAAACCTTGATCGGCTTCAAGGATGTGATACACTAGGGAACAACTAAGGACTCACAAAGTGAACTCAATGTGACATACGAGTTAACTCAGTAAGGGTACTCGCTACCTAGCTTTACTTAAGGATTAAAATAAAAGTGAAGTAAACAAAATAAAGAGCAATGCTTACGAAAAAAAAGGGGTATATTCAATGTTCATGTATATTGTGGCTACATATTACAAAGGGGTATTTATACCTGGAAAATTAGAGCACCCTATCTAAAATGGAAAAGACTAAAAAAGGTAATGTCCAAAATAAGTATAATATAAGGAATGTCCAAAGGGTATAAATGAAAATTCAGTAAAATGGGCATTTTTTATGGAAAAATCTTTCACAGGGAGCGATAGGAATCAAACTATTAGACTACTAGCTCATAATCGAGCCCGAAGACTAAAGAGACTGGCAAGATGAATCTTCCTATTCTAACTAACTCATGCGAAGGCTAAGTGTCTCCTTGTTGACCTATTCTACCTACCGAGCCAAGTGACTACCTATTTCTCGCATATTGTATGCTAAGAAGCTGAAGGCTGAGACAACAGCCCATCTTCATTTTCACACATGCCTAACCAATTACTTACTTGGCCACACCTTTGCTGAGAGGCCAAAAGAAAGAGTCCAGATTGATTAAGCCACCCCTACTCGGACTAGCCAGCTATCCATACTTTTTATTTACATCTTCCAATGGCATCACTACTACAGCGTCACTACGTATGTAGTCTCATGTAGGGAATCCATTACACCAATGATTATTTTCCTTATATATTCATTTTTACCTTTTTATATCTTGTACATTACTTCCTTAGAAAATACTCTTTTTATCTTTTCCCTTTTAAGCAAGTTACCTTAACTTATGGGTATAAATACCCTTGTACTTGTAGGAATCAGAATCAAACTATCTTTAATACACTTTGAGTACTTCTTCCTTACGTAAACACTATTTGTTTACTCTCAGCATCACTCTTATCTTAACTCTTGAGCAAGGCTAGGTGATGAGTAATCTCACCGGACTGATTCATACGTCATATCAAACTATGCCATAAATCCTCGAAAGTTCCATTGGTGTGTCATATCCTCTAGAGTTATTCATGGGTTTTTGCTTACTTCTTCATTCGTCATTCATTCCTTTCGTACTTTCCCCATTAACTCTTTTGAGCTTTCTACAAGCTCAGACCCATCTAGTAATTAGCCTTATCTACTCTTGATTATAGTTCATACCATCTTAGTATCAGAGTGGAGGTTTTGTTTGAGTTGTAGTTGGTTTTTGAAGTTCTGTTCTACGTGTATAAAACAGAGCAAGTTACTGTGTTCATTTGAGTATTGTGTTGTTAACTGTTAATTGCTTGAAGTGTTTGTGTAAACTTTAAATTTGTGGAGAAAATGACAAACCCGAGTGTGAATGTTGGTACGAGAGATGACAATAGTGGAATTGTCCACTATGGACAATAGTCTTAAGGAACCTCAAGAAGTACTAACAAGAGACTTGACAAAGTGGCAAACCTCTTAGTAGATTTGACCAGAGTTGTTCATGCATTAGCTTGCCGACCTACTAAAGCCACGCAAAATACCCCACAAGCTACCTAAACTATTAGAGGTTAGAACCCAATTTGACCAGTTCGAGGTGAAGGAATAGGTAGACGAGTGAGGAAAATGATTGATTTGGTAGACATAGGAGATGAGGAAGAAGAAGAGTACTTCGAGGAAGAGCGAGCAAGAATTTCCAAAAGATCTAACCATATCAAACTTTAGATTCCGAGTTTTAATGGATTTAGGAATGCTAATGAATATCTAAAATGGGAAGGGAAGGTGAAGCGTGTCTTTAACTATTATCAATATAAGGATTATGAGAAGGTGAGAATTGCTATTGTTGAGTTCTCTAAATATGCCACCATGTAGTAGAAGAATTTCCAAGCCATAAGGAGATGAAAGGGCTATCAAGAGATTAATAATTAGCTTAAGATGAAGAGGATACTTAGAAACAGATTTGTGTTAGAAACTTATTTTCAAGATACTTTCACTCGACTTCAAGAGCTAAGACAAAGAGGCCGGACTATTGACAAGTATGTTCAAGAATTTCAAATGCTTATGATCCATTGCAAAGTGAAGGAACCACTGGCTCAAACAGTCTCGAGATTCATCACTAGATTAAGAGGTGATATTCGAGACATTGTGGAACTCCAATGCTTTACCACGATGGATGAAGCCATTAGAATAGCCCAGTGAGTAGAAAGGTAAAGAAGGACCCAAGTACTGACGAGGATGTTGACTAGCCGACTTAGACAAGCAGGTCACCAAGCTCCATCGAGTACTGAGCTAAGCCGAAAGATGGATGCCTAAGCCAATTAGTGGGGCTAACTTGACACTAAAGTGCCGACTCGAACTTATGAGAAGAAGCAAGGGTCTAGTAGGAAGACAAGCTAGATTAAGTGTTTTAAGTGCTAAGGGTTAAAACATATGACTACTCGGTGCTCGAACCGAAGGACAATGGTCATCAAGGCAGACGTCCCAAAGCTAGAAGTGGACAGTGCGGATGAGGAACTCGAGAAGGAGGAGATCCCTGTCGAGAAAGAAAATACTAAGAAAGAATTGATTGAAGAGGACTTGTTTGCTAAGAACTTAGATTAGTTACTTATGGTTGTTCAACGTACTATGAACATAGAACCCTCATGAGAGGAGGAGCAAAGAGAGAATTTGTTTTATACCACCTATAAGGTGAATGATCAAGTATGTGCCCTTATCATAGATAGTGGAAGCTACACCAATGTGACATCAGCCGATCTTATTTCAAAACTAAAATTGCTAAATGTTACACATCTGAAGCCGTACAAATTGCACTGGTTGAGTGAGAAAGGAGCACTACATGTCACTCGGCAAATACTACTACTGATCACCATTGAGAATTACTCAAACCAGATTCTCTACGACGTACTGCCCATGTGTGCTTCCTATATGTTGCTAATGTAGATTGGAGCTATTTGATAGGAAAGTTATTCATGATGGTTACAAGAATACGTACATGTTTAAGCAGGATGATCGAAAGATCACACTGAACTCGATGTCATCGAGAGAAGTTAATAAATTGTAAACAAAACTTACTCGTAGATCGAAAAAGGCTTTAGTGATGAGTAGAGCTAAGCTCTAAGAGGCCATCAATGCTGATGAGCTGACCCTTATGTTAGTCGGGTGACTATTAGAAATGAAGGAGCGAGTAAACTATCCTAGGAAATCAAAGAGTTGCTAGATAAGCATGCCAACCTATTCCCAAAATGGTTACTTGAGGAGCTGCCCTCTACTCGAGGCATAAAGCACTGCATTAACTTAATACCCAGCGCTACACTACCAAATTAGCTAACCTATCGGATGAATCCCAAATAGGCTTCTGAGCTACAACATCAAGTCAATGAGTTACCGAAGAGATTATACGTTTGAGAAAGTCTTAGCCTTTACGTTATGCCAATGCTTCTAATACTAAAAAAGGATGGAACTTGGCGGATATATATTGACAATCGAGCTGTGAACAAGATCACAATCAAATAGAGGTATCCAATCCTAAGGTTAGAAGACATGTTGGATGAGTTGAATGGAGGCAAGGTCTTCAGTAAGATTGACTTGAAGTCTGACTACCATCAAATCTGCACGAGGCTTGGAGAAGAATGGAAAACTGCGTTTAAAACTCGACATGGACTCTATGAGTGGATGGTATACCGTACGACTTATCGAATGCCCGAACACTTTCATGCAATTGATGAACCATATGTTAAGACATCTGATTAGAAAGTGTATCATCATGTACTTTGACGACATATTAGTCTACAGTGCCGACATGCGGAGTCACTACGAGTATCTCTAAGAAGTATTGGATATCTTTCATACCGAGAGACTGCTCAGCAATCGTAAGAAATGTTGCTTTTGTTAGAAGGAAGTGGCATTCATAGCCTATGTAATCAGCGAAGGAGACTTATAAGTGGATGATGAAAAGAACCAAGCAATTGTAGAATGGCCAACTCCCATTACTTGTACTGACATGAGAAGTTTCAATGGGTTGGCTTCATTCTATAGACAATTCATTAAGAATTTCAGCACCTTTGCCATGCTTCTTACTGAGCTCAAGAGGAAGAACACCGACTTCTGATAGGGAGAAAGGGAGGAGAGGAGCTTTGTCGAGATAAAAGAAAGATTGACCTCCACCTTAGTGTTAGTACTACCTAACATCGAGAAAATATTTGAGTTGGAGTATGACACATCAGGCATTGGAATAGGCATTGTCCTAATGTAGAGAAGCTGACCAATTGCCTTCTATGGTGAGAAGCTTCAATGACTATAGTTAAATTACTCCATGTATGACAAGGAACTCTTGGCACTGATTTGAGTACTACAAGTATAGCAGCACTATTTGCTGTCGAGAGAATTTGTCATATATATTAACCATAAATCATTGAGCTACCTCTGAAGTTAGACTAAGTTATTGAAGTAGCAAGTGAAATGGGTTGAATTCCTTGAAAGATTTAATTTTGTAATAAAATATAAGCAGGGAAAGAGCAACGTAATTGTAGATGCTCTTTCAAGAATACATGAGCTTTTAATTGAATTGCAGACTAGGCTGTTTAGGTTTGTAAGTATAAAAGAATAGTATTTTGGGGATCTACACTTTGGACCCATAATCATACGATGCGTTAATGGAAGGACAGTGGATGAGTATCATGTAGAGATGGTTACTTGTTTTGAGGTGGAAAACTATGCATACTAACTTGTTCCCTAAAGGAACTGCTGATCAAGGAAGCTCACAGTAGCAGACTCTCCAGACATTTTGGAGAAAGAAGAACCTGTGAACTATTGAATGGTTGATTCTTCTGGCCGAAGATGAGGAGAGATGTACACCGAGTTGTCAACAGTTGTGCCATATGCAAGAGGGCTAAGTGTAGAGCCGAGCAAGGGAAAACAATGCCTTTACCTGTTCCGATGAAGCCATGGACTGAATTAAGCATGGACTTTATCCTCGAACTACCACGAACTATCTGAGGCAAAGATTCTATAATGGTCGTCATGGATTAGTTCAGCAAAATGGCATACTTCATACCCTACTCAAAAACTAATAACACTTCGGCTATAGGTTAGAGTTACTCGAGGACTATGGGGTTTTTGACGCCTTCAATGTTGCCAACTTCAGTCCATATCATCCTGATAGAGAGCTTAACGAAGACCATTCAGGCTACTGGACCACTAACCTGCAGCTAGGCTCGAAGACTAGTGGGACTAGTAAGATGAATCCTCTTATTCTAACTAACTCATGCGGAGGCCGAGTATCTCCTCATCGACCCATTCTGCCTGCCGAGTTGAGTGACTGCTTATTTCTCGCATGTTGTATGTTGAGAAGCTAAAGGCTGAGACAACAACCCACATTCATTTTCATACATGCTTGGCCAATTACTTCCTTAGTCGCACCTTTACCAAGATGCCAAGAGAAAGAGTCTAAACTGATCAAGCTACCCTTACTCGCACTAGCCAACTATCCGTACTTTTTGTCCACATCTTCTAACGGTATCATTATTATAGCATCACTACGTGTAGAATATCATATGGAGAATCCATTGTACTAATTATTGTTTTTCTTGTATATTCATTTTTACTCTTTTATATCTTATACATTTTCATTACTTGTTTACTCTCGACATCACTTTTTTACTCTCGACATCACTTTTATCCTAACCCTTGAGCAAGGCTAAATGATGAGTAACCTCACCGGATTAATTCGTCATCATATTAAATTGTGCCGTGAGTCCTTGAAGTTCTATTGGTGCATCATATCTTTTAGAGTTGTTCGTGGGTTTTTACTTACTTTTTCATTCATCATTCATTCCTTTTGCACTTTCCCCATTAACTCTTTCGAGCTTTCTATAAGCTCAAACCCATATAGCAACTAGTCTTATCTGTTCTTGATCACGGTTCACACCAAGGGGTCTCAAACACGTGGTGGATGATTAGTGATTGTGTACCTAGCAAAAGTAAACAAACTGTAGGGCTAGCTTGGCTATTGCTGAGTAATGATGCCAATTTAAGCTAAAAGTTTGGCATTGCCAAGCTAAATTAGAAACTCTTTTGAGGTAAATTTAGCTTAAACATACTTGATATAGCTCGATTTAGGTTAGTTGAGTAAAAGGTTGGGTAGGCCAAGTTGTTATCAGTACGTACCTCAACTCGGTTGCTGGAAACTATTGATAGATACAAGAGGGCTCGCTCGGACAGGGTATCAGGCCAGCAAACTACAGTAGCTCGGACTCTTTGACTATAGGGTATAAAGAGAGAACTCGCCTCACCATGCTTTCTAATCCTCAAGCTCAGGTTTGGGCTTGGGTCAGGGGTTCAAGAATGTGATTACTATCATCCCCGCCAAGTTAATTGGGATTTGGGATCAAATCCAACCGATCCTCATCTAAGCTTTCCTCGGGTTAGTAAGAATTAAGGTATGTAACATTGAACACATCGGATACTATGAAGTCCTCTAGTAACTCTAATTGATAAGCATTGTCATTAATCTTCTGGAAGATCTTGAAGGGTTCGTCAGCTTTGGTAGATAGCTTATTTTTCCTCTTGTTAAGAAACTTTTCCTTACTTAAGTGTAGCTACACTTGGTCACCAGGTTGAAATTGCTTGGTCTTCCTTCCTTTACCTTTCTCTTTTAATTTTCTAGTAGCTCGGTCAATGTGTTGGTCAATTCGTTGGTAGATCTATTAGCTAGACTAAGCTCTAGTTCTTACCTTTAGATCTTCTTGGTCAATAGGCAACATTGGGGTGTGATCAAGGGGGAGCTTGGGGTTAAAACCATAGATAACCTCAAATGGAGCATGTCCAGTGGTGGCATGCATTGTTGTAAGCCTTAAATCTAAGCCAAGTAACCGTAGGTTTGAGCTTAAAATCCAAGGTTTAGGACGATCGGCTAAAGAATCCGATCAAACTCAAATTATAAATTATTGAGAGAAATATTAGTAAAAACGACCCCGTAAACTTAAATTTAAGAAAATAAGTAGTAAAATAGGAGACTATAAAATTTTCAAACTTTAAGCATAATAATTGCTAATTACCAAAAAGGCGAAAAGTATAATATAATAACTAATAAATTACTAGAGATAGATTATATGTATACTAAAAATTTTAGAATGACCAAAATAATATTTAGGAATGTTCACGTATACCCCACATGTATTTACGTGTAGATAAAAATACGCGTAATTACCTAAATTGGCCAAAAACTAAGCAAATAATTAAAGAAAAATATAAAATAATTATGGAAAAATCAGAAAAAATCAGAAGAGGATAAACTGAAGCAAGATCAGGTTGTAGTTAGAAAAAGAAAAATTGGCCAATAAAAATTGAACAACTTAAAAGCCAAAAATCAAGGAATTTAGACAAAGTCTTGTCAAATTAATGCATATTAATTACTACAATTGTCTATAAATAAGGAAAAAATTTCCAGAAGTCATTTGGTCAATTTAAGATCTGAGAAAAATCGAAACACTGAAAAAATTGAGAGAAAATCCAGAAAAGAAAACTGTGCAGATTAGCCAAGTGAACTAAAACCACCATTCACCACCACCCTACACTAGAACCACCACTTGGATCGGCCGACAACATTAGACCGGGTTTGGACAGCCAAAAAGTTTCGAACCGGTTAATTATTTATTCACCCCAATTTTTGTATAATTTTGTAAAATTAATTATTTTGCCTAGAAAATTATGAAACTTGTTATTCTGAGGTTTTATTGTATATATATTTAGGGAAAAATATTGATTTAGTTTAATTATGTCTGGAAATATAGGTTCATTAACAAATTGTTCAAAACTGAGCATGATTAAACCGAAAAATAAATAGGCTTAGGAGTGTAGTTTGGAGCTCAAATTTTTTCTGTAGGATTCTTATATGATGTAGAACAGTGCTATGAAGCCATTTTTTTAAAATTAATTTTTGAAATTTTTAAGTTAATTTTTAGCCCTAAAATGATGGTAAAATTGGGTGATTTAGGGTTAATTAGGTGATTAGGATGTTAATTTCTGATTGGGATATTAATTATATGTTTAGGGATGTTAATCTCTGCAGTGGAACCCTAATCCTAGCCTTTGGGTACTAAGTATGATTAATTAGGGAAATTAGGTAAGTAATATAAGAAATTAGTAATATGTGAAAGTGTAAATTAATAAATCTAAAAAAAATAAGGTTATTTAGATAATATTATAATAGAAATCAGAAAAATAATAAATCTGAAATAACATTTAATTTTAAGTAAATACCTCAAAATGTAAGATTTTTACACATCGGGAATAAATTTGATACCTCAATTAGGGTTAGCGTGTACCGAATAGTTTAGAATATTAAATTACGACCCAATAGGATATTTGAATACTCGAACGTAATGTGATTAATGTTACACTGGGATTCGAGCTTATTTAAGACTTAGGAATTAAAACTAGAATATAGTTTAGGATTCGAACCCCGAGATAGAGTACAACGAATCATTAGTACGTTATAGGTATACATGGGGAAAATGAGTTACATTATGAATTAGAATAATAATCCATAAAATATAAGTACTAAAAAGACCTATTTGTATTATAGGACACCTAGAAACAAATCAGCTCGCGACTAAAGGATCGAGCGATCGAGTAAATTCAAGTAAGTTGGGTTATTGCTTATTGTAATAGAGTACTAGTTTTGTAGTGCTTGGAGACTTAGGCTTGTATATGCTTGTGATTGTAAGTAGTTTGTGTATGTGTTTGATGTATCTAAATTCGTGCTGAAATTTACATTGTGAGTGATTTGTGACTGATTGAATTGGTATGAAATTATTTGAATACCCTAACGGAATTTAATCTTAGTCGACCCTAATAACCAAAAATGTCATGCATTGCAACCCATTAGGGGATCATAGGATTCTCCAACCAAATACCGACTCCTTCGAAAGGGATAGCGCAGGATTGCAAAATGGTCCCTTCTTCATCCTCAGTCGAACTAAGTGACAGGAGAGGAGGTCGTGGTGGGGGTGAAGTCAATGGTTCGAAGGTAGTCGCGGGAGGAGCGAGGTCTCCATTGCACAAGCCTGGGTTTGGTTCTAAGCTGCTGCATAACATGGAACTCTTCAACCCGGATTGGAGCGGGTGAAATTGCTTTGATTTCACAACGGACCGGACTACGTTGTGCGATGACACTTGATTGTTGCATTGCATGAAAATAATTGTTTGATAACCCTGTTTGTGCTTGTATGCATTCATGAGTCTCCAATTCAACTTACTGAACTGTAGTTGCTCATACCCTTATAGATCCTTTTGCAGGTTCTGATTTGTGATCACTTCAAGTACTATGCCGCCCTACAATTACCTAGAGGTTAGTCCGTTTTGAAGCCAGGGGTGTGAGGATCAAGTTACTTAATATAATGTGTGACTAGAGTGACCATGTAATTAGGAATGAAAGACTAATAGTTATTATGTAATCTAGTGAACTGTCATGTTTGTGTGAAACTTCCTGGGAAGCTCTGTGGAGACACACATATATAATTATATATGTTTTTTAGAAATTGTGATATTTATCATGATTGTAGTATATTTATTAATCGAACTGTTTACTTCAAAGTGAGGAGTCGTCGACGCCTTGTGTAGATTATGTCTATGGTAGGCACTGTGAGGCCAGTTACTATCATAGAATGGTTTACACGGCGGGACTGTTGCGACTCTACGACTTCGGGGCGTAACAATCGTCTTGTTGCAAGCAAATTCTACTATAGGTAGACAGACATCCTAATTAGCTATGTTCTTTCCTACTGTAACTCGAAGCAGCTATCCCAAGGTACAGTTAATAACCTTTGTCTAGTTGTCAGTTTGGTGGTGATAAGTGATATTAATTAATAATTTGGTTCTTATCCGATGCCAAAGAGTTCACCAGAAATAGCTCAAAAATTTTGAATCTTTATTTGATACCATACTCCTCAGCACTCCATGCAAGCTAATTATTTCCTACAAAAACAAAGAAGTAATAGCTGAAGCATCATTAGTTTTGGTGTAAGGTACAAAATGTGCCATTTTGTTAAACCTATCCATGACAACCATTATAGAGTCATTGCTTTGAGTAGTTCGAGGCAATCTGAGGACAAAATCCATACTTAGGTTAGCTCATGGTTTGGTTGGGGTGAGTAGAGGCATTGCCTTCCCTTGTTCTGCTAGGTTTTTTGCCTTCTTATAGATGGCATATCCCTTAATCACATGATGCACATTATGTTTCATTGTAAGTTAGAAGAACCCGTCATTCAAGAGTCATACATCCTTTGCTCTCCAAAGTGTTTAAAGAGTCTTCTACTGTGGGCTTCTCTCTTTAATAGTTCCTTCATTGAATAGGTCAAGACATATAATTTGCTACCTCGGAATAGATAATCATTTTCCACATGGTATTCATCCACTATTCTTCCATCTTCACATTGTCCAAATATAGTACTAAAATAAGAATCATATTGATACTGCTCTTTAATGCTTGCAAACCCTAACGGTTTAGTCTGCAACTTGATAAGAATAACATGTCTTTTTTATTGAGCATCGGTAACTACATTATTCTTGGCTTGCTCAAATTTGATGATGAAATTGAACCCTATTGGAAATTCAATCCATTAAGCTTAGCATTTAAAGAGCTTTGATTGGCTCTACAAATGCCTCAAGGATTCATAGTTCATTTATATGACAAATTCCTTTAATAGAAGATAATGTTACCATACTTAAAGAACTCTGATTAATGCTAAGAGTTTTTTGTCATACACAGAATAGTTCATTTGTGTTTCTCTAAGCTTCTCTGATAGGAATCAACCCCCTAGACCGATCATAAGAAGCCGAGCTAGAGGACTTCAAGTGATCGCACGAAAAATATTAACCTTAAGCCATAGTCGAGACGGTGGATGACCTCCTACTGACCTGTTTGTCAAATCTTCACATGTATCCAGTATGCTTCTACCTAGTTGAGGATAACCTAGGAAAGGTTAGCCAAGCCGAAATCTCCAACCGACCACTAGCGCCTGACCCCAATTCAGGTAACTTCCTAACCAAACTGATTGGCTCTCGACCTGATCCAGATCAAGTCAGCCCCTGACTACCAGTACTTCTTAGTTCTGCCTATGTTGTATCATACTCTTGACTTACAACCATCAAGTGACACATACCTTCTAACACAATGTTCTAGAATGATTCTTTCCTTTCCATACTGAATAGTCTTTGTCTTTTTTACCTCTTTTTAGCATGATTAATGTAACATAATTGTAAAATACCTTTTTGTCTTTTCATACGTGTAAAATAACCCTAGTGGACAAATATATAAACCCTAACTTTCCTTATACGTAGACAATAATCTAACTTTCAATACAGAATTATCCTATTTAAGTAACCTTAGTGTTCTCATTATTATTCAACTCTTATCTATTCCCTTTAGTGAGGAGTAGTGGTGAGTAACCCTTCAGTTCGAACTAGTGTGTCACATCCGACGGATTGTTAGCTTAGTAGGATCGAACGATGTGTCATATCCATTCGATAGCTGCCCGGAATTTACTAACCATTTTCCTATTTATTTTGGTTCGTTTGTTGTAGTGCCTCTCAGTGTGTCTAACCCCAAAGATACATCATTCTCACTATGAAAAGCGACAGGTCGGCCTTCTTGCATTAGCATAGCTTTGATATCGACACTTGACTCTTGACACATGATATTTAACCTCAAATACTTTATCAAAGTTTGGTAGAGCCAAGATTGGGGCAAAGGCCAACCTTGCTTTTATCTCGAAAAAACTCTTCTTTTCTTTCTCTCCCTACTTGAACTCCACATTCTTCTTTGTTAACTCAATCAGAAGTATTACTATGGTATTGAATCCTTGGATAAAGCATCAGTAAATTGGTGCCAATTTGTGGAAACTCCTTATCTCAACACATGAGTTTAGTGTCGGCCACTCAACAATGTTTCATAGCTTCTCTTCATCAACTTTCAATCCTCTTCGACTAACTATAACCTAGGAAGATCACTTCTTTCTAACAGAAACAACATTTTTAACAAAAATAGCATTTCTTCATGTTTTCAAATGATCTCTCTACTCAAAGGACATTAAAAATAGCTTGAAGATGGTTAATATGACTTGTCAGGTTGGCACTATAGACAAGGATGTTGTCAAATGAGACGACTATGAGCTTTCCGATCAAATTCCTTAAAACATGATTCATCAGTCTCATAAAAGTGTTTAGGACATTTGATAATCCGAAAGGCAAGACCATCTACTCGTATAGGCCATGTCGGGTCTTAAAAGTAGTTTTCTATTCATCTCCCCACCTCATCCGTGATGGTATCTTGATTTTAAGTCAATCTTACTAAATGCCTTAACTCCACTCAGTTCGTCTAACATATTGTCCAACCTCGAAATGGGATACCTATATTTGATTGTAATCGTGTTAGCAGCTCTACTATCCATGCACATACGCTAAGTGCCATCCTTATTCGACACAAGAAATGAAGGAACAGCATAGGGGTTAACACTTTCTCTAACATATCCCTTCTTTAGCAATTCATTGACTTGTCTTTAGAGCTATATAGCTTACTCGGGATTCATTCTATAAGCAAGCTTGTTCAGCAGTGTGATGCTAGGTATCAAGTCAATGTAGTGCTCAATACATTGAAATGGGGGTGATCCTTTGGTCAATTGCTCGAGAAATAGGTCCGAGTATTCATTAAGTAACCTCTCAACTTCTTCGGCAACTTCACTTATTCCTTCAATTTTAATAGTCTCCTTACCAATAGGAAGGTCGGCAAGTTAGACATGATGGCTACTTAAAACTTGGCTCTATTTAATACTAAAGCTTTCTTCAATCCTTTAGCTAATTTGGCTTGTAATTTACTTACTTGAGTCAAGATCATCGGATTTAAGGTAATTTTCTTCCCATCTTTCTCAAACACATACGTGTTCCTAAAACCATCATAAATAACCCTTTATTTAAAAAGCTAAGGTCTACCTAGCAATACATAAGATACATACATTGACAACACAACATAAAGAATTTCATCAGAACAATTTTCGATGGAGATTGGTAGTAACACTTGCTGAGTGACATGTAGGGCTCCTTTCTCATTCAGCCAATTTAGTTTATAAGGTCTTGGATGCAAAATGGTCGGCAATTTGAGCTTCTTAACTAGGTCAGCAGATGTTAGATTAGTGCAGCTTCCATTGTCTACTATAAGGACACAAACATGTTTGTTCACTTTACAAGTAATATGGAATAAGTTTTCTTTTTACTCCTCCTCAATAAAGGGTTTTATACTCGTCGCACGCTGGACAACTAAGGTTAGTTTATCTAAATCCTCAGCAATCGCATCTTCCTCAACCAGTTTGTTATTAACCTTAACTTCTTCCTCTACTTCTCATCTCTCCTTAGGTTCTTCATCCATGCTATCCTCTTCAATCTTCGGGGCATCTTTCTTGATGATTATAGTTCTTTTGTTTAGAAATCGAGCAACCATATGCCCAAACCCTTAACCCTTAAAATACTTGATTCGGTTGGTCTTCCTCCTAAATCCTTATCTCTTCCCATAAGTTTTCGGTAGTACTTCAACATCAACTGGTTTACTCCTTTGTTCAGCTCTAACATTTGCTCTTCTACTTAGCTCAGTGCTTTGCTAAGCTCAGTAACTTCCTTTAGTGGGTTAACCTAATTGTACAAGTCGGCTTGTTGGAGGTCAGATCATCCTATTCCTTCTCTATCTTTCCATTTGCTGGGATATTCTTATAGCCTTAACCAATACAGAGAACGGTTGAAGCTCTATGACATCACAAATGCTGTCTCAATTCAATGAGAAATTTGGATACTTTTGGGCTTATGGTACATCTACTTTACGTCAAATCATGAGTATTTGGAACTTCTGAACATATTTATCAACAATTTGAATTTCTTCTCTCAACTCTTAAAGTCGAGCAAAAGTGTTTTGCAAATCAATATCTGATACGAATCTATTTCTAAGTATCCTTTTCATCTCGGGCTAAGTATTTATGTCCTTATATCCTTCTCATCTTCTCATAATCTGAAAGTTCTTCTACCACATCGTAGCATAACTTGAGAACTCTACAACAAAAGTCTTCACTTTCTCGCGGTCTTCATACTGATAATAATAAAAAACATGCTCTACTTGTTCTTCCCAGTTTAGATAGTCATCATTCGTTTCTAGAACCATTGAAGCTTCATATGATTTGCAGCTTAAGGTGTTCGAGCTCGTTCTTCTCCCTTGTTGTACTCTTCCTCTCATTTTTCATCCATATCACCTAAATCAATTCTCCTCCACACACATCCTTGTACTCCTCCAACTTGATCATGTTGAGCTAAAATCTATCTTCTCATAGTTGAAGCGACTTAGTGAGTATTTTGCATAGCCTTAGTAGGTCGAAAGGCCAATGCATGAACAACATTACTCAGATAAGCTATAAGGTTAGCTATCTCACTGATTCGCTCATCTGTACTTCTAAGGATGTTTTAGGGTTGTTGTCCATTGTGAACAATACCGCTATTATCACCTCTAATACTAGTATTGACACTTGAATTTGACATCCTCTCGACAAAAATCAGAATCTACAAAACAATAGATACTGTCCTCTTAAGCCAAACAAGACACTTATATGCACTCTTTTCTACACGAATGTTCAATTAATCTATGAACACAATAACTACTCCAAAGAACGATAAACCCAACTAAAACTTTCTTTGTTTTCATATGTTCAAAATAAGGTAAAATAGAGTATATTACCATAGCAAACTACTACGCTTTCTACTTACTCAAACGTTCATAGCTAACCTGATACGCAACTACAATACACTACCACAACAAACACTACTCACAAGAAAGCTCAAACATAATTTACCTAAACGAACCTTCGCTTTGATACAAAGAGGATGCGATCCATGCTAAGGACTAATAAGGGCGATCGTAAAGAGTGGGTTTAAGCTTATAGAAAGCTCGATAATGAGGGTAGGAATGCACGGGAAACAAAGAAACCAATAAAGCAAACCTCGATTTACTCTAAGGATATGACATACTAAGGAACTATTGATGACTCATAGAGTGAACTCGATGTGATAAATGAAAATTTAGCAAAATAGGTGTTCTATACGGAAGATTCTTTCACGAAGGGTACTTGAACACATGGTAAATGATTAGTCGTTGTGTGTAAGCCCTAAAAATAAGCCAAGTTATCATCGGATCGAACTTAGTATATAAAGTTTAGGGCGATTGGTTAAAGGATCCGATCAAAACTAAATTATAAACTAAAGCTAGAAATATTAATAAAAGTAACCCTGTAAGTTCCAATTTAAGAAAATAAGTAAAATAAAAAAAGTATAAAATTTTCAAACTCTAAGTATATTACTTATTATTTATCGAAGATGCGTAAAATGCATTTCGATAACTAATAAATCACTAGAGATAAATTATATATATACTAAAAATCATAAAATGACCTAAATCATAAAATTATATATTTACTTGTACTCTACATGTATTTATGTATAGGTAGAAATACATGAAATTATTTAAATTGCACGAAATTTGCTAGAAAATTGCTAAATAATTATAAGAAGATCATAAAAAAAAGCAATGAAAAATTAGAAAAAAAATAAAAAAGGTAGAGAACAATTCAAAAAATGGTCGTGGCAGGTCAGGGAGTAAGAAACAAATATTAACCAATTAAAAACAAGCAACAAAAAAGGCAAATAGAAAAAGTTATGAGCCTTGTTTTATCTTAATTAATGCACAACAATTCCTACAAGGCCTTATAAATAGCAAGAAAATTTATGGAGCTCATTTGGTCAGTTGGGAACTGGAAAAAATTGAGAGAAAAATTTAGGTTTTAGAAAAATTCTTACCAAATCTGTGTAGATAGTGCAAGTAGGCTGAACCCATATATTGCCACGACTTGGAACCGAACCACCATCACTACTACCCTACTCCAAACCCACCGCCTAGACCAGCTGACACACCTAAATCGGTATTGGAAGCCGGAAAGCTCGTGAACCAAGTGAGTCTCACATCTCCTTCAATTTTGCAAAATTTCTTAAAATTATTAATTATGCCCAGAAAATTTTGAAATTTATTATTCTGATGTTTTATTATATGTAGATTTAGAGAAAAATAGTAATTAAGTTTAATTACATCTATAGATATAGGGTTCTTAAGAAATTGGATAAAACCGAACATGTTTAAAATTAGAAATAAATAGGTTTAGGAGTGTAGTTTGGAGCTCAGTTTTTTTTCTATTGAATGCTTAAGTGATATAAAACAGTTCTATAAAGCCATTTTTTTAAAATTAATTTTTGAAATTTTCAAGTAAATTTTCAGCCTTAAAATGATGAAAAAAATGAGTAATTTTGGATTAATTAAATGATTAAATGATTAATTGCTGACTTAGAGGGTAATTAGATATTAAAAGATGTTAATCTCTGATGTGGAAACCTAACCTTAACATTTGGAGTGTTAATTGTAATTAATATAGGAATTATGTGATAATTGTAAGAAATTTAGGAATATGTAAAGTTGGGATTTTAATAAATAGGAAATAATAGGGTAAATTGGATAATATAATAATAATATAAGTAGAAAATAAATCTAGTACAAAAATTAAATTTAGGTAATTAGATAAAAAATGTAAGATTTTCTTATATCGGAAGTAAAATCTGGTACTCTAATTAAGATTAGAGTGTATCAAATAGGTTATAATACTAAATTAAGACCCAATATGATATTAGAATATTCGAGCTTAATGTGATTAATTTCACATTAGGATTCGAGCATATTTAGGATTCCTTATAATTGAAAACAATTTAGAACCAAAAACTGGAATCTAATTCAGAAATCAAACCCTGAGCCAATGTAGAGCGAATTGTTAATAAATAATAGGTATATATGAAGAAGTGAGTTAAATCATAACTTAAAATATATATATCATCAAAATATAAGTACTAAAAAGACATATTTGTATTATAGGATATACAAAAGCGAACCAACCTGCAATTGAGTGATTGAGTGACCGAGAATTCCAAATAAGTTGGGTTTATTACTTTACCATATTTAGAGTACTATTTTAGGGTACTTAGAGACTTAGGATTGTATATGATTGTGATTGTAAGTAGCTTTATGCATGTGCTTGTGCATCTGACTTAGTGTTGGAATTTGTGCTGTAATTGATTGTTTATTATGACTGGATTGGTGTGAAATTGTTTGAACACCCTAAATTGAACCTAAACCTAAACCTAATCAACCTTAATACCCTAAATTGTCATGTATTGCAACCCTTTAGGGGATCATTAGGATTCTCCAACCAAACACTGACACCTTCGAAAAAAATAGTACTGGATAGCAATTTGTTTTTTTCCTCATCCTTAGCCGAACTAAGTGATAGAAGAGGAGATCATGGTGAGGATGAGGGCATTGGTTCGAAGGATAGTCTTAGGAGGAACAGTGTTTCCATTGCACAAATCTAAGTTTGGTTATGAGCTATTGCATAACATGAAAATTCTTCAACTCGGATTAGAGCGGGTGAAATTATTCTGATTTCGTAACGGATTGGACTATGTCGTATGATGACACTTGCTTGTTGCATTGTATGAAAATAATTACTTGACAATCTTGTTTGTGTTTGTATATAATCATGAGTCTCCAATTCAACTTACTGAGTTATAGTTGCTCATACCTTATAGATCTTTTTACAAGTCCTGATTGTTGATTACTCTAACTAATATGCTGCCTTACAACTATCTAGAGGTTAGTTCTCTTTTAAAGCTTAGGGTGTCAAGATCAATTTGTCTAGTAGTTAATTTATATATAGAATCTCATTAGCATCTGTAAGACTGAAAAGACTGGTATTTGATATGTAAACCAATTAACTGTTATGTTGTGATGTAGAACCACTTGAGAATTCTATAGAAATGTACATGTAATTATATATATTGACTTAAAGTTTTAATACTTACTTTAACTTTAGCTAAATTATTAATTGAATTGTTTAATTTAAAGCGAGGAGTTATCAACGCATTGTGTATATTATATTTATGATAGGCATTGTGAGGCCAGTTATTATCATAAAGTGGTTTACACGGTAGGATTGTTACAACTCTACGACTTCGGGGCGTAACATTGTACGCTTAGCAAAAACAACCAAACTAGATAGCTAGTTTGGCTATTGTCGAGTAATGATGTCGATCCAAGTAGAAAGTTTGGCATTGCCAAGCTAAACTAGCAACTCTTCTAAGGTGAATTTAGCACAGATGTATTCGATATAGCTTGAATTTAGGTTAGCTAAGTAGAAGGTCAGGTAGGTCAAGCTGCTATTGGTGTGTACCTTGGATTGGCAGCTGGATACTATTGATAGACATAAGAGGGTTTAGCTCAGGCATGGTATTAGGTTGGTAGACTACAATTGCTTAGACTCTTCGGTTATAAGGTGTAATGAGATAACTCACCTCACTATGCTTTCTATTTTTCAGGCTTGGCTTCGGGCTTGGGTTCGAGCTCGAGTCAGGGGTTCGGAGGTCTAATTCCTATCTTTACACCTCAATAGGGAGAGGTTTCTAGGCAAAAGAAAGAGTAAACTATCACCTTAACTTGAAGGACTTCTGTATACTATAAAGGGCAAATGACAACATTTACAAACTTGAACTCCCTGAAGGATATGGAGTCTTTAATATCTTTAACATTGCTGACCTAAGTTCATACTATGTTGAGGAAGATACCCCTATAGAGCACCCTAAAGATTTGATCCCAAATCCTAAATAACTTAGAGAGAATAATGAGAATCAGTTGAAGACCGATCATTCAACGTCAAGCAAAAGGATTAGTTAGCATGGTTTATCGAATACTCAACCATTGCCTAACACCAATGATGTTGACTTGTTATGCCAATGAGATTTGTTCATACTACTAAGCTAATGTAAGACTCACAATCAAATATTCAAAGTTTGGTTTGTAGAATTTAGAACGATTAGTTAAAGGATTTAATCAAGCTTAAACTATTAAATAAAGTTAGAAATATTAGTAAAAGCGATTCTGTAAGTTTGAATTTAAGAAAATAAGTAAAAAAAAAAAGAATATAAAATTTTCAAAATTTAAGTATATTATTCGTTATTTATCGAAAATGCGTAAAATATATTTTGATAACTAATGAATCACTAGAGATAAATTATATATCTACTAAAAATCATAGAATGACCTAAATAATATTTAAGAATATTTATTTATACAATATATGAATTTACATGTAGGTAGAATACGCATAATTACTTAAAATACGTGAAATGTACTAAAATAATGCTAAATAATTAAATAAAATTCATAATTAATTAAGGAAAAGTAAATAAAAATTAGAAAAAAAATAAGGAATGATCTAGATTTGGGTCGTGGCAACTAGGAAAAAGAAGAAATAATTCAATTAATTAAATTAGAACAACACAAAAGGCAAATTGAAAAAAGATAAGGTAATTGTCTAATCATATTAATACACAATAATTCCCCAAGACCTCTATAAATACCCCAAATTTTTTATAAGCTCATTTTGGATGTCTGGAATTGTAGAAAATTAAAGAAAGGTGAAATTGAAAGAAAATTAGAGTTTTACAAAAAAATTACAAAAAATCTGTACAATTAGGGCTTTGGAAGGAAACCCACATTTGACGACCACCTGGAAACGAACGGTCGCCACCACACCACTCCACCACCATCGCCCAACTTGGCCGATACCACTAGGGCCGTCGTTGGTGGCCGGAATTTTAATGACTAGGTGAGTCTGATTCTAGCCCGATTTTGTAAATTTTATTAAAATTACTATTTGCCTAGAAAATTATGAAATTTGATATTATCATGTTTTATTGTATGTAGATTTAGGAAAAAATAGTGATTAATTTTAATCACGTCTATAAATATAAGTGCTTAAGAAATTAAACAAAACCGAGTATATTTAAAATTAGAAATAAATAGGTTTAAGAGTGTAGTTTAGAGCTCAAAATTTTTCTATAGACTACTAGGGTAATATAGAACAGTTCTATGAAGCCTTTTTTGAAAAATGAAGTTTCAAAAATTTTAGATAATTTTTAAGTTTTAAAATGATGCATAAAATGGCTTATTTTTTGTTAATTAAGTAATTAAATTGTTAATTAATGATTTAGTGAATAATTATATGTTTTAGGATGTTGAAATCTAATAAAGTATGATACTTGTAGCATTTAGGGTGTTAGATGTAATTATTAGGGTAATTATGTAGTAAATAAGTAATACGGAAAAATAGTAAATTTTAAGTTAATTTGTAAATTAGGATAATTAGGTGTAAAATCTAATTTGGGATGAATTTAGATTTTTTGAAATGTTAATTGATATCGGGAGATGGTAATTAGAGTGATAGAAATATTAGATGTGTATTATGTACATAATATGTGATAATATATAATATGTAATTATTGAAAATATAATAAATAGAAGATATTAGAATGAAAATTGATATTATATAAATAATATGAATATATGATAAATCTGATGAAAAACTTAAATTTAGCTAATTATATGAAGAATGTAAAAATTTATCATATCGGGAGTAAATTCGATATATTAATAAGGATTTAAGTTTATTGGGTAGAATAAAATACTGATTAGGAGTAATTATGGTATTTAGGATATCTGGAAGTAATGTGATTAATTTCATATTATGGGTTAAAATAAGTTTTTAGAGTTCATGTATAAAATTGTACTTAGAAACTGAACTAGAGTCTAATTTAGAAATCAATATAGAAAACTGAACCCGAACTTAGCCAAATCAAGAATAATAGTAAAAAAAAAAAGGACTTGAGAACCTAGATAATTGGGCATATTAAACCCTAAACCAAAGATAACAATAAGTATTATAGGGTAAAACTAATCTATAACAATTTTATGAAAACTGAGACAACGTTGGTATTATAGGGATCATTGATGATAGACTGAATAAGTCCTATCTCGAGTGAGCAAGAGAAGAGTCGTGATAAGTTAGGATTAATACGTCATTGTATTTTGGAGGCTTAAGATTATATTTGATCGTACTTGTTAAATAGTTGGTTGTGTGCACGTACTTGATTATGAGTGATACTATGGTTTTGTTTGTTATTCTAGCTTATATTATATGAAATAATTGATCACCCTAAACTAGACATAACAAATATATGATTTGTAACCATAAATCGAACATACATAGCAATCCATTAAGGGAAACTTAGAATTCTTCGACTAAATACTGACTCTTTCGAAAGATATAGTGTTGAATAGTATAATTGGTTCCTTTTTTATCCTTAGTGGAACTAAGTAACACGTGAGGAGGTCGCGGCAAGAGTGGAGTTAATAGTTAAAAGGTAGTTACGGGAGGAGTAGTGTTTCCATTACACAAGCCTGGGTTTGGTTGTGAGTTGCTGCATTAACGGCAATTCCTCAACCTAGATTAGAGCGGGCGTAATTTTTTTAATCTCACAATTGGTCGGACAACGTCGTATGATGGCATTTACTTGAACATGCATTGCACCTAATGATTTGATTGATAACTTTGTTTGTGTTTGTGGTCTAGTTTTAAGTCTTTATCCTAACTTACTGAGCTATGGTTGTTCACATCCCTATAACCATTATTGTAGGTGCTAATAATGAAGCAGCCTATAATTACCTTGACGCTAGTAATTACGGGATCCTGAGGAGTGAGTATGTAAACTGTAGACCAAATATACTTTCTAGTTATATTTAATTTAAAGCTTTTGGTATTAGTTTATAAATTACTCAATTAAATTGTGACTAGATTGCTCAATCTTATAAGATACTCAGATTATTTTAATGTAAGTATATACTTTTCTTGAGTTCATAAGTAAATAACTTTTAAAATTATGAACTGCTTACTTTAAAGTGGATTAATCGTGGACGCCTTGTGTAAATCAGGTTTAAGATAGCAGCTGTATAGTCAGCTTTTATTTTAGAATAGTTTGCACGGCGGGACTGTTACGACTCTACCGCTTTGGGACGTGATATCTAATCCATTAGTTTTCTTTTCCTTTTCTCATGAACTTGTTTAAGTAGTGTTACTTGATGGTTGTTAAGCTAGTTCGCTAATCTATCTTGCAACCCACCACCTTTAGTAAGCCCATCAACAAAATAGTATAGATTTGCTTAGAATTCCAGAAACCATTAATTGAATCTATCAACCATTTGCTAGACACCACATGTCTTACTGCATGTGCTCAATCTTCTAAGAACCTTACATTCTCTTTCTAAAAGGATTACATAATTGTCCTTCTACCATTTATACTATTAATTGTATATAGTTTTTTTTCCTTTTTAGTAAATTCATTTCTTTTGTACTAACAACTTACCTTATTGGCTAATCGTAGCAATAACCACCGATCATGCTACACTCAAAAGATCTAATCATAGTCCATTAAATCACACATTCAATAGTTGGAAACAACTCAATTCTCTTCTCATTGAAAATCATGAAATCTCCTTACTGAATTAGGATTTTATACGACTCTTTTCCACTTTCATTCTTTTTTTTTTTTTATTCCCCAAAAATGTTCACCTCTACATGGTCATGATGCCTTTAGGAATTAGCATTAGTCTAACCAAATAATGAGAATAGTGAAACAAGGCATGAGATACTTTAACCTTGCAAGCTTTATAGAGTGTAGCAGTGACGTAGTGCAAATAAGACCTTAGGTTAGAAACATACCCTTTTGTATGTAAGGGTCAAGATAACTCATTTGCCTTCGTCATAAAACCTTAATTACCCTTCAATGCCCCATCTTTTGTTTTCTTAATTCCATTTTACTTCCTCTTTTTTTTTTTTTATTAATTTTATTTTAGGGTTTTACAGGAAAGGAAATTGAAACAAATGATGGATTTGCTGGCTTGTTTGAGCGATGCAATCGATGAAAATAAAAATAAGTGCAACTTATGGGCCCGTGGTAGATGCTAGGGAAATTACGATAAAACTATCGACTCAGAGAGATAACTTTTATGATGAGTTGGCGCCTTTGTCTAATTCGGACAGCTGAGTTTTTATGCTATCTATTGAATTTCATGTTCTTACGGTCCAACCAGGAATTGATATATTTATTTCGATAAACTAAATCCAATTGAAAAACTCACTACCGTATGAAATAGCTCCTTAAAGTAATTCTTACTCATTTAGAATAGAATGGTGCCGCATTACATATTACATAACATATCAAAGCAACTGAAAAGTAACACAACGGCAAATTAATATTTTACCTTCTGTTTTCTTTGTCCAACATTTCCCATCATACTGCTTGTACGATTCTGATGCGATTGACCTTCATTCAAATCTCATCAAAATTTTCACTTTTTTTTATCTAATAAATTGATTTAGTCTAACTTCTTTGATTTGCTTTCTCTCTCAACAAAATTGATATAAATCTCATGAAAAATGGATTCAAATCTGATCAACTTCCGGTGGGAAAAATTCCATATACTTTCTCTCTCAACCATGTCGAAACCCATTCCTAACTTTTCTCTCGAATACACCTTTCCAAGGTGAAAATCGAAAATCAAAGAAAAAGAATGGAAGCGATTGGTTCCCGATTGTTTCAGGATCCAGAACAGTCAAGACTTTGCCCTTTAATCATCCTAAAACACCATCAATAGAGAAGCTTTGGTTTACCGTTAGTTGGTTTCACGTAAATCCGACCACCGCTCCATCTGAACCTCTTTAAAATGGTAGAGAGAGAGAGTTCGGTTGTCGTTGTTGAAGAAGAAGGCTTGGTCGGGATCGTCAATCGGAGTTGTTGGTCTGAGAAGAAGCTTCATCGATAGTCTGCTTAATGGTTCTTTGGTGGAAGAAGATAGAAGAATAAGAGCAGTAGGAGTCATTGAGCATCATAATTCAACCGAATAGGGATTCTCAAGTCTAACTAATGAATTGGGATTCAATGTTTTATGGAATGATGATAACTTGTGGAATTCTTATTATGTGTAAAAATTGAACTAAACGTTGCGATAACAATTTCATAAGCAAATAAAACGTGAATGGAATCACAATTAGGATGAAGTGAACATGTCGGATATTTTTTCTTCGATTTCAATTGGTCGTTCGATGGTTCTTTTATTCATTCCTATTGTTATTAACTCATTTCTACTGCTCAGCACGTCAGGCCACCATTTTTGTAGCAATTAAAAAAAAAATAACATTATAATTATCAACAAATAAGAATAATTTTAAACTGAATTATTATATTATGCATAGGACATATAACTTAATACTGTTTAACTAAATATCAATGGTAAAATAAGAAAAAAAAATAATCTCATGTGACAGATAAAATAGTATTACAAATAAATCTATATTAAATCCTGACAATGGACGTTAACATCATGTATATTAAATTGTGCATGTAATTCTTGATTTTTTTAATACACTTATATCATGTTTAGTATGCATTAATGAATCGGAGTGAAATTGTGATTCCGAATTTTATTTATTTTTTCCATGATTAGAAATATATTAAGAAAGTAGAATCATAATTTCATTAAATCAGCAATTCCAATTTTAAAAAGAAATTTGATTCTTTCTTCTTAAAGATAGAATCACAATTTTATTTTCCTTTTATTAATTAAGATTATCTATTTAACTTTTAAACAAATTATGTATGTAGTAATTAATAATATTTTTGATAAATAATATACAATTATTTATCTTCCCATTCCATTTCAATTCTTGCCATTCTTTTTCATTTCAAACGGTGTCTTTATCTTAAGTTGGTGTAATTGTCTAGTCTTTTGCATAGATGTTGCCTGGATTAGAATACTGTTTATTTTTGATAAAAAGAAGAAAAAAAAAAAAGAACAGAATACTAATACCGTATTCTTTTAATAAAATTCGTTATTTTTATTGGTCGATCATATCCATTTTTATTATAAACGACGTGTCCATTACATAGATGTATTTTCATTACATTGGTATATTACAAGAGACGTAACATGAGAATAGAATTATTGGTTAGGCGATTTGAAATAGGCTTTTATTGTATTTATCGAATTTATATTTATTATTAAATTTTTTAAGATCAGTAACAGTGAACTGCATCTGTAGTGTCAAGTAAAGTTACCGTAATGACCTATTTATCCTTTTCATGCTTCCGATGCTCATCCTGGAATAGTAAAATCGGTCCAGTGCCGTGCGGCTACATAGAAATAGACTATTTCTGGAGTCTAATGGGGGCTTTTGTGTCATTTTAACTGGAGTAAAGTCCCTTTCTACCCTCTACTCTCTAGCCTCTGGTCTCTCCTTCTGTTTCTATTTGTATCGGAGGTCAAGCTGAAGTCAACTCTGCCTAGTTTCTAAACACACTTGCCTGCAACTTGAATCTAGAGCTATCATCTCGAAGAAAAGTCATCACAATCACATTGCAATGAACAACGCTATTCCATTGCCACCATGGTGGCTCTTTGTACCTATTATTGGGGTCTATTTCCTGATGAAGCTGAAGAACAGAACAGAGACTGCCCCTGTTGACCCATCTGATACCGAGACGACCCCATTCAACGCCGATACTTCAGATCCATCGTCCTCTTCTTCTGATGTCGGTGTATCGGGATATGATTATGAAGTGTTCTTGAGTTTCAGAGGTCCAGATACTCGAAAAAAGTTCACTAATCATCTGTACATTAGCCTTAAGGAAGCTGGTATTAATGTCTTTTTAGACGATGAAAATCTTCACGTTGGAGAAGAGATCGGTGGTAAACTTCTTGAAGCCATCAACCAGTCGAAGATCTTCATACCCATCTTCTCGGAAGACTATGCTTCCAGCAAATGGTGCCTCATGGAAGTGGCTCACGTTGTGAAAAGCATGAATGAGAGCAAACAGTTGGTTCTGCCCATTTTCGATGATGTCACGCCTGATGACGTTAAGCACCAGTCTGGAACTTACAAAAAAGCATTTAAAGCGCATTCCAACCTTCACAATCCAGAGAAAGTTCAGGAGTGGAGAGATTCTCTCAGAAAGATTGGAGGCATTAAGGGATGGGAAGTACAGAAAATAGCCAACGGGTAATCTCCTATAGAACCTCTTAAATTATATGTTGTTTTTCTTGGTTGTTTTACTTATTTGCTAGTATTACTCTGGTCGCTGAGCTTCTGTTCTTGCTAGTCTCCACTTCCTTGTCCAGCTAGTCAAGCTTTGTGTAATTAGACATTGCAATTTGACTAATGATATAATTACTCCTCTTTTACATGGCGTGGCATCCATTTCAAATGGAACTGTGGCAGAAACCGGGGAGAATTAGTTAAACTAGTGGTTTCAAAGGTTTGGCGGGAGCTGAAAAAAGCTTTTCTTGTTGTAAGTGACTCTCTAGTTGGAATGGAAGACAGTGTAGAAGATGTTATGGAATTACTCCATGTTGGATCTAATGATGTAAGGATGGTTGGAATTTATGGTATTGGCGGCATTGGTAAGACTACTCTTGCCAAAATTATCTATAATCAACTTTTGGAGCATTTTGATTATTCCAGCTTCCTCAAAGATGTGCGTGAAATGTCCTCGAAAAAAAAGGGTCTTGAAAAGCTGCAAACTCAACTGGTTCGTGACATCCTAAAATCTGAAAATCTACAGCGTGATTTTGTCAATGTTGATGACGGCATTGGAGTTCTCAGTCAAAGATTCCGAAACAAAAAAGTTCTCATTTTGCTTGATGATGTTGACAAAGGGGATCAAATAAAGGCACTTGCTTTTGATCTTAATTGGTTTGCTGGTGGAAGTCGAATCATTGTTACTACTAGAAAAAAAGATGTCTTGGATTTATCTAAAGTCACAAGAACTTATGAAGTCAGGCCGATGCCTTCTGATAAAGCCCTTCTTCTATTCTGCAAGCATGCTTTCAGGAGGGATTCACCGGATCCGGGCTATGCAGATCTATCCGGGGAAATAGTAGCAACAACAGGAGGGCTCCCATTGGCTTTAGAGGTCATAGGATCTTTGCTATCTGTAAGGCGCAAAAGGGAACTATGGAAAGAAACCTGTGAAAAGTTACAAAAAGTGCTTAATGATGATGTCAAAGTCAAGCTAAGGATAAGTTACGATGCATTATGTCGGGAACAGCAGCACGTATTTCTAGACATAGCGTGTTTTTTTATTGGAACGGATAAGCGGATTGCATCATACATGTGGAGTGACTGTGATTTTTTCCCCGAAGATGCAATTGAAGTACTTGTTGCAATGTCTCTTATAAAAGTTGGAGATGATAATGTATTTTGGATGCATGACCAACTTAGAGACCTAGGTAGGGGAATTGTACGACAGGAAAATGATAGAAGACCGGGTGAAAGAAGTAGGTTATGGTCTACTGAAGACGCAATGAATGTGTTTCGCTATGGGCAGGTACAACGTCAATTTTAAACTTCATTCCTCGTCTGTTTTTTTCTTGGAATATCACTATATACTTCCGTAATAACCACTTCATTTAAATATGAGAAACAGGGAACAGAAAATATTGAAGCCATCAACCTTGATTTTGGAATTGGATTAATGAACTGCTGCTTAAGAAGCGAACACTTCGCGAAGCTCACAAATCTCAGGTTTCTCGGATTAGCCAAAGGCAACATTGCTAGAGATTTCCAGTGTCGCCTTCCCAGACTCAAATGGCTACAATGGCATTGTTGCCCTGTAGAACTTACAGTGACCACTCTATACTTGGAGAACCTGGTGATTCTTGACCTCTCAAAAAGTAACATTACAGATTGTTGGAGTGGCTGGAACTCTAGACAGGTTTCACATTGAACATCTTTTACTCCTTTCTTGTTTAGTCTTATTTGGATAGTCCTCACTTTTGGTTATTTCATCATTTTGCAGCTTGCGATCAGACTAAAAGTTCTCATTCTAGAATCCTGCCAAAATTTAACAAAAACGCCAGATTTTTCTAGGTTTCAATCGTTGGAGAGACTGAGTCTTGAGGACTGTGAAAATCTGTATCTTGTTGACCCATCCATAGGGAAACTCAAAAATCTGATTTTCTTGAGTTTGAAGGACTGCTCCAAGCTTAGGGTATTGCCTCAAGAGCTGACTAACCTGGAAGAATTGGTTGAGCTTCACATCGATGGAAGTGGTGTACAAGAATTACCCAATTTAAAAGGTTTAAAGAAGCTTGAGATCCTCAGTGCAAAAAAGTGCAAGTCATTATCTGAAATTCCACAATCTCTTGGTCATTTGACTTCTCTTGTGGAGTTATCATTAGATAAAAGTGGAGTTTGTGCACTTCCAGAGTCCACTGGAGGGTTGACATCATTAGAGAAACTTTGCTTGTCAGAGACCAGTCTCCATACCCTACCAGATTCCATTAGAAAGCTTAGTAATTTGCAAGAGCTTCTTGTGAGTCGAACCACGATAATAAATATACCTAGTTCCCCTGGAATGTTGGAGAAGCTTAAAATTGTAGATGCCTCTTATTGTAGGAACTTAAAGGGAGATATTTTTACCGAGATCGGGAGACTATGCTCTTTGACAACATTGCGATTGTGTCGGACAGAAATTGCGAGGCTTCCAGGGAGCATTAGCAGGTTTTCACATCTTGAAGAGCTTGACTTGACTGCTTGTGATGAGCTTCAAGCTCTTCCAGAGCTCCCCAGTAGCCTGCGAAGCCTGTCAGTTACTTGCAGATCAATGACGGCAATCCCAAATCTCTCAAATCTGGTAAATTTGGAGGAGTTGGCGCTCCTGAGATGTCATAACCTCAAAGAAGTTCCGCAGGATATTGGTAACCTGTCTAAACTGAAGGAGTTGAGGATAACTGAAACGAGGATCAGCAAATTACCAGAGGAGATTGGCACCCTATCTCGACTTAGAAGACTTGTTATTGAAAATTGTGCAGAACTTGAGCACATGCCCAACCTTCCTGCCGGTCTTAGAGAATTAAAGGTCAAAGGCATTTCTGCTCAAACTTTCCCGGATCTTTCAAGTTCTACAAAACTGTTGAAACTGGAAATTTCTTCCTGCTCCAAACTGAAAAAAGTCCCAGGCCTTGGCAGCTTGAAGTTCCTGAATTTTTTGACCGTTTCGCGGTGCGATGAGTTAGCCGAGCTAGAGGGCTTTGAGAGATTAGAATCTTTAACTGAGTTGAACATAGCATTATGTGGATCCCTTGAAAGGTTATCAGACTTATCATTGATAAAGCACTTGGAGAAGTTCATAGTGCACTTTTGCGAATCATTGCTATCACTACCTGATCTATCTGCCCTGAAAAGCTTGAGGTATCTGAGTCTTGTCGAATGTGACAAGCTTCATGTGCTGGAGGGAGTGGGCGAGCTGGAGTCCTTAGAGCATCTGAACATTAGCGGCTGCAAGGATATTGAAAATTTACCAAATTTGTCAAAGCTACGGAAACTTGAGGAATTGCTGATGGCTGATTGTGAGAAACTGAAGGAGCTTCAAGGACTGGATGAATTAAAATCTCTCAAGAGAGTCCACATATATTGTTCCCCATCCCTACATCAGTACGTTAAAAAATGGCCTGACATTCCATGGGACCGTCTTCCCAGGTAAACGCACACTTTCCTTTTCTCTAGAATTTATTCTCCGCAGAACTTTTTCCATGAACAAAGCGAAGCACATGTGATCGTTGATATTGCGGAGCCATTTACTTTTTCAACCAGGGCATCTCGGCAATACACGAAACATTTTTTCCGCTACCCATGATGAACCAATATCAGCGCTAATCTACAAAACCTGTAAAGTCCCGCATATATAAGGATGGATATTATATATATTTATAATTAATATATATATGTATATGTGTGTGTATGTATAACTCGTGTATTTTACATACTTCTAAATTCCATAGCATGTTGTATTTTGTTAACATACGTGATATATTGGTCATGTCTGAATTTTTTTTTTTTGGTTTGTATCTTATTTGTATTTTTTTGAAATATAATATTTGAAAAATTATCTTATTTGTATTTTGGTTTGTATCTTATTCGTATTTTTTTGAAATATAATGTTTGAAAAACTATCTTATTTGTATTTTATTTCATAATTATAATAGAGGTGATGATTAGATTACCAGAATTGGAAAATAAAATTTTGTGTACTTTTAAGAAAAAGGATTTTAAAAAATATATTTTATATATTGGTAGCTAGTCTTCATCATTGAAACTTCAAAAGCCTTAACTTACTAAGGGGCTTGATCCCAACGCTTAAGGAATTTCTTCGATCCAGATGAGAAGCAACCTTGAGCTCGTTCGGGCTTAACCCCCTTACTCGGATCCAACCCTGAGCATTGTAGGATGTTCCTTTCAAGGGTTTTCGACCTTTGCTCTCTGTCCTAAAAAGGAGGAGCTCGCTTGCCCCTTCTTGAATACTACTTTAAGGGAGCTCGTCGAACTGCAAACTACGTACCTTTTCTACTCCTAGTCTTATATTTCTTTCATCATTAAATATTGAATGACACTTACTACATGACTTATAGTTTAGCTGCTGAACTAGGGTGGCCACTTATCACGATTGGACAAGCCCGTCTCTTAAGCTTTTACCAACTAATAAAAGGTAGACTGTCTTATCTAGTAGTAGTAGCACCACTCTTTTGGATTTCGTGTTGGCCAGCCCTTCTTGCCATGTTTTTGCACAGGTTAGCACCACCAATCTATAAATATAGGTAAAGTCTTTAGGGAAATAGGTGGACTCCCCTCATACTCTTAGAAACTCACTACTTTCTTTGATTATCCTTTTACTCTCCTTATTGACTTAAGCATTGGAGGACTCTTATTGACTAAGTTACGAGAGGCTCTTTATAGGTCTACTTCCATTTGCGACTAATAAACCACCTAGAGTTTACTCAAGAGTAATATTGTGATAACTACTGTCACCATTTAGTGCCCACCATTTAGTGAAATTCATCATGGTTAAGAGTAAAAACATAACCCCCCATCTATATGCCTTAGACAGTGGTGATCAATAAAATAGAGACCTACTGCCACCTTTAATGGAGGCACAACCGTTAGACATGAAATAGGTTAAAGCAATGCTACAACTCATGGAAACCAATGCTAAAGTTCTCTAAGAAAATGCTAATTTACGACAACAATTGGTTGCAACATAAAAACTAAAAAAGAAGATCAATCTCAATGATAGAGTTAACCTTAAGGATATAGTCACCAGCTCCTCAAGTCAACACAATAGGCACCTAAGCGCGCACCTACACTACCTCCAAACCTTGCGTGCCCACATCATGTCTAGAATGAACAGTGTCTCCTATGGTACCTACACGAATAGCTGAACACGAATTGCAAAAAGGCGTACAATCAAGGTACTTACTTGGGAGCGAGCAAAGTTAGGAGAGTCCTCTCTCTTGAACACTCACTAAGAAACTTGGATGCCATGAACATCTACGAACTTGACGAACACATTTAACGTGCCTTTAGCTTACACAACTAGAAGTGCCTAAGGTTTTCTACCAGAAAATTAGGTATAGTCGCAAGCAGAAGCCTTTTCACTACAAGCATCCTTAAAGAAACTCTTTTGTAGGACATATACCTCCCTTACCTAAACAATTACAAAGGGATAGGCGACTCGAATGACTACTTAGCCCATTTCCACATGATGATGAGCATCCATAACTTTTGCGATGTGATAATGTGCAAGGCATTCTTGAGTATATTAACTAAAGTTGTGCTGGTTTAGTTCAACTAGCTCCCAAGAAGTTATATCCACTTCTTCGATAACTTTGCTACTAGATTCCAACGGCACTTATTGAGCAATAGAGTTTGGCATAAAGATTCATCCACCTTATATTATGTGTGCCAATGTCCAAACGAAACACAATGAGTGTATCTTAAACGCTTTAACCGCATGAAATTGCTTATTCCCAAAGTGGAATTGTAGACAACACTCTAAGCAATCATTTATGGTGTAGACTTGAGTAACAAACTCTTCAAACCAATAGCATTATGTCGACCATATAACTTTAATGAATTTACAACTATTGTTGAATAGTATATAGCATAGGAGGATGGTATCTAAGCCTACTTCGAAAGCGACCTACGACGTAGTACATTAGCAAAATCGCTTCAGTTCCTACGAGGACCACCTACCTTCCTCTAAGGAACATTAGGAAAGGCAAAAATAGAAGTTTGCTGGCTTTCCCAGCTATACCTTATTGACTTGCCCCTTAAGAGAAGCGTACTCTGAAGTTTGCAAGTGCCTACTATGTGCTATAGCTATTAGACAAACACCTGAGGCCTTTGCCTTAGGTAAATTTTGTGACTACTACAGTAAGAGCTCACAACATAAACGAATGTAGGTACCTCAAGAACAAGGTCTAAGGCTTGTTTGTAAACGCCTCATCAACTGCCTCATCGCTAACAAGCGGAACCATTCTTGAATTGCTATGATGTTACACCTAAGAAACATAACATCAACCACAACTAGAGCAGCAAAATTTGTTGGAAAACATATAACGTAGAGGCTGTCGCAACCAAGTATAGGCGATCATTGGTATACTAAGCCTATCAGATAAGGATCACTTTACCACATAGCAACACAAGAAATAATCGAAAAAACCAAGAAATGACACAACCATATCCTTCATTGAGGAGGACAAAGCAAGTATCGAATACCTTCTCATTAACCCCTTAGTCATTAATGCCGAGATAGGATATTTCAAGGTCTTTAAAACCTTTGTGGACAATAGTAGCTTGGCTAACATTCTATTCTTGACCTACGAGAATATGAAGGGCTAGCTTGATGAACAACTTCGCTCATATAAGCAAAGCTTGACAGGGTTTAAATGAAAGATGGTCCCTATAAAAAGACTTATCACACTCCTTGTTAGATTAGGTGATGATAGGCACATCACCTTGTAGCTTCTCGATTTCGTGGTTGTTGATCATTGATCCCCTTATAGCATCATTGTGGTTTGCCTTAGCCTAAACAAATTTGATGTCTACATTAGTCAAAGATGCCTCATGCTGAAGTTTCCAACACCTATGGGAACTGGTGTCGCACGTAGAGACTAAGGACTCTCTTACACCTTATACCTTAGCGATATCTCACATGACAAGATCATGTGCATTGAGTCCATCCTAAAACCTACTCCACTCCCCAAGGGGAATAGGCAGAATAAACCGAGGTCATTTAATATGGTGACCATTTTGATTAAACCATACGGATAAGGACAACCTTATCCTTTGGAAAAAAAAAGGAGGAAATTATGACTTGCCTACGCACAAGCCTAGACATCTTTGCGATGTCTCCAAACGAAATGCCTAAGATAATCAACATCTTTGAGGCCACAAGCCATATGAGGGTTGACCCACTTGTTTATCCCTTTAAGTGAAAAAGGCAACACTTCATACTAAAATGACAAGCTACAATAGAATAGGAAGTACAAGAGCTCTTGACAGCTAGCTTCATCAGAGAAGAAAAATACTCCATTTTGCTTGTTAACACATTCTTCGTAAACAAAGCAAATGGCAAATGGCAAATGGAGAATGTATGTCGATTACACTAACCTGAATAAGGCATGCTCCAAAAATTGCTTTCCTATAACCAACTTCACATTGCTCCTGAAGATTAAGTTCACACATCCTTCATTATGAATTTTAGAACATATTGTCATAAAGTCATGTCATTCGGACTGAAGAACGCTGGAGCTATGTATCAACTTTTGGTAATAACAGTCTTCAAACTACACCTTAAGAGGAGTGTTGAGGTTTATATTGATGACATGATTGTTAATAACAAGAGTAAGACTGATCACATTGTTGACCTCCGTAACACTTTCGACACATTGAGAAAGTACTAATTGAAGCTGAATCTTTAGAAATACATCTTCAGAGTGGGGTCTGGCGAGTTCTTTGGCTATATGGTCACAGAAAAAGATATTGAAGCCAATCCCAACAAGATCTAAGCAATAAAAGACACGAAGGTCCTATAAAAGGTCAAAGATGTCGAGTGTCTTATCGGCAGAATAGCTGCCCTTAACCATTTCCTCTCACAAAGCTCCAACTAGTGTCTTAAGTTCTTCAAATTGTTGAAGGGCCCATTGGAATTCAAGTGGATGCTCAAATGTGCAACCGCTTTTGATAAATTGAAAAGCTTCCTTCATAACCCACCGATACTCTCTAAATGAGGCCTAGGTGAAGACCTTTATCTATACTTGGTTGTCAGCGACCAAGCTCTCTCCTTGGTACTCATTCAAGTAGATGGATGAGAGCACAAATCGGTTTATTATGTTAGCCATATCCTACAAGGCCTAGAGGCCAGCTACACCCGAATTGAAAAGTAAGTCCTTACTGTAGTCATCATTGTTTGGAAGCTTCAACTATATTTCTAAGCACATCTTATTATTGTTCTCGCTGATAAGCCATTATGGACCCTCTTATAGAAACCTAACTCATAAGGACTTATGGTCAAATACTCTTTAGAACTTAGCACTCATGGTGTTTAGTTTCATCCCCTCCAAGCCATAAAAGCACAAGTACTTGCAGACTTTATTGCAAAATACACCAAAGAGAACTTCCCACTCATCACAATATACCAAAATAGACCCTCCGTGTGAATGGATCTTCTACTAAGGAGGGGAATGGGGCAAGAATAGTCTTTTAAGGCCCTTATGGCACTAATGTCCTATACGTTCTTAAGCTTAGATTTCATGCAAGTAATAATAAGGCTGAATAAGAGGCTCTCATTGCGTGACTACGAATCACAGCAGACATAAGGATCGAGAAGGTTAATATATACTTCGATTCTATGTTGGTGGTAGAGCAGGTGAAAGGAGAATAAGAAATGAAGGGAGAGAGCATGATGAAATACCTATAGATGGTGTGAGACTTAGCTTCTAATTTCTCATCTTGGACTATAACAGAGATTCCTTGAGTTAAGAACTTTGAAGCAAACAGACTCTCCAAGCTTGCCTTTGCACCCTTGCCCTTGGCCTAAGAAGCCAATAGGCAAATCCTCCATCAATTTATGCCACAGCATACCATCAACGAGCCTCTTCAGTTGATCTTCAAAGTTAGCACCATGCCTACCAACCTTCTTAGATGGACTCCATTGTTGAGCACATCAAGATCGACACCTTACCTAAAGATAGAGACGAAGCTAAGAGGCTCATGTAAAGTGCAACCAACTATACTATTATAGATTATGTCCTCTGTAGGTGTAAACACAGTCTACTCTGGTATTTGAAAAGAGAAGAAGGGCTCTATACTCTCAAAGAACTCCATGTTGGCATTTGTAGCAATCATATCTAACCTTAAGCCTTATGTGTCCAAGCCCTTCGCCTTGGATATTATTGGTCAACCATAAAAGAAAATGCCAAGACCTTAGTGCGATTTTGTCATGCTTGCCAAAAGCACATGCCCATCAACAAAGCACCCAACTCGAAGCTTCACACCATAACCAGCCCACAGCTCTTCGCCTAATAGCGACTCGACGTCCTCGAGCTCTTCCCGAAGGCATTAGTAGTTCATCATAGTAGTTGTGGAGTTATTCACCAAGTGGGTTGAAGCACAAGTTGTCATCACCATCACAACGCAAGTGAGGGATTTGTTTCGACAAACATCCTCACTAGATTCAGGATTCCTTATGCTCTCATTACTAACAACGTGAAATAGTTCGATAACATGTGGTTTTGGGGGTTTTGTGACTAGCATTACATATAGCTATGGTATACTTTCATTACCCATCCCAAAGCCAACGGGAAAGTGGAGGCAATTAAAACTTGAAGAAGAGGGTCGACTGAGCTGGTAACCAATGGGTAGACCAGCTCCCAACTATCCTTTGGGGATACCAAATCAAGCACCAAACAACTACAGTTGAGACCCCTTTCCACCTTACATTTAAATCTGAAGCAGTGTTATTGATAGAGCTTGAGCTCCTAATGAGTAGATCCTAGAACTTGAACGTCAGTGTCAACAAAGCGGCCTTCTAAGCAAGCTTGGACACCAACTATGAAATAAGGGAAGCGGTGAAGGCTTAAGTGGTTGTATACCAACAACATGTAGTCAAATACCACAATAAGAAAGTAAAGCACAAGGTTTTTAAGTTGGAAGACCTTGTTTGTAGAAGGCTTGAAGCCAGAGTCCCAAGAAGGGTAAAGGAAATTGTCACCTAATTGGAAGGGCCTGGAATGGGTCAATAAAGATGTCGATAATGGCACATATAGGCTCAAGATGGTGGATGGACAACTCATCCCTAGAACATGGAACATGGTCAATCTATAACCTCATTTTATGTAGAACATGTGAGTAGTTTTGTGCACTTGTGTATCTTGTGAAAGATGATTGCAAAGTGACCTTGACAATTATCACATCCCATCGCTTGTATTTTATGGTATCATCATCATTATGCCTTGCCCCATTCGTCAACGAGCATAGAGGCACTGGACTATATTGAATTGACCTTCATCCTCGATGTCTGAGCATTCTTACAGGTCCCCTTACCTCTGATAGTATAAGTCTTGAGCTTTAATTCAAGTGTTCACGAGGTTTCTACACCTAAGGGCTTCATAAGATGAGCATATAGACTAAGTCTATAATGCCTAACCTCCTAGAGTTGAGGCCTTATTGGCTCGATACCCTTGACTGGACACTACTCGGACCGGGACTCTCGAGCCCAAGCCTAAATACATATGGCCCCACTAATGGCCAAGCATGCACCAACACAAAATAATAAACCAGGTAATGCATGTGGATATAACAAAGAAGCAAAGTTTACAATGAAAGATAATTAGCAATTAACGATCTTCCATTCAAGTGATTTAGGTCATGCAAATTCTAGGGTTAACATCTCGACCCATTTACATCATCAACTGTTTAGTACCAAATGACCCATCTTCGCCTTTATGGCCCTAGTTGGGTCAGTACCCATGAGTGCGTCCTTAAAATTCTTGCCAGAGACGAACTCCTCTAATAGCTCTTCTATTGTTGCTGTTGTGAGGTCCCTCCTATTCCTCAAATCCTCTTCCCTCTTCCAAAAACTAGCTCAAGCCTCATTAAGTTCTTTCCTTAAAGAGTTAGCTTTACCCCTTACCATCTTCTTGCCCCTTTTGGTAGAATCGATCTACTCCCTTGCCGCCATAGTTACCCAATTGGCTGTCTCGATCTCTTGCTTTATTGTGGAGAACTCCCCATTACGAGCAACTAGCTCCGCTTCGAGCTCATCCACTGTCTTCTTAAAGGTGTTCAGCTCAGACCTAATGCCTATAATCTCTTGCTCCAAATGCAACTTCTTTATGCCTTACCCATTACATTGATCTTGAAGCTTCAAATTTTACGCCTTTAGCCTAGCTAGATCTCGCCTCAACTGCTCATTCTCCTTTGCTCCACCTTGCCTATGCTCAATAGAACCTTATAACAAACAATTACTATATACGATCACTTATGACTATTTGTGTAGTGTATTCATCAAATAAAGAACTACAACAATATACCTTCTTAAGCAGCATATTCCCTTTAGCAAGAACATGCCTATATAAACTAATTGCATCCCCTAACCCTCTTAAGGCAACAATCACGCATTGACTGAAAGGCTTATCTTGCATCCATAAACCCTTGCACCCTTTTTATGGGCAACACTCTCACAATGCACACATTATCATATGTTCACATTGTCCTGCTTGTTTTGGCCTCCAAGTGAACTAAGGAAGAGTGCTCCCCTTACGTAGAACCGTTAGCTCCACTTGTAGTTGAACTTTTATGTTCCTTAAGCAATCCCTCCACACTTATGGTCAGCTCACCTCCAACTGACCTGCCTCTTGCATAACCTTTTCGTACTCCCTTGATGGAAGCAAATCCCTTCGACCAACCACTAATATGCCCGGATTGCTTGTGTATCTCATCCTCTACTATGCCCTCCTTAGCTGTTGCCAGGCAAACATCTTGCCTGTTCTCCCCTAGCTTACATGGCTCTTGGGAACCATTAGATTGCCCATGCTCATCTTCCTATAGCACATCCATCGCCCAGCTATGATGATAGTAACATGCTGACTAGTAACATTTAATGGGACAACGATCAAAGCATCTCCTAACCTTTAATCCACAACCTTCTTCCCTTTATCACCAGTTAGAGTAAACTTCTTGCTCTTCTTTGCAACAGGAGTAGCAACAAGAATAACATCATCCCCCTTTGCCAGCCTCTTTCCCTTAAGCTAATTCCTCTGCTCCTGGATTGCCATCATTTGCCCCTTAAAGGTATTGCTGGATTTTGCTTGTATGCTATAGGAATAATACAAGGAGTCAGCGAAAACAAAGTATAAAACTAAAAAACATACTTGTCAAAGAGAGTAGCCTCAGGCTTCCCTTTACTACCAGCATGCGATGGTGGTGAACTCTGAGCTACCCTCTAAGACCATGACAATATGCATACCTGTTTCCTGGATGTGTAAGATATTCTTCTGTAAATGCAACTCCACGATCTTGATCACATCAAAACTCAGACCTTTCCACCATCCTGCATCAATTATCCACTCCTTAGCGTCCTTATCCTCCTCGAAGTAGGTGATGGGTTTTTCTTGAATCGGCCTCATCCACTTTGTCAAAAAGTCTAGTTTGTAAGCCGACCTCACAAGAAAGAATTGGTCTCTTCACTCATTAATTTTGGACTTTTAACCAAAGAACAACTTTGGAACGTTACCTTACGTTGAACAATATACCTAACCCCTAGCATTACCCTTCAAATGAAAGAAGTAGCGAAAAAGATGAGTAGTAGGTTTGCTCATATGGAATATAAACATAGCCTTAAAGGCTACTAGCACCTACTAAGTATTCGAATTGCCTCCCATACATCTATATTTCAGGTAACTTTCTTGTAAGCCTTATGCCAAGGATCCTTCTAGTGTACATATTCTACTTCGATCACAACACCATCACCCTTAGTAGTTGGTAGTAAAGGCATACTCTCCTCTTCTTTCTTAGGTGGATACCTACATTGAGGCCTCTCCTTTGTGTATGCACTCCTCACCTCCTAAGTATAGCTCTTATCCACGCTGTAAGGCCCTATCGCCGCTGTATGTTTGAGGAGGCAGTAAGGATAAGTTTGTCCCTGCGACCTTCGTTTAGTTAAGCCTCACTTGCGAATTGACTTTTCTTTGGTTGTTGAGATCGGTTAGCCATCTTCAAAAACTTGGTTTAGATAAAGAGAAAAGAAAGAAGTGGAAAAGGAAAGAATAAGAGAGAAACACTTTAGAAAGAATGACAATTGTAAAGTGGAAAGAGGACTAACCCCAAAGCCCTTATATAGGTTGATTTGGCCATACAAAGCGTCACTTGAGAAGTGACCATCATGAGCGACTACGTATCATGAATAGGAGATCAACTGTTAGACATCGTTTAACGAATAAGTTACCAACCAAACACTTACATGCGTAATATTAATGAAGCATGACTTTTGAGGACCTCCGGTACCTTAATAGTCACATTGGTCACACCATTAGTCATACTGATCACACCAAGGGTTACATCCGACTAATGTTGTTAAACAGGTAGATATGAGAATGCACCTGAGTACTTAAAGCTTGAGCGTACACCTTACAAGCTCGAATGAGACCCGTAGAAGCCCAATCTCATCTCTAAGCACCCTAAGGCCATCATAATTACTTAAAGAAAAGAAAAACAACCTAAACAAAAGATAGAATAGAAGGGATTAAGAAAGTGTACACGAGCATGTAAAGGAACTAAAATTTTGTTAGTTGTCCAAGTAATGAATTACAAAGCTTAGGGGTCGGCATACTAACCCTGTGTTAGGGTCTTTTTTTTGTAAGATACTTATACTAATAAAAGACAATTCTTTTGTACATATTGTAATATAAGGAGAGATTTTATTTTTGTGTATATAGGGTCTTATTATTATTAGAAATTTCCACTTTTAGAAAGTGGTACTATTTCACCAGTTTTAATGTCTCCTTCTGCCAGGCCTAATAATGCCCATAAAGCTCTTTATAAGGGTATGAGTACTCTTCTAGATTGAAATTCTTACTCATCCTGTTGGTTGATCACGACCGGCGGCACCTGTTATATATACTGTACTCTCATGCACATATATTGTACCCTTATATTGCTGTCGAAATTACTAAAAGTATGCTATTCCTTTTTCCATTCGTGCTTATGTCTCTTATAATCTGTTGGCTTTCTTCCTTCGTTGTGTTACTTACAGGTTTAAGCCTTGTTGGCTAGCATTGTGTGTGAGTTATGTTTGCTTACTATTGTAGAGGTAGGATAGTAAGCATCGTACGGTCTATTTGTACGCTAAAGAAAGCCTCGGACCGTGATAGTTGGTATCAAAGCCTAAGTTATTTTAGCAGGAACGACCATGGCACGACAAAAGGAAGTGAGCAAGAAGTTAGATAGTCTTGAGGAAATTCTTAGGGAAGTGTTTAAGCGGATAGATGATTTGGTCGCATTGTTAATAAGAGTGGTTGAAGTTGAGACCAATTATCAGGAGATGAATACTAAGATGACTGAGATAGCTGAAAATTTTGGTGTTACAGTACAAACCCTCAGAGAGGAAATATATGTAATGATTGATGAGGCAAGACAACAATTGGAGACTCAAGTAGAAGACGTGAAAAGACAAGTTACTACTCGTGCCTCAATCGAGACTATTGAAGAGTTACAAATAGTTATTTTAACTTGGGCTGTAAGAAATGCTCCTATCTTTGCCCTTGTTCATGTTCCTACTCATGCAAAGACATCTAAAGATGCCTGAGCCCAAAGCATTCATTGGCATGAGGAATGCCAAGTTGTTGGAGAACTTTCTATTTAATATGGAGCAATACTTTGTTGCTGCGGGGACAAATGATGAGAGATCAAAGGTCACCATAGCTACAATGTACTTAACTAGTGATGCTAAACTGTGGTGGCGCACCAAATATGAGGATATTCGAAATGGCAATGCACATGTAGATATATGGGTCAAGTTGTAGGTTGAGTTGCAGACTCAATTTTTCCCTTAAAATATTGAGTACAATGCCCGAAAGAAGTTGAGGGAACTTCGATAGGGTGATGACATTAAAAAGTATGTCCGTGAGTTCTCAACATTGATGTTGGATATCAAGAGCATAGCTGAAGATGATAAGCTATTCTATTTCCTAAAAGGATTGAAGTCTTATGCTAGGAATGAGTTGTAGAGGCAGCGAGTTACTAACTTGGCTACAGCACAGGCAGCAGTTGAGCGCTTGATTGATTACACTCGTAACAATAAAGGGAAGAATGTGTTGATAGGATATTAGGGTGGAAAGTCGGTTAAGTCGAGCAAACCCAAGAGTGGGGGAGTCCCAAGTTCAAGTAACAGCAGTAGTAATACTGGAGGGAGTAAAAGGAAATCCTATAACTCTCACTAGTCTGAAAAGAGTGGGGCAACCAATGGAGGTAAGAATTTTTCATTCTCGTGTTTCTTGTGTAATGGCCCACACAAAGTAGCTGAGTGTTCACATAGAGCAGCACTCAATGCTATGGTACAAAAAGTAGAGAGTATCTACCAAGATGATGAGTTGGGGAGTGATGGAGAGGATCAACCTTGAATGGGCGCATTGCACATGTTGTCAGTTGTTGGAAAGAGTTCCTCAATGTGACGTAAGCTCAAGAACAATAATGAGTTAATGTATGTCCAGTTGAACATCAATGACAAGAGTGCTAGTGCAATGGTAGACTCCGGTGCTATACATAACTTCATTGATGTGCCTGAAGCGGAAAGGTTGGGGTTAGTGTTTGCTGAGGATACTAGCCAGATTAAAGTTGTTAACTTTAAGGCCCACCTTGTTCGAGGAGTTGCAAGAGGAGTGAAAGTAAGAGTTGGAGATTAGAGTGGAAATCTCAACTTCACAGCTGTTCCATTGGATGACTTCAGCATAGTCCTTGGAATAGAATTCTTGAGACAAGCCAAAGTTGCTCCTATGCCTGCAGCAGATTTGCTTGTTATTTATGGGTGAAAAGCTTTATTGTGTGACAGTTCAGAGGAACAGGGCAAATAACAATAGCAAGGAAGGGAAGAATATTGGGGCTGTAATGTTATCAGCGCTCCAATTCAAGAGAGGCCTCAAACATCAAGAGTCAACTTTCTTGGCTTCCTTTATAGAGAAAGAGGAAGCAAGAAAGACGAAGATACCGAAGGAAATAGAGAGGGTCTTAAAGGAGTACGATCATGTGATGCCTAACAAGCTCCCAAAGGAATTACCTCCTAGAAGGTTAGTGGACCACGAGATTGAGTTGATTCCTGGTGCTAAACCACCCGCTAAAGCTCCTTACAGAAAGTCGCCTTCCGAATTTACTGAATTGAAGAAGTAATTGGATGAGTTGTTAGAGGCATGCTTCATTCGAACCTCAAAAGCACCATATGGGGCTCTTATTCTATTTCAAAAGAAGCAGGATGGGAGTTTGAGATTATGCATTAACTACCGGGCTCTAAATAAGCTGACGGTGAAGAATTATTACCCAATTCCTCTAATTGCTGATTTGTTTGATCAAGTGAGTGGGGTTAAGTATTTTACAAAACTGGATCTTTGCTCAGGCTATCATTAGGTTCGCATTGCTGAGGGGGATGAGCCTAAAACGATGTGTGTAACTCGGTATGGTGCTTATGAGTTCTTGGTGATGCCCTTCGGTCTTACTAATGCTCTTGCAACATTTTATACCTTAATGAATAATGTAATTCGTGAATATCTCGATAAATTTATAGTCGTCTATCTAGGTGACATTGTTGTGTATAGGAGGACATTATAGGATCATGTGAAACACATACGAATGGTTTTCAAGAAGTTGCAGGAGAATCATTTGTACGTAAAGTGTGGGAAATGTGCCTTTGCCCAGAAGCGCATCAACTTCATGAGTCATGTTGTTGAAGAAGGGTAGATCCGAATGGATATGGCAAAGGTGGAAGCAATCAGGCAATGGCTAACGCCTAAGAGTGTAACGGAGTTGTGGTCTTTCCTTGTACTTGCAAATTACTATAGAAGATTTGTTGAGGGATATTCTCGTTGAGTTACACTCCTCATAGATCTATTGAAGAAGGACTAAACATAGTCATGGGATAGGATATGTCAGAGTGCCTTTGAGGAGTTGAAGCGAGTAGTGACGGAGGAGCCAGTACTTACACTTCCTGACATTTCTAAGCCTTTTGAAGTCTACACGGATGCCTCAGACATTACATTGGGTGGAGTGTTGTTGCAAGAGGGTTATCTAGTGGCATATGAGAGTAGGAAGCTGAATCAAACAGAGCGTAGGTACTCAGCCTAAGAGAAGGAGTTACTTGCAATTGTTTATTGTCTAAGGACTTGAAAACACTATTTATTAGGATCTAAGTTTCTAGTGAAGACAGACAATTCTGTTGCCAGCCATATATTGACTCAATCGAAGCTTTTAGCCAAACAAGCAATATGGCAAGAGTTTCTTGTAGAGTTTGATATGGAGATTGAGTATTGTAGTGGACAGACTAATCAGGTGGTAGATGCTTTTAGTAGGTGAGCTGATTTAGTATCCTTAGCATATATTGCACACCAGTTGACGAGTCAAATCTCGACTTCAATTCAAGAGTAGATCAAGCAACATATAGGTCAAGATCTATTGGCAAAAAATCTCAAGCAGTTGGTTGAAGAAGGGAAGACGCGCTGATTTTGGGTAGAAAGCAATCTCATTTACATAAAGGGGCGTCGATTGTATGTCCCGAAGGCGGGCAACTTGAGAAGGGTACTCATGAGAGAGTGTCATAATACTTTATAGGCTGGACATTCAGGCTGGCAGAGGACATGGAGCTTGTTGAAGCAGGGTTGTTACTGGCCGGATATGAAGGAGGATATGATGACTTATACGAAGACTTACTTAACCTGCCAGTAAGACAAAGTTGAGAGGTAGAAGGTGGCAAGCCTCTTGGAGTCACTTCCTGTGCCCTTTCGCCCATGAGAGAGCGTCTCCATGGATTTTATCACTTCCTTACCAAAAGTGGGAGAGCACTTATCTGTTTATTATTGTTGACAGGTTCTCTAAGTATGTCACCTTCATTCCTATTACGAAGAGTTCAAGTGTAGAAGAGACAGCTCAACTTTTCTTCAAGCATGTAGTGAAATTTTGAGGTGTGCCCTAAAATATTGTGAGTGATAGGGACGTTAAGTTTACAGGGAAGTTTTGGACATAGTTGTTCTAACTCTTGGGCTCCAAGCTGAACGTGACCTCTAGTTACCATTCGCAGAGTGACAGACAGACAGACAGAGAGATTCAATGGGTTGCTGGAGAAATACCTTTAGCACTTTGTCAGTGCCAACCAGAAGAATTGGGTTGACTTGCTGGATATCGCCCAGTTTTGTTTCAACATCTAGCGAAGCTCTTCCTCCAATAAGAGCTCTATAGAGATTATTACGAGTTAACAACCATTGTTACCCTACACAGTGGTAGCACTATACACCGGGTGATGCCTAAGAACTTATCAGTTCACTAGAGATTGGAAGCAGAGTTCAGAAGTAGCAAAAGCGTACCTTGAAAAAGCTTCCAAGAGAATAAAGAAATGGGTAGATCAGAACCGCCGATCTAGAGAGTTCAATGTTGGAGATCAGGTCCTCGTAAAGCTTCTTCTAGAACAGGTGAGATCAATGAGGAACAAGGATAGAAAATTGATCCAAAAGTATATTAGTCCAGTTCTTATCATATCGAAGATTGGAAGAGTAGCTTATAAGGTCGAGTCTTCTGCGTGGTTGAAGGTTGATCCAGTTTTTCATGTCAGCGTCTTGAAACCATATTATTCAGATATGGAAGACTCATCTTGCAATGTGTCCAAGTGGTCACATGTTAAGATTAAGTTCAACCTAAGTTAAGCCGTGGAAGACATCATTGCAGAGCGAAAAGTCAGAGATCCCTCTACTGGAGAAGATCATAAAGAATATTTGGTCAAGTGAAGAGATCAGGGAGAAGAAGATTCTAATTAGGAGACTAAAGAAGATCTGAAGCCCTTATCTGGGAGAAAGTCAGTTTTGCCAGCTAAAAGACCTTCGCCACCAGATCCAAGCTCTAGTACATATTACCAAGGACATCAATATAATTAAGTAGGGGAGGATGTTGGGGTTTTTTTTTTTGTAAGATATTTATATAAACAAGGGGTCATTCTTTTGTACATATTGTAACATAAGAAGGGACTTTATTTTTGTATAGATAGAGCGTTACTATTATTAGAAATTTCCACTTTTAGAAAGTGGTGCCATTTCACCAGTTTTAATGTTTCCTCTTGCTAGATCCAATAATGTCCGTAAAGCTTTTTACGAGAGTGTGAGTACTCTTCTAGATTGAAGCTCTTACTCGTCACATTGATTGATCACGACCGGTGGCATCTATTATATACATTGTATCCCCGTGCATACATATTGTAGTCTTGTATTATTGTCGGAATTAATAAAAATGTGCTATTCCTTTTTCCATTCATACTTGTGTCCCTTATAATCTGTTGGCTTTCTTTCTTAGTTGTGTTGTTTAGAGGTTTAGGCCTTGTTGGTTAGCGTTGCGTGCAAGTTAGGCTTGCTTACTACTGTAGAAGTAGGATAGTAAGTACTGCGCGATCTATTTATGTGCTAAATAAAGTCTCGAACTGTGACATCTAGCATATAAGTAGATATAGGAAATAAAACATAAAATACATTAGATCAACTTAAGACCTTCCTATCTTATTGTTTGGTGTTAGATGACAGTCTTCAAGCTTGCATCTTCAACTTAGCTTCACGAAGCGGTCTTCTCAATACGGTTTGCACAGTCCTAAGCTGGCAAGAAGACAAGGGCCTCACCCAGGTTAGTTGGCTCACAACTTCAACTTAGCTCCCTATCTGCCTTGAGGAACCTTGACTAGCATAAGACGCTTGAGTAGATGACCATGGACTTAGGGGAGATGCATCCACTATGCCTCTTCTATTGCTGTAGTCACTGTAAGGTAGACTCCCTTACACTAGTCTAAGATCGCAATGGCACACTCTTCTTACACCGTGCATGTGCCTCCGTAGTGTCATCAAATGAAGCCCCTCTAACATCATAAGTGACCAAGGATGGCTTACCTCTTGGGATATGCAACTAAAAAACAACAATGAGCCTATGAAAGTCACCCCGCTTGTAAAGACAACCAATGCAGGATCTAGAAAGCAAGCGAACTTGTATAGACCATCATACTCTTAAGACCTAGCGGCTTTCTTAGGAGTCTTTTGGTTGATGAAGGTCAGGAACCCTCGAGCTACTACAGTTCTCTCTTTCAAGATCGAAAACATAATTACTGTTAGGAATTATTCAAACATATGACATGAGATCCCTGACGACAATGATGCCAGTGCCCAGCGACTTGAAGAGGAACAATAGAGCAAAGGTCGGGGTCGAAGTAATCTTCGTATACCTCCCGATCAGTACTCAAGAGCAACTCCTAGCTACTAAGCAACCTACTACACCCCTCAATTCATGCTCAGAGGGCCCACCAGTAAGGTGGAACTCTAGTTTGAACTCTCTCTTACTTAGTATGATTATCTAAGATTCCCCCATTTGTTACAAGCTCTATAGAGACGAAGAAATTATACCTCACTCTCAAGTAACTCAAGTGGAACAAAACCAAAACGAAGGAGATGGTCCCTATTGCTACCTTTATGTAGCAAAAGGGAAGGAAATTTGATTCGTCCACGTGTAGCTTACTAGCCTAGCTAATGATTGAGAAGGGATGACGACGAAAGGCTAACATTGAAGCCCATCATTACTTTAAATCGAGGTTTCCCCATGCATCTAATAATTACGCATGTTGCACATCTCTCGAGGTGCCGCTACTATGTGTTGGAAAAGACAAAGCATGAGAAAGGACTATCACTTTTAGAAGGTCAATTGACAACAATCACGTCAACCTTTACTTTCAGAAGGTCACCCATGATGCTCCCTTGAGCTTTAGGACAAGTCAATGCTGCCGTCCACCCACTGTAGAGCTAATGAGGGCTTTGGCCTCTTAAGCCTAAGTTTTTAATACTCTTTTTGCTACTTAAGTGCCAAGAAGTGTAGGAGGGTAAATGTTGATAGCCAGTCTTCATCACTTCATCACCAAGGCTCTGAAGGCCCAAGCTTACGAGGGGCTCGATACAAGCGCTTATCGAATTTCTCCGGCGCAAATGAGAAGCAACCTCAAGCCTATCGGGGCTTAACCTCCTTGCTCAAGTCCAACCCCGAGCACTCTAAAATATTCCTTCTAAGTTCTCAGCCTTCGCTCTTTGTCCTAGAAAGGAGAAGCTTACCTCCCCCTTCTAAAACACTGTTTTAGGTGAACTCACCAAGCTACAAACTGAGCACCTTTTCTGCTCTCGATTTTCTCTCTCTGATCATTAAATATTAAATGACATCTATCGTACGACCTACAGTCTAGCTATTGAAATACAACGGTCACTTACCACTGATGAAATAGGCCTGTCTCTAAGCATCCACCAACCAAGAAAAGGTGGATTGTCTTATTTAGTATTGGCAGTGTTGTTCTCTTGGATTCTACACTAACCAATCCTCTCTTGCCACTTGTCCATACAAGTCAACACCACTAATCTATAAATATAGGTAAAGTCTTCAAGTAAATAGATAGACTTCCCTCATAACCTTAGGAACTTGTTACCTTCTTTGATTATCCTTATACTCTTCTCGTTGACTTGAGCATCGGAGGGCTCTTGTTGACTAAGCTATAGGGGGCTTTTTGCTAGTCTACCTCTATCCATAGCTAATAAACCATTTGGAGTTTACCCAAGAGTTATATTTGTGATAATCGCCATCATTATTATATATTAGAGATAATTATTTTTATTAGTATTTTTTATTAGATTTTGTTGGATAATTAATTATAGAAAAGGAGCATATGTGGAATTATATTTCCAACTTTTTTGTCTTATTCTTATTAAATGCAAGATTTGAGTAAATACCAAAATGATACTAATAAGATAAACCAAATGGAGCCAATTATTCACTTCTAATATTTTATATATATTCTAAAATATAATTATAAAGGCGAAAGTAAAAGTGTCTTACAGAATATTATATCTTAAGATACACCTAAAGTGGAGATAAAGATATTTTTCGATAAAAAAAAGTCTGGCAGTTCAGTTTGAGTTTAGAACCTTGTTTTTGGCGATATACTTCATCTATTTATGCTGGAAATGAATAAAGTTTTTATTTTTTAATGTTAAAAGTAATAACTAGTATTATCTAATTTTTTAAAATATCTTGTAATATTATTGTGACATCATTTTTTAAAAAAAATTTAGACAATGATATCTATTATTTTTGTAACCTTAGGAAACTTTTGAAAATAAAAATTTTAGAGGATCTAAATCCTTTTATGTTTTATTTAAAAATTTGATAATGAATAATCATTGTTGCATTAACTTTGTAATGTACTTAATATTTTCAGTATACAATTATACTTTTGAAGTTTCAATTTGTTTAACTATATACATAATTGAAAATTTAATTATCACCATTTGTACTTTAGTTAACTTCAATTCACATTGTTAGTCTAGTTAATATGATTAATAAATAGGATGACTACTCACAGTCTTAGGGGGTTTGTACGATACCTAATATTTGGCCGTTGAGCACCACTTGCAAAACAGTAGATTATGATCACCTTAAAAAATGGCTATGATGAGATCTATTGGCTGGGGTGGTTGTTACACACGATCCCCTTAAGGTCATGCATGATCTTGCTATCAACCGATCATGCTGATTGAATTAATGATATGAATTGAAGTTAATTGAAATATAAATAGTGATAATTAAATTTTTAATTAAGTATATAATTAGACAAGTCAAAACTTCAAATATATGATTGTAAAAAATAATAAAATTGAGATATAAATCATAACATTATCTAAATTTTTATACACAATGGTGAGCGGAACCTGAGATATGATATAATTGTTTTTAACTTTACGTCTCTCACCCTCTATCTCTTCTTTTTCCCCTTCCTTATCTTTTTTTCCCTAATGTTCTCTTAAACCTGTTACTTTTCTGCTTTAATTATATTTACTTTTTAAGATAATTTGGAACGTTTCCTGGAAAACTATGTGCTAGGTATGACCTTAAAACACCTAAAAATGGTTTGTGATCTATTCCAAAACCATTAAAAAAGAATGAAGTGAATTTACATCCTAACCTGGATGCAATTTGGCAAGTAAACCCAACCTAACCCATCTCATATAAGGTTTTCTGGAACGTGCCATGATCCTACCAGTAATTTTATGAAATGTTCAAAACCCACCTTAAATTCATTAATAAACTAATTCAGTTTAATTAAAATACTCCACGATGCATATCTTTACCATAAAAATAAACATCCTTAATAATTAAATGACTTGAATAAAACCACAAAGCAAATTGAGATGAATTTTACCTTTTTTTGTGTGCCGATAAAAGTATAATATTGCTACTTTTTGATCCATCATATATCTGCTTTCAATCATTGAAAATTTCCTAATTCGGTGATTTTTTGGAAACTTAGCAGTAATTTGGGAAGGTAAAGTACAAGTTTTAGAAGATGGGAGTAAATTTTAGATGTTTAAAGAATGTATGTCCACTCGACTAATATTTTTGGGGTGAAATTTGCAGCTTATGTTTACTTTTTTTCTAAGGATAAAATGATAACGTTAGGGGTAAAGCATTAAAGGGTACCGTATATATTAGATATTTTCTCTTTTTAAACAAAAAGTGTTTTACCAACAGAAAAATGCTTTTGGCCAAAAAAATGCTAACATGGTTAAAGAAACACACATTGTGAAAAGTTTAAACATAAAAAGTTTATAGCTGATATTTTCACTACTGTAATTGTATTCAACAAATGACTTTTTTTTATTATAATTATGTATTTATGTCTGTATATATATATATATGTATATATATCCATGTTAATTAACCCAAGTACTAATTTTGTAGTAGTATATGAAATAAATCTTATTTCAAAAAAGTAGTATAAATTCTTTCTTTCATCAATTATAGAAGTATATGAAGCTAAAATCTCTTTTCCATTTAGCGGTACTAATTTGACACTCGAAATTGGAAAGACGCTCATAAAGTCATAATGTGCCATTTTTTGGCTTAATTTGCATTTGATTAAAGCTTCTCATTATATACAAAGTTACACTAATATCATGATTTTTATTTTTAAATGATTCGATATGTTAATTTTCTGGGTGTATGCATGGCATATATAATATTTTCATATTGGACATAAATAAATCTGCAATATAATTAGTCAAAATATATCAAAATTATCCATTTTTATTGCTGCATAGGTACAATCTGCAAACATATAAGAAGTTTAGTTTTAAAAAAAAAAGATATGATGGCAATTTGACTCATTGCGTATTAAGTTTAAACGGAGTCCAATCGAAAGAGAAATAATTTATAATTTTTCATACATGCTTAATTATACCAGGACCGATTATATGTGATTAAGCATTAGAATTTAATTTTTTAGGATTTTTTTTATTTAATGTATTTGATGTATATACATATTTATAACAAGTTTATTGATAAATTTTTGTGTTTATCATTAAAACTAATAAATATTATACAAATAAAAATTAGATAAAAAAATATTACTAAAGTACTGTTATAATATCGCATTTTCAAGATTCTACATAGTTATTTATACTTATATCGTATTTTCAAGATAGGATATAGAAATCATATATCATATCTTGAATTGAAGATGTGAATGCAACATTAATACAAATATATATTTATGTTGCATCTTTAGTGTATTTGTACCTAAGTATTCAGATCTAATGTATTTACATCTTTAGGTGCAAAGACACTAAAAGTACAACGTAGTTATGGAATATAAATGTTAATGTTACATTTTTAAGATGTGGTATAATAATAGTAGTTTAGTATAAGTTTATTAGATATTAACATTGCAGCAAAATAATAGAATAGCTTAAGAAGAGTTAGGTTAATGTAAAGAGTCCATTAACGTTCTCAAGTAACTAATTCATGGTAACACCCTGAAATAAAGTGTGTATATATGTACATATATATGTAAATAATTTTGAAGGATGACAAATAGTAAAAAAATGAAGTAATTCAAAATGGGGTGAGTGGATAATCCTATATTATAGGATACTTGTTTGGTATCTACTTGACTAAATAGATTAAGGGTGGATGTTCAAGATTTTAAGATAGGTTTTAAGTAGTAAGTTTTAAAAATCTATTACCACTAGGTAGGGTATGACTATAAAGACAAGTACTTTGTATCAACATGAGAACCTATAGTTTGAAATATATAGGATATAGATTTTAAGGTATATTGCATCTACTTTGTAATAACAATTAAATAATGTATGACAAAGAATACTAGTACGATTTTTTCGGACTTAAAATGTTCTATCTCTTACTAGCTTATATATCAAAGTTGTGCATGCTCTTTATCATTGTTTGTCAGATTTATTGAAAAGGGTTAGATGTATACAATATTTTGCTAACATTAACAGAAGTTTTGCGAGAAGAAAGTAAAATGTATTGTTGAAAAGAGTAAGCTTATTTTCAAATACATCATTTGTGAAGATAAAATTAGTATGTATTAAGATTTCATTTCTATGAGTCTTCAGTGAATGAATAAACTTCTATAAAGGCTCTATCATTAAAAATGTAACATACTGAATTTATAAGAAAAAAAATTAAAAAATTACAGGTTTTACAAAATATCTTACACCTTATAAAATTTACAAAATATAGGGTATAAGATGGTTCTAAAGTATTATAGAATAGATTTTAGTTTTAAAAGTTTAGAAACCTATATTTATATGATATGATAGAATATAAATAGAGCCTCATATATTATCTATAATGTATCTGCTCATTCCTAATCCAAAATCATTGAAATTCCTAGTTTTATCATTAGATTAGTCAACAAAACACTCACTATATGGATGTCAGAAAAGTTTGAGATATTATTTATTTACTGTCTAATAATATTTAAATTTATATTTTCTTTTAGTTTAATCGTGTTTAGTTTGATGTTGAATTATATGTTATTTGCTCATCCGATAGTGATATGTTTTAAATTTAACTGATATAAAGAATGTTGTGGAGAGAGAAATAATCACTATGGAAGACTCATTGAGATAACTAAGATAACCTACTAATAGTGGACAATAATAAAATACAGAAAATAATGAAACATAATAATTTATGTTATTTGGTAATTTAGCTATGTTCATGGGTGAAGGAGAGAAGAAAATCTACTAATAAATTGAAAATTTGGTAAAAAATAAGAGAGAATAACATTGAAACTATTAACTCAATTACATTTAATATCTTTACTAGTTAAAGGATTCTCTCTAATTCTTTTGAACTCTTATATACTTCCATTCACTTACTATTAACTCTTACATTCAAATAAGTTACTATACTTATCCATTTATAGACTCCATAAATTGATATATGTAAATTACTGTAAATTACAAAGTCAATAATTTAAGCTTTATAGTGTGAATACTTTATAATTTCTTCAACAAATTATTGATATTAATTGTGATAAGGAACTTGCCAATCATTTTGTCAAGGAAGCCTACCATAAATTTTAGTAAATCAAGATTCATATAGAGAGGATGCAAAATTCAAGTCACGGTAACGGAGACAAGCAAGCAAGAAGAAAACAAAGTATTTGACATGAAGTTGCCAGTTCCTCTCATATGTGGGAGTATTTGGAAATGGAAAATTTATAAGCTTTATCTGACTTAAACTGAACAAAGCGAAAGATAAGGAGCTATCAAATTTGAGTCTCGCGATAAGGACCTAATCACCCATCTTTGATATACAAGATAAGAAGGCGGACAAAAAAAAAAAAAAAAAGTGAAAAATTCGTTGACTGAAGATTATTTGTATAAATGTGTAAGTTCATACCCGCGCTTTGCGGCAGTTTGTCTAAACCAAACAGCAGTGTTTATATCAGGCATTATTCATATCTTCTACATACTAGATAGGCATTATTTATGGATTACTGATATTGCTGCAATAATGCCCTCGAATAACAATATTCACTATTTTTTCTTTCTCTTATTGAAGTAGCACCGATGGTATTGTCGGCCAACTGGGATCGCGATCACATTCTTCTCCTGCGATCGCTGATCCAACAGGATATGACTACGATGTTTTCTTGAGCTTCAGAGGTTTGGATACTCGAAAAGGATTCGTCGATTATCTGTACACTAGTCTTGCACTTGCTGGTATACGTGCGTTTAGAGACGATGAAGTGTTGCCTGTTGGAGAAGACATGGGTGGAAACCTTCTCGAAGCCATTACTCAGTCTAAGATCTCTATAATCATATTCTCTAAAAACTATGCTTCCAGCAAATGGTGTCTAAGGGAAGTGGCTCATATGGTGAAATACAGGAATAAGTTGATTCTGCCCATTTTCTACGATGTCACACCTCATGAAGTCCGACACCAATCTGGAACCTATGAGGTGGCGTTTAGACTGCATTCGGAGCGTCATGATAAGAAGACAGTTCAGGAGTGGAGAAATGCTCTTGCGGATATTGGAAGCTTGAGGGGATGGGAATTACAGAATGTTGCTGATGGGTAAGTTTTTTAAATCCAAACCAGTTCCATATACTATATGGGCTATCACTTATTTGCTAAAATATATAATTTCGACAAAGCTATGTATGGGAAATGGAAATCTCATAGCAGTTTCGGCTACAGAACATGAACTCTCGATATTGAAATAGAACTTAGCTAGAACAATTTTTCTTAAGCCATATAATAGCTACATTTTTCATCAACCACAAGAAGGTTTTATTTAGTATAAGCCTAGAGATACAATAACATGCATAATCCGGTGTGTTATTAACATATTGTGAAGGAATCAAATAACACTCGGGTAAAAGTTCTTGGAAACTGCCTTTTCTCTGGCCTTAGCAGAACATAATTCAGTCGATTGATTCATGTAAGGTAGCTAATTAGGTCAATGTGTACCCCGATGGCTGATTGCTTCAAATCTAAGGTGGCACATCAAGCTGTGAAAGGATAATCTTACATCTTAACAAAGCTTATTCTAACTAGACATATTAGGTGGTCTACAGATGTTTATTGAGATGCTCTTGCCAGCAATTTGACTAATTATCTATTTACTCTTCTTCTATGAAATTTCATCCATTTCAAATGGAATTGTGGCAGACGTGAGGGGGAATTAGTGAAGTTAGTGGTCGCGCATGTTTGTGAAGAACTGAAAAGAATTCATCGTAATATAGTTGGAGTCACAGATCGTGTGGAAGAAGTTATGAAACTGTTACAGGTTGGATCAGGTGACGTAAAAATGGTTGGAATCTATGGCATGGGCGGCATTGGAAAAACCACTCTTGCCGAGATAATCTATGATCAACTCCTGGAGCATTTTGAATACTGCAGCTTCCTCAAGAACATTCATGACACGTCCATGCGACATAAGGGTATAGAAAAGTTGCAGAATCAACTGGTCTCCGACATTTTAAAGCCTGTGGATTCAGAAAGTGAGTTTGGTAGTGGTGATGAAGGAATCAAAGTGCTCAGTCAAAGATTCCGAAACAAGAAAGTTCTCATTCTTCTTGATGATGTCTGCCAAAGTGATCAAATTAATGCACTGGCTGCTGACCTTAATTGGTTTGCCGGAGGAAGTAGGATCATTGTTACCACCAGAGAAAAAGAGGTCTTGAATGTATCTCAAGTGACAGGGACTTATGAAGTCAGGGCAATGCGCTCTGATGAAGCCCTCGCTCTCTTCAGCTGGCATGCTTCTAAAACGAGTTCACCATTATATGGCTTTGAAGATGTGTCGCAGCAGATTGTGTCACTGGTTGGAGGACTCCCTTTGGCTTTGGAGGTTGTGGGTTCTTTCCTTTCTAAAAGAGGCTGGAAACAATGGGATACTACCATTGACATTAAAGAATGGGAGACTACAATTGAAATTCTAGAAAAGGTACCACGTAATGATGTCCAAAACATGCTAAAGATAAGCTACGATGGATTAAATTTTGAGCAGAAGCAACTATTTCTGGACATAGCATGTTTTTTTAATGGAACAGATAAGAGGATTGCAACACGTAGCGGGTTTTTCTCAGAAAATGGAATTGAAGCACTGCGTGCAATGTCTCTCATAAAAATTGGACATGACAATGAAATTTGGATGCATGATTTACTTAAAGAGCTCGGTAGGAATCTTGTTCGAGAGGAAAACACAAGAGAACTGGGTACGAGAAGTAGGTTATGGTTAAGCGAAGAAGCAAGAGATGCACTTGGTCGTCAAGAGGTGAGTCATCGAACTCACAATTTTCATCAGCATGGTTTTTGATTTTTGGAATTTGACCATGTTCTTACAACATCATTGTCTAACTCTCGTTGTGCAACAGGGAATTGAAAAAATTGAGGCTATGGACCTTGATTATGGATACGGATCAGGGGACCACCGCTTTGAGGGCGACCGATTAAAAAATTTGTCAAAACTTCGATATCTTAGACTATGTAATGTTGATATGGCGGGCGATTTCGACAATCTTCTTCCTCAACTCAGTTGGCTGCATTGGCATTATTGCCCCGAAAGACTTCAGGCAACCAATTTGTGTCTACAAAATCTAGTCATTCTTAACCTATCAGAAAGTCGTATTACAGATGACTGGAACGGATGGAGCTCACTGCAGGTCTCTCGATGTACATCTTTCACTTTTTTTCATATAACCCGGTTGACTAGATCTTATTTTCAATTCATTTATTTACTGCCTCGCAGACAGCCAGCAAACTGAAGGTTCTTATCCTCCAGTCATGCCAGCGGCTAACGAAAACACCAGAATTTTCAGGATTTCCGGCATTGGAGAGATTGAATCTTGAAAATTGTAGAAAGCTTCAACTTGTTGATTCATCAATAGTTCATCTCAAAAATCTACTTTTCTTGAGTCTGAAAAATTGCTCTGGGCTTAGGGAATTGCCTCGAGAGCTGAGTTGTCTGGAAGCATTGGTTGAGCTTCACCTCGATGGAAGCGGTATACAAGAATTACCCACTTTAGAAGGTTTAAGGAATCTTAAGATGCTCAGTGCAAAACAGTGCATCTCTCTGTCTCACATTCCACCATCCATTGGTCACCTGACTTCTCTTTCGGAGTTATCATTAGATCAAAGCGGAGTCTGCTCACTCCCAGGTTCAATTGGAGCTTTGGTGAAACTGGAATTATTGTCTCTGAGAGAATGCAAATCAATAACAGAACTACCGCATTCCATTGAACATTTATCGTCATTAAAGGTACTTTGCTTGTCGAAGACTAGCATTCACACTTTACCAGATTCTATTGGAATGCTAGATAATCTGCAAGCGCTTCTTGTGGATGAAACCAAGATAACGGATCTACCAAGTGCCGTTAGAAAGTTGTGGAAGCTCAAAGTTATAGATGCTTCTCTGTGTAAGAGCTTAAAGGGAGAGATTTTCCCAGAGCTTGGAAGTTTTGGCTTTTTCGATGGAAGACTTGACTTTTTGACTACCTTGAAATTGGGCCGGACAAATATCACGATGCTTCCAGCAGACATGAGGCCTCTTCGACGTCTCGAGACCCTTGACTTGACTAATTGTAATGCGCTTCAAGCTCTTCCCCGGCTCCTCCCAACTAGCTTACGAAGTCTGTCGGTTACTTGCAGACCTATGGCCACATTACCCGAGCAGATCGGCGACCTGGATGATCTGGAGAGACTTTTTATTGGAAATTGCACAAAACTTCAACACATTCCGAAACTTCCTGCCAATCTGAAAGAATTAAAGGTCACAGGGATTTCTGCTCAGAAGTTCCCAGATTTTTCAAATTCTGCAAAGCTGAAAACTTTGTCCGTGTCATGGTGTCACGAATTAGTGGAGCTAGATGGTCTTGAGAAATTAGAATATTTAACGGAATTGAACATAGAAGGATGCGGATCCCTTGAAACGATATCAGGGTTATCAATGCTAAGACAGTTGGAGAGGTTCAGGATGCATCTGTGCACGTCCTTGCAATCACTACCGGATCTATCTTCCTTAAAAGGGTTGATATATTTGAGTCTTTCGGGCTGTAAGAAGCTATGTTTTCTGGAGGGACTCGGAGAAGTAGTTCAATTGGAGTATCTGAACATGTCTGGCTGCATAGAAATCGAGAGTTTACCGAATTTGTCAAAGCTAGGGAAGCTGAGGGAAGTGATCCTGGATGAGTGTGAGAAACTTAGAGAGCTTCGAGGACTAGAGGAATTAAAATCCCTGCAGATAGTTAGCAGACATCGATGCCCATCCCTATTCCAGTATGTTAAGAAATGGCCAAACGTTCCATGGCAACTGCCTTTCAAGGTCAGTCTCTCTTCCTTTCCCTCTGTCTGTCTAATTTATTTATTCTGAGACAATGCACCACATCACTGAGACTCGCAAGTTGTCATTTGAGTACTTATGCTTTTAATATTTTAAAATATGAGAATATAATAACTTTTCCACTTTTTCTTTAACTTACTGTGTTATATTAGTACTTTCTTCTTTTTCGTTTCGTGCTCCCTTTCACGCAGCTAGGACACTGCTCGTAACGACAATGTTCACCATTTTCCTTTTCAACTAGATAGAAACGCTCATGGCCATAAAAAAGACGATAAACAAAAAAAAAAAAAAAAAAAGAGATGGAAACGCAACTGATCCCCATAAAATAATTAGTCTAATCGTTCTGCAATTCGTTAAAAAAACTAATCTAGTCGGTTGCTATTGAGGTCCAGAATATAAAAAACTTATTAAAAAAAATGTCACTTCATTATTACCTCAGCGATTAAGAAATTCATATTTACTATTGTTATCTTTTTTGGCTAATCATATTTTGTTTGATTGATGAAGTGAAATACAATGACCATATCCATAGCGAGGACAAAGTTGAATAATCTAGCTCTGGGAGTTGAACATCCTTCCATGTTGGTTATGGCTTCCATGCTTCGCGACGTTTGACTGAAGACTTTTTCAGATGAATGAGTTCTTTTTACATTTTTTTTTTTTTGACGTTTTCTTTCAAAAAGACTTCCCGGTTTCAAGAAGAAAACTGGTCGACTGGACATGAAGATCAACTGTTTCCACCTCCTTTGGTTTGATCTCTTACATCTTTAGCATAAATCTGTTATGTATTTATTCTTATATTGGACTGGCAATTTATCCTAAAGCTATGTTCTAGACATCGCTTTTGTTGCAATTTGTGTCTGCTGGTTATTTATGTTGGATGAACCGTTACCTCTTTAGTATCTCTTGTAATTAACTGATGAATACTACATAAGAGTGCAGGATGCTATGATTTCGTCCAATGCAAATATGGTTGTGTAATGTTCCAGTTTGGTTGCATTGGATTGGTTGCTAAGCTTTTTCGACCTTTAATGCCCGCTGCTTAACAAATGCTTATTGATTAGGCATATGGTGGAATTTAGCTCCGGATTTGGGTGGCGTAAAAGTTGAACTTTGTACTTAAATGTATGCTTTAATCTTTTATTTTTTAATACTTTAAAACTAAGCCATATTTCAATATCTATTTTCCAAGATTAGAATCTAGAGAATAAGATCGACTTAGCAAAAGGTAGTGAACGGTTTTTCTAGACTAATGAAAAATAATCTTTACATTCTCTTTTGCATTCGTGCCTTTGGTGTCACTTTATAGAACTAGTTAAACATTTGAATTTCTCGATCTTAGATACATGCACTGTAGTCTACTTTCCTCTGATTATATTTCTATGCATAAATGATCGTAACATTCGAATAAGATTTTATAAATGAAAAACGAAAATTCTTATCTAACTACAGATTTTAGTGGTAAAAAATTACCCTTTATTTCAATAACTTAGGGCACGCAATCCATCCAATGATTCATTTCTTATAGTTGACATGTACCGTGTTTTTATGTGGGGTTTGTGAACTGATGAATATTGTATACCATTAAATATCGTATTTATTGGTTTAGGAGTTTGAGGCATTTTTTATACGTGTACTTATTTCACACGGATTAGTTAGTTAAACAAATAGCATTCTTCAACTAGCGTAGATATCAGACATTTTATCCAGCAAGAGTTAGTTTGTGAGGAGCAAACTTTCCATATTCGATCTGTTTTCTTTGGAGAGAAACTTGATGTTTTCCAAGGAGTTCGTATCGTTAGTGGGAACAACTACTTTTCTCATGGTATTGGAGTATCAGGTAACACATAACCTCTGCTCTTCCGTTATCGCGTTTGTTGTTGTTGCATCTGGTATTGTCAATTCGTGGAAATGGAAGATCAATCGAATATCACTAATTCTTCTACATTTCTACTTCCAATAGCATTGGGATGGTAATAGGCGGTATAATCTTCAATGGAAAAAATTTTTTAGCATGGAAAAGATCAATTCAAATGGCCTTATGAGCTAAACCTAAGCTAGGGTTCATAGACGGTACAATTCTCCATTTGGAGGCTAACTCTAATGATTTTGAGTGGACTCGATGTGATTACATATTCTGCTGTTGGTTGTTAAATTCCATGGTGAATGAGTTGAAGGGTTTCTTTATGCTTCATCTTCATTTGAGTTATGGAAGGAAGTTTGTGAATAATACCGTCAAGCTAATGGATTGCTCATTTTTCAACTACACCATCAAATCTCGAATATAAGACAAGGGAACCAATCTCATATTGCTTACTATGATAGACTAAAATGTTGATGGGAGGAATTGCAAGCTTTTAATCCATATCCAATATGTAGTTGTGGATGCTTGGAGTATTTTATGTATGATCTTATGGATAGATTGTTGGGATTTGAAGCTCAAACCAAATTAATACAATACTTAATGGGATTATTTGAAGTTTGTGAATTCGTAAGGAATCAAATTTTATCAATTAATCCCTTGCCAACTGTGAGTAAGGCTTTTTATCTTGTTTTGCAAGTGGACGGCAATGTCAAGTGGCAAACTTGATGATTAATGATGAATAATTTATTCTTTTTCTATTAGGAAGGCTAATGTCAAGATGCTTAACACTGCTGAGAAAGACTTTTTGAAGTACAAATTACATTGTAAGAATTGCAATTCAAATGGGCATTCGATAGAGTCATGTTTTGAGCTTATCAGCTATCCAGATTGGTATAAAAGGTAGCGTAACAAAAAAGCAATGTGCGATATGCTCTTTTAGCAAACAACAAACTAGACAATCCTAATATCAATTTTGTGTGTGGTACCCCTTTTGATAATGATAATGCTAAAGCAAATTTTGATGTGCTTGATTCAAACCTGATACAAAGTGTTTTCTAATAGCTTTTGAAGATGGTGAAAGGTAAGAGTGTTTTTGATAAAGGAAAGCTAAGTAATGTGTTAGTTGATTTTGTGGGAATGCATTGATCTTTTACTCACTTAATTGCTTTGAAAAATGTTTGTGGAACTTGGATAATAGACATGACAGCCAGTGATCACATGATAACCTTGGAAGACTTATTCAATCAAAAACAGAACCCTCCTCATCCTATCTAAGTTGACCTACTAGATGGAATAATTAAAGAAGTGCAATGTTTTTTAGTAATTGTAGATGACTATGCTAGAGGGACTTAGACTTTCTTACTAAAATAAAAGTCAAAGTTGTTTCCACCATTATAAGCTTTCTTTCTATGTTAAGAATCATTTTCACATGACTCTCAAGTCTATTCGAAGTGATAATGGTGGTGAATCTGTTTCCAAAGAATGTCATGACCTGTTCCTTGTGTTAAGAATTATTCATTACAAAACTACACCTTACACCCCCACAACAAAATGGTAGAGTCTAAAGGAAACATATTACTCTAGCTTTAATGTTACATGCTAGGTTACCTAAGGAGTTTTGGGGAGATTATGTTTTAACGGATACTTATTTGGTCAATAGGATGCTTCTGTTAGTTTTAGGTTAGAAAACTCCTTATTAAATGATGTTTAAGATAGTAGCTAGTTATGATCATCTTGAAATGATGGCTTGTCTTTGCTATATTGCTAATATCAGTGTTTGTTGAGACAAGTTTGATCCAAAAGGGAGCAAGTGTGTATTTTTGGGATATTATTTTAGATAGAAAGCTTACGAAGTTTATGATTTAGTTGGAAAGAAAATTAAAATCAGTAGAGATGTAACATTTTTTGAGACACAATTTCCATTTAAGGAATTTGATGCATCTTCAGAAATACACATAACTTTTGAACTTATTTTTTCTTCTATTTCATTTGACACAACCTTTTTTTCAACTCTTGCTAACCCATATGCAAATCCATTTGTTACAGCTATAGAATCTTCTTCACTTGACATGCTTATATCTCCTATTATATAGCCTTCTACACCTATACATTTAGATCAACCTTCTTCCTCTTCTTCACCTACAATTCCCGTTCTTCTTATTGCTAAGAGTTATTCCACTACCAAAGATCTAATGGCATGTAGATGATGTGCTTATTATAGGTACTAGTGTTTCTTCCATTGATACTTTGAAGTCTCAACTGCATGTAATGTTTACTATTAAAGATCTTAACCTTGATAGATTTTTTCTTGGGATTGAACTTTATTGCACTTCTCAAGGCATTTTCTTGAACCAACATAAGTTTCTCACTGATATATTATTTCATGTTAGCCTACCATCTGTTTGTGTCCATCGACTTAGACAAGTCTTAGCAATTTCATGTGCTAGTCATCTTTGTATAGTGTTTCATGTACTTAAGTACTTAAAGTGTACTATGGATCTTAGATTTTTTTAATCAGCTTCATCTACTTCTAATTTGTTTACCTATTTTAACTCTAATTGGGGTCTCAGGCCTTTGGAACACAAGTCAATAAGTGGATACTGTATATACTTAGGAGTTCTCTTGTCTCGTGGAATATAAAGAAACAAATAACTGTTTCCATTCTTTGATAGAAGCTAAGTAAAGGTCTATGGCATCAACAACAAAGGCATTATTTTAGGTGTATTATATTTTACAGGACCTGCATTTTCTTATTTCCCTACTTGATGTTCTTTTATTGCAACAATAAATTAACTCAATTACTTACTGATCATCCATACTTACATAGTAGAACAAAGCATATCATTATTGATGCACATTTTATTCGAGATCAAGTGGAAAAAGGGTATATTTGAATTGATTATGTTTCATCCAAGCTCCACCTTATCGATTTTCTCACCAAAACAATATCAAAATTTAGTTGTCTTTTACTTTGTTCAAGTTAGGCTTTTGTATGGCTTAACCATGAATTGTTGAATATCGTATTTATCGACTTAGGAGTTTAGAGTGTACATATTTTACACGTATTAGTTCGTTAAAACAGTTAGCAATCTTTAACTAGTACAAATATCAGACATTGTTTTCATCAAGAGTTAGTTAGTTTGAATCAAACCTTTCAAATGCTTTTTCAATATGTTTTCTCTCAAGAGAAACTTGATGTTTTCTATGGAGTTCATGATCATTAGCTGGAGGAACTTCTTTTCTTAGAGTTTATGGAGTATACACTTATTCTATTATTGGAATTGCTAAACGTTTAACATCAAAGGAATTCACTATTAGTGACACAATGTCAATTGATAAATTAAAGTGATAATAATGCTTACTTTCATGCTCTATAGGAAGGCTTTTGAGCATTGCATTCAAATCCAATTAATTTGTGACAATTCAAAGATGATGAGGCTGCAAAGGTCAATATATCACTTACTATTGGTACAAAAGCTTAAGTGTGTGCACCTTTAGAGATGACATAAAGTTAAATGGAGGGTTATTTGATGCTATATCTAAAAGAGAAGGAATGAGGAGGCAAGGAAAGTGGAAGGAAATAATTAAAAAAAAAGAGAGAGGAAAAACTATAAATTCTCTTATTTGATTAAAGAGGAGAAAAAGGTGGAGTAAAAGTTGGATTTATAATATTTCATTTTTGTTAAAGTATCATAAAAGTCTCTACATTTTAGAAGTCCATTTTTATTCTAAGTGTATATTTGTAATCTATTTGAACTCCCTTCGTAAATTGTTTTCGATAAGCTTTAAGGAAAACTTTCATCCCCTTGCTTACGATTGAGCCGACCTTCGGCTTGATATAGCTCTACCGACCTGATCATGCCATTAGCACCTTATGTCCAACTAATTTGAGCAACTCCAATGAGAAGTCAATCTATTACTTGCTAAACTGACCTCGCCAATTAGCTCAACTGGACTTTGCCTTTTTCCTCTTTTGTCAGAGCCTACTTGTCCCTCCTTAATACATGTCACTTGACACTCGACAGTATATGCCCATGCATAATATTATTTTGTCTTTTCTTTACATTTTTTCTCTGCTAGGTTAATACTAATTCGGAACTTGACTTAGGTAACAAAAATTGAAGGGGTGAATTGGTTATTTTATAAAGTTTTAAACTTTTTAAGTTTTAAAGATGCTCCTTCTATTCCTTAACTTAATTTGGCAATGAAACAATATTCAATAAACACAAATAAATATACAAAAACTAAAAGAAAAATAGGGAGAGAAATCAAAGAAAATCATAGCGGTTTCACTTGATCCCTATATTTACTTTTTTAGCTTTACTATTGGGGATTTAGTCTTTCATTGTTATCACTCTACTATTTTCAGTAAATGAGAGATTACAAGCTTTGTCAATAAATGATTTCAGTTACTTTGCTTTACTTATCTAATCAACACTTGGCTATCTATAGGTCTACATAGATTAAAAGCTATAATCTTCTTTTTAACAACTATTTCTAGCTCTGAAAAGAATAATAAAGTATCTAAGGAAATGAAAATAATTGATCCTCTACAAGTAAGTGTAGTCATGTCATCTGAATTTGCTTTTGATTGCTATGCATTAGATTATCGCTATGGCAGTATGATAAGATCAAATTTATGTGTTGATTTTTTTAATTGAAACGATTTATATGGTTTTTGGTTGTAATAATTAAACGAAGATTCGAAGTAATCGTGTAATAATTCATGTAATCTTGATTTGATCGTTGGACGTGAGCTTATCCCTTCATTTGTGGAAAGTAACTTCAATGTTGTTATCTTTAAAAATTTGAACCATGAAACTTCTACGATAATTTGACTGTTGTAACTTGATATCCTTCATGTATAGCTTGATCCCAATATATCTGGTCTTCAAATCTGCATAAAATCCTCAGAAATTTTGAATATTTGAAAATTTTGGTCCTGTTAATAACAATCGAAGGAGGGGGCTGAATTGATTGTTTAGCTAAAATTTAAACTTTTTCGAAAATTAACCCTTTTGATTCCTTTATTAAATTGTAGGTTAAAGTTTAAAAAATATTTGTGCAGTTAACAAAAAAAATATGCCCAGGAAATAAAAGAAGGGTAAAGAAGATCAGGTTCAAATCTTATAGTTATCCAACCTTGTGTCTACGTCTACTCTTCCACCTCTACTATGGGGGGATTTATACAAGTCCTTCGGCTATTTTCAAGTATCAAAGGGAATGAAGTATATCCTCCAAAACTACAATCAACACTACTCTGTGTGCTCGTTATTCTACAAGCCGTCACAGATTCACAATGCCATCTCTTCTCTAACAAGTACAAGGGAATCCGAAGTTGAATGAGGAAGTAGAAAGAAATGTCGTTTAAATTTCTAACAAGAAATGCTTCTAAGCTTACTGTAAAATATAAAATATTAGCTCAAAATAAATCACTAGACTATAAAATAGGTATTCATAAAATTTTCAAATGAATATTATTGGACCTTTTCTTTTGTATTGTTCTGGACCTTCGATGGATGGCTTTAATCCTTGGATTAATAGCTACCTTCTTGAATCTTGTCCCACAAAATTTTGACTAATTTGAATTTGAAAACTTAATGGAACCTCAATAATATCCGTTGAGGAGGCATTTTCACATTTACTTATCCGTTTCTAAATTAACTACATAAATATCAATTACATTAAATTAATTATATAAATACCATGACAAAATTGTATATAATAAATGTGATTTTGATTTTATTTAATGTCTCATTTATCACATGTGACACAGATTGACTTTGTATTAATGTTGCATGTAATAAATGTGATATAAACATATATAAAATAAAAACATAACATTGCTTCCTCCAAATTTTAAACCCATTACCGGATCAATGTCAATATGTGCCCTTAGCACTAACCCATCACATTGTCTTTGTTATGTATTTAATAAAATAGCAATTATCAAATGTAATATAGTAATGGTATTAATTCATTAAATTACAACTTATAAATGCAATATTTTTATAAATTACAATATCGCATCTTATAATACGATTAACCAGTGGCATTTCAACCATTAATTTTATGTAATTTATATTTACGTAGGTTTTTTTTAAGAATCAACAAACGTGTGTTACACCCATCCCTTGAGTCTTATTTTTTAATTCAAAATCTGTTCAAATTTGAACTCCTTGTTTTTCTCATGATAATTTTCACCAAATCCTCCAAAATAGCTATTGAAAACATATCTCATAGTTAGAGTGTAATACTTGTCTATCGACTTAAAAAAAATTTACATAAAAAATTCCTAAAATACTTGTTATATTGTATCTTAAAGATGTATTATTACTATTTGTATTAATGTTGCATTTGTTGAGCTAAAAATTTAATTTCTCTCTTTTTTGTCACGATTTATATTAAGCTTGACCTGCTCAATATAATCCTTTCAATCAAACTAAGAAAATGTTTTATATATAACAAAAAAACCTTTTGAAAAAAGAAGTTGCCACTCGATTGAAATCGAGAAAAAATGGAGTTAAGGTCCATCAACTTTTGGTCCACAGGTTTTCTAAAGATTTTTTAAAAAAAAATAGAAATCAGGGAATATTAAGCTCAGAGGCTAACTTATTAAAACACATAATTTTCTATAAAAGAAGTCAATGAAATTGCTTAATGGTCTTTAAATATGTTTTCAAATAAATCGGGATAATTATTTTTGTCATATTTTTTTAAGAAAAAGAGAAAAGAAAAAAAATTTATTAGTTTAGGTTACCTAAAGTATTTAGGTACCCGTAAAGCCCACATAGTTCTCAATTAATGAAAACTTTAGTGTGGGGGCCAATTTTATTATTGAAAACTCTTATCAATTTAAGTTCATTAAATTTTATTAATTTGAAAAAAATGTTTTTTTTAGGTCCACTTTAGAAAATTCTTGGAAAAATTCACAGCTTTTGGAAAAGGCCAATTTATTATTATTTTTTATTTATAAATATCTTTTTGTGTGAAAAAACTAATTTTAGGAAAATCTCATTTTATTTGAAAATACCTTTATAGCATATCATTAACAAGATAGTAGGATAATTTATCATCAAAAATTTATCATGGCAACATTTTGTAATGACCAAGCTAGTTATTTATTAAACACACCAAAACCAAGTATGATAAGTTAACTATAAGCAAAACATGATAATTTATTCACAATTTCAAGATCACTCATGCTAATTATTTCATTATTTCAAAACCAAGTAAGTTCAATTATTTATTAAGATTACATGTCAAGTTATTTAATAAAATCAAATTAACATGATAATTAATTTAAAATAAACTCAACATGCCAATTATTTCACACCTACATGCTAATTACTTTAAAAATATATTAACAACATGCCATTTATTTTATTAGAGTTAAACAATTATACATAAACACATTATTTAAACAAAATCACATCAACATAAGATTAAAACACAAAATTTATTTATTTTTTTATAATTTTTTCAGTAGAAAAAAGCTTTATTCATGAATTATTAAGAAACAAAATCACAAACACATTAAGAATTAATTAAAAAATTATTAAATATTGCAAAAACATCTCATTTAACTAAAATTGCAACATTACAAGATCAAATATACATTTTTTAATTGTTTTTTTTTTATCTTTTTTCAAACAGCACATGCATTTAAGTGAAGGATTGAAGAACTTACCTACAGCAAGCGATGAACCAATGATTGGTTCAGGTGGTTTTCGATCAATTCTCTAGGCAAGGCCAATGGTTATGAACTCCTAAGACACCCTTCTTTAACATGCTCACCTTAATTTCTAGGAATCCTAGCAACCTAATCTTGAATTTTTCTAGAAACTCCAATATGAAGATGAATAAACCCTAAACTTGCACTTCCTAACTTCATATTCAAATTATTCCCTCTAACCAAGAAATTGAAACAATCCACCCATTAGGTTTTATTCTAGGAATAATATAGATTGTTATACTTATTTTTTTTAGGTCAATTTTCTTTATAATGAGAGAAATCAGAGAGAGAAATTAGATTTAGCATTTTTAAACTCTAGAGAGAGAAAGCTTGCAATCCTCACAATTAGGATGTTTGCAATGCTTAGGAATGATTTGGATGTATAGGGAGTTACTATACTTATAGTGCTATATCGAGAATACTTCCCAAGAAACTTTCAATTTGAAGAAAAACCACATCTTACTTAAATAGGCAAGTTTATATGTGCAGCTTGGTTTTTCTATTTTTAGCCAAATGTAAACGTGTTTTTGCACTAATTAGAGAGAAATAAATATAGTTACAACTCAATTAAGTTGTCATTGCTCATTTTGATTAAGCATTTTGAGGCATTTCGTGAGAATATGCTTTAGTTTTGCCTCTTTTATTTTGGGTGTAATATATATATTAGTTACTTAAGTTTGCTATTTTTAAAGTGAAGAAGTTCCCCAATAAGATTTTAAAATTTGGATATGTCTAAGTTGTATTTTTTATTCCTTTTCTAACCATTATTTTTTTGGCGATTTTTAGTAACCAAAAAGTGAGAGAAATCAGGTAAAATAGTACCCAGGTGTCACTTGCCATTTATAAGCAAAACTGAAGTTGGAGATTTTTGGTCACGAATAGAGAATGGAGGACGAGAAAAGGAGAAGATCAAAGTTAGACACCTCTCCCAATGTGCCATGTGGCGCTCTCCCAGTGGTGCCATGTGGTGTACACATAGTTGCCAAGTGTCCATATCATCGCCATGTTCTAAAGATTGGTGCCATGCGACACTTCAATTTAGGTGACATGTAGCACAAACAGACATTGATACGCAGTGGCCGAGTAGGCAATCATGTATACCTATTGATTTTCTTTTTTCCTTTCCTTTTTTTTTTCTTTTCTTTATCTTGATTCCCCTTGTTTCCCCTCTTGCTTTCTAACTCTTCCGTGGATTTCTCTTTTCAATTTCCCTTTTTCGTTTTATCTTTTTTAACTCAAAGTACGACCCAATTAATTATCATTCCTCTACAAAATCATGCTACATACTGCAATGAAATACGGATTTTAATGAACACATGCTTAAAATATTTTCAAAATTTCTCCAACTATACCATATTAAGGATTTGGTTTTTACTCGTATTCGTCTTTTATACAAAATTTCAATTGGCCATAAAATGTTCATTTTAAATCCAATTATGGCACGGTTTGAAATCATAAACTCCTTAAAATGTTATTTTCAAATTTCAAAATCAATGTTGAGCTTGATTTTTTTGGTTTGTTAATTTTAATCTTCATCTCCCACTTTTCAACTAATAATAAACCCTCGTCCATTTAATATTAGTCCCCAATAGAGAAAGTGGAAAATTCTAGGTGTTTTTTTTCTTTTGTTGAAATCTATTGGAGATGTCACCTGACCAGAATCGGGAAAAAAGAAGAATTTATAATCAATTGGATAGATTAACTACAATTTGAAGATTGGTGTTTGATTTTAAATTGATAAAAACTAAAGATTTTTGAATTCGGGAGCTATATATTAAACCCTAACACGTACCACTATAATTTTTTTAAATTAGATTTTATTTTTCAAAATTATCCCTTTTTAATATAAAAAAAATCTAAATTTTTATAGATTTTTACGTCATTCTTAAGGTATTATATATTCGCTAATCGGGATCAAATGTTCATAAGTTCATTAAGGTATTATGTATTCGCTAATCGGGATTAAATGTTCATAGTTTTTTTTGAAAACTTTAGAATGTTAGTTATAACTAACTCACTTGATTGAGTGTAGGTTGATGCCTATTGCTGCTAGATTGAGGGGTGGATGATTACTGGGGGGTGGAACTGTCACGAGCATGATCAGGGGTAGATGAGGACTAGCTTCCAACTATCACGGGTGTGATTGAAGGATGAATGAGGACTGCTGCAGGATGATCACGGGTGTGATTGGGGTTGATTGCTACTGCTGCAGTTAGTGTTTGAGTTCTGGTTGTAACAACTCGAGTGACAATGCTGTTTGCGCGGGTTTATGTTGGGTTGGTGAGTGCACAGTCGAGTCAATGTCTGCTATTGACGTGGTGCCAAGGTCGTCGGGTTTCGGGTCTTTTTTTTCTTATGTTTGGGGAGTTAAGGCAAAGAATAAAAGGTGAGTGGAATCGACTGTGATGGTTGGGCTGATAAGTACGTGTGTGGTGTGTTGTTTGCCGTTGTGGTAGCTTGGATTGTATGGCTGTGAGTTGGCGTGCATCGTGCTATGTTGGGATCGTGGCGCTTGCTTGAAGTTGACAATGGATTGCTAAAGTCTGTTGTTGATCGAGATTGAGATGCTGTTAGGACGTAGCCATGTGCTGTGAGTAGAGATTGAGTGACGTGCTGTAGTGACAGTGTTCGTACTCTTGGTGAAGAAGCCACTTTACGGTGTTATGCGGTCAGGGGCGAATGAGGATGGAGCGGCTTTTGTTCGGCTTGGCAGTCGTGGACGTTGTTAGGGTCGTTGGGACAGTGGCCATGCATAGTGTTGATCGGAAAGTGGCCTATGCTCAATAGCAGCGTGCGAATGTGTTGTGGGCAAGGGCTGTTACGGCTGTGACTGAGGCTAGTTATGCTATAACAGATTGCAGTAGTGATGCACGGTGGTCAAGCAAGAGTGTGTGTACAGTGTACAGTGGCGTGGCTTGTGCGGTTAAGATGGGGATGGTGTTTTTTAGCGAGTGTATGCGTAGTTATCTTTGAACTTTTTATCTTGCATCGTGTTATCTCTATTTATAAGATTTGAAAATGAATTTTTTTGATTAAATCAAATCTAAATTGATAAATATCCAAATTAAATTTGAATCTTACAAATTTTGATTTTATTGAATTTAATATTATTGTATTAGATTCACATTTTCAATAATTATTTAGTTAAGATTCCATAACAACATAATCCATTTAATATTTTTTTTTTTGAATATTTCTTTTTCATTTTCTTAATTAAATTTTTTTTTCTTTTACTTAAAATTTTGAATTAAGATCCATAAAAAAAAATAAAAAAAACTAAACTACACTGGAGGAGGGGGGGTGGGGTGTGTGTTGCGAAAATGGGGTGTCCGCGAGTAGTTTGAATCGAGTCAAAAAATTTGATTTTTAATAAATGTCCATTTTTATTTAGGATTTTTAATTTGATCAAATTGTATATGTTTATTTTGACTCTAGAAGTTATGCTTAACTCTTATAAAGTTGTTTCAATCCCAAACTGACTTAAATGGACCATCTTATGACATTTTTTTTTTTTATGAATTTTCCATTTTTAATTTTTTGGATTTTTAGGTTTTCTTTTTCTTTTTTTGGGTTTTCCTATTTTTGATTTTTTATATCTTTTCTTGATTTTTCAATTTTTTGTTATTTTTCATTCTTTTATATATATTTTTTTATATTTTTGGTCTTTTTAAAAAATTAAGAGATTCTAAATTAGAGAGGGACATAGGGAGACTAAAAATGAGGTGTCTACAACATTTTCAAGATGCAACATTAATATTTATATATTATAGTTATCTCTCATCTTACATAAGTACAAATATACTAATGTTGTATCTCAAAGATGTGACATAGGTGCAAATGCACTCTTTAAGATGCAACATAGGTACTCAATTCATGGTCTTGTTAGGAACATTAATATTTGTATATTATAGTTATCTCTCATCTTACATAAGTACAAATATACTAATGTTGTATCTCAAAGATGTGACATAGGTGCAAATGCACTAATATTGTATCTTTAAGATGCGACATAGGTACTCAGTCTATGGTCTTGTCAAGATAGGTAAAGACATTGCTTTCCCTTACTTAGCTTGACATTCATCCCTCTTGCATACAATATAGTCTTCAACAACTCAGTGTACATCTAACCTCATTCTCAGCTAGAAGAAATGCTCACTCAACAACTCATACATCTTTCTTTCCTCAAAGTGTCTAGAGAGTCCTCTACTATGGGCTTCCTTAATTAGTAGCTCTTTTAATGAACAGGTTAGCACATACAATTTCCCTCATTGGAACCAGTATTCATCTTCTATGTGATACTCATCTACTGTCTTTTTATCGGTACAACGCCCAAGGATAGGTTCGAAGTGTAGATCATCGGAGTACTGTTCCTTAATACTTGTAAACCTAATCTGGTTTGCAGTTCTGTTAGAAGCGCATGTCTCCTTAAAAGAGCATCTGCAACCATGTTGCTTTTTTCTTACTTGTACTTAATGACAAAATTGAATCCTTTAAGGAATTCAACCTACCTTACTTGCCACATCGACAACTTAGTCTGGCTTCAAAGATACCTTAGAGACTCATAGTTAGTATAAATGACAAATTCTCTCGGTAGTAGAAATGCTACCATAGTTGGAGTGCTCAGATGAGTGCTAAGAGTTCTTTATTATACATGGAGTAGTTCAGTTGATGTCCCTAAGCTTCTTGCTGTGGTAGGCAATTGGTTGTCCTTCCTACATTAGGATAGCGCTTATCCTACTATTTGACACATCACACTTCAGCTCAAATACTTTCTCGAAGTTAGGCAAATATAGTATAGAAGCGGAGGTCAATCTTTCCTTTACCTTGATAAAGCTTCTATCCTCCTTTTCTCCCCATTTGAAGTCAGTGTCGTTCTGTGTCAGCTTAGTAAGGGGTGTGGAAAGGGTGTTAATTTAAGGGGTATAGCAAGAGTGCTGAAATTCCTTATAAATCTTCTGTAGAAGGATGCCAGTCCATGGAAGCTCCTCACCTTGGCATAAGTAGTTGGAGTCGGTTACATAACGATTGCTAGATCTTCTCGTCATCCACTTGTAAGCCTTCTCTATTGACTACATAGCCTAAGAACATCACTTCCTCCTGGTTAAAGCAACGCTTCTTAAGATTATCGAATAATCTCTCGATACGGAGGACATTTAACACAGTAAGGAGATGTTCATAGTGACTTGGTATGTTGGTACTATACACTAAGATGTTATTAAGGTACACCACGATACACTTTCCTATTAGATTTTTTAGTACATGGTTCATCAATCGCATGAAAGTGCTCAAAGCATTCAACAAGCCAAATGGCATAATCATTTACTCATAGAGTCTATGCCAAGTTTTGAATGTAATCTTCTACTCATTTCTCGACCTCATGCGAATTTGATGGTAACTGGACTTCAGATTAATTTTGTCGAAGATCTTAGCTCCACTCAGTTCATCCAACATATCTTCTAACCTGGGGATCGGATACTTACATTTGATTATTATCTTGTTTATGGCTCGGTTGTTAACATACATCTATTACGTTCCATCCTTTTTCTATACTAAGAGTGTTGGAACAGTATAAGGGCTGAGACTATCCCTAACATATCCTCTTTCCAGTAGCTCATTTACTTATCGTTGGAGCTTAGAAGCCTGTTTGGGACTCATTTGATAGGCTGGCTTATTCGACAGGGCAGCACCGGGTGCTAAGTTAATGCAATGTTTTATGCCTTGGATAAGGGGTAACCCTTCGAGAAACTGTTCTAGAAACAGATTGACATATTCATCCAGCAACTCTCTTATTTCTAGGGTTAGTTCACCTTACTCCTTTAACTCTAATAGATGCCTGACAACATGAGGGTCAGCATGTTGGCCTTAATAGCCTCTCTAAGCTCAGCTCTATTCATCATCAGAGTCTTCTTCGATCCTTGAGCAAGTTTTGTTTGTAGTTTGTTAACTTGACTTAACAGCATTGGGTTCAACATAATCTTCCTATCATCCTTTTCGAATACATAGGTGTTCCTATATTCATCGTGGATAACTCTTCTATTAAATAACCAAGGTCGGCCAAGCAATACGCGTGAAGTACATATGGATAGCATGTCATAGAGAATCTCGTCAAAGTAATTTTCTATTGTGATTAGTAGTAGTACTTGCTGAGTGTCATGTAGTGCTCCCTTCTCATTTAGCCAATACAACTTGTATGGCCTCGGATGTGCGATAGTTGAGAACTTTAACTTTGTAATCAGATTGATTGGGGCTACATTAGTGCAGCTACCATTATCCACAATTAGTGCATATACTTGATCATTCACCTTATAGGTGATATGAAACAAATTCTCCCTCTACTCCTCATTGTGCGAGGTTCTAAGTTCATCGCACATCGAACAACCAAGACCAAATGATCCAGGTTCTCAACAAACACATCTTCTCAATTAGTTTATTCTCTTAAGGAGCTTCTTTCTTGGCAGTACTCTTCTCTTCCTTAGGTTCCTTATCAGTATTTTCTACTTCTAGCTTTGGGGCGTCTCCCTTGATGACCATAGTCCTTTGGTTTAGGCACTGAGCAGCCATTTGTCTGAACCCTTAGCATTTGAAGCACTTAATTTAGCTTGTCTTCCTACCAGATCCTTACCCTGTCTCATATGTTCAGGTCGGCACATCATCTTCTGTTTGACCCTTTTAGTCGGTCCCGAATCCCTTTATCTAATTGGATCAGTACTCAGTTGACTTCGGTAGCTTCCTTGAATAGGTTAGCTTAACTGAATAGGTTGGCTAGTTGATGGTTGGGTCAGCATTCAGCTCCTTTTCTACCCTTCCACTTGTTGAGCAATTCGTATGGCCTCATCCGTTGTGGTAAATCATTAGGGTTCCATAATGTTTGGAATGCCACTTCTCAATCTAGTAAGGAACCTAGAGACTGTTCATGCTGGTGGTTCCTTTACTTCATAGCGGATCATCAGCATTTGGAATTCTTAGACATACTTGTCAACAGTTTAACCTCCTTGTCTCAGTTCTTGAAGCCAAGTAAAAGTATCTTTCAGATAAGTATTTGGTACATCTTAAGCTAAGTATTGATCTCTTTATATCCTTTTAGTCTCCTCATAGCCTAGAAATTCTTCCACTACATGGAAGCATAATTGAAGAACTCAATAGTAGCAGTTTTCACTTTCTTGTAATCCATATATTGATAATAGTCAAAAACACGTTCTACCTTCTCCTCCTAATCTAAGTAATCATCCGCACTTCTTGACCCATTGAAGCTCGAAATTTGAAGCTTCACATGGTCAGATGCTTAGGGTGCTTAAGCTTGTCCTTCTTCTTCTTTGTACTCTTCTTCCTCAACGTCATCTTTTTCTCCTAAGTTAATTCTTCTTCTCACTTGTCCACCTACACCTCTATCTCGAACTTATTGAGTTGGGTTTTGACCTCTAGCAGGTTGGGTAGTTTGTGGGGTGTTAGGGACGGCTTCAGCAAGTCGATAAGCCAATGCGTGGATAGCTTGGGTTAAATCCACTAAGAGGTTAGCCACTTTATCAAGTCTCTCATCCGTGCTTCTCGGGGTACCTTGAGATTGTTGGCCATGGTAGACAACATCACTATTGTTATCCCTAGCACTAACATTAACACTTGGGCCTATCATTTTCTCTATTAGATCTAAATTTCAATCTCCTTAATTAGGTGTTACAGCTAAAACAATCTCTTTAAATCACACAATACACACTCCCTTCAAACCATAAGTTTAATAACCAGTAACACAATAACTAAATTAACATGGAAACTTACTATGTTTCAAACGCCTAAAACAGAGTATAGATAGAACTTCGAAACGAACTTCGAAACTCTACAATCTAAATGAAACCTTTGCTCTTATACCAAGATGATACGTACCGTAACTAAGGATAGACAAGATCGGTCACAAGGATGGGTCTAAGCTTACCAAAAACTTGAAAGGGTGATGGGGAAACACGCATATAGATGAAAAACGAATGAAAAAATAAGCAAAACCCACGAACAACTCCAAAGGATATGATGCACCGATGGAACTTCTGAGTATTCATGGCATAGCTTAATATGACGCATAAGATGGTTTGGTGATGGTACTTGGCACTTAGCCTTACTTAAGGGTTAGGATAATAGTAAACCGAAAGTAAAAATACAATGTTTACTTGGATAACCTGCCTAAAAAGGAAAAAGACAAAAAGGATATTATCCTAAAGAATTAATGTATAAAGTATACAAAGGTAAAGATGAATATTCATGGAAAAGCAATGATTAGAGTAATAGATTCAATAAGTGGTCCTGGACACATAGCAACAATATATTGGTGATATCGTTGGAGGATGTAGATAAAAGAGTGCGAGCTAATTGGGTGTCTAAGCAAGGTTGTCGAGCAGGCATGGACTCGTTTGAGCAGGAGTGGTTGAGGATTAGTTTAGGGCAGATCTCTTAACCTCTCCACAAGAATGATGCCAAGTAAGTGTTCGGTTTAGACATGACTGAGTAGGCACGCGAGGTTTGGTTGTAGTCTGGACATTCTTCAAGTCAGCACACAACTTTCAAGAGGTGGGTAGTCATATAGCTCAGCATATAGAGTTGATCAATAGTGAGGAGTAACTTTACTTTAGTAGAAGTCGATTAAAGTAGGAAGATTTGCCTCACTAGTCCCTTTAATCCTCGAGCTTGGCTATGGGTTAAAGGCCCAGTAGCCTAATTCTTATCAAGTAAGGTTAGAAGGGGTAAGATAATAATCATAATACACGTTTCATTAGTAATTAAGGGCCAGGCCTTTAGTAAGGCCCAATATCAATTTCTAGATATAGGACCATTTATCGAGGAGATAGGAGAACTTTTAAGAGGATTGGAAGTATATGTATACATCTATACACACACACATACATACATACACACATACACACATATAAATATAAAAGAAAAATTAACATACTATTTAGTAGGGTATTTGCTTTGAATCTATTAATAAGTGTATTGCATATGAACAAACATCGACAATCTAAATATTTACATATGGTAGAAGTGGTGGTTACATGAGATAATATTTTTTTTATTCCAATTGAAAAATTAGTGTACCTCGACAATCTTAATTTGAACCTAACTGGTTTTAATGTTTTCATCATTACATATAATTCATAAACAATAATATTGTGAGGATCAAATCCATTTCAGATTTCCTTTCATTCTCATCTTAGGATTACCACCAAAATAGGCATCTTGGGAAGACTAGGATGTGTTTTGACAAATTTACAAGCTTAAGGACAAGTTTGTTTTATAATAATAGGAGAAAGTTGTTATAACTTGAGATAAGAGGACTGTGAAAAATTGGCAACAAATATAATGTTGTTAAACATGGAACGGAAGGTTGACCTGGAAATGAGAATGGGTTAATGGTCAAGAGGGTCAATCGGGATCGAATTGAGATCAATAAAAATATTATAATATAATTTATATTTATGTATAAAGTAATAAAGATTACTTAAATCCTTTAGAATTGAAAGTTTAAAGCTTTTTACAGCTTGTTTTTGGTTTCGATTTTCTTTTATCTATATATTTTCTTAATAAACTGATGTATTTTTTAGAAAATATAAGAGAAAATAATATATTTTAATACGAAAAAACACAATGGTTTCTTACAGTAGCTAAGTTAGACAATTCAAGTCAAATAGTTTAATTAGGATCACTATTGAGCATGAAATAAGTGATTTAGATTGGTTTTATGGAGGGGTCATATTGAACTGAGTTAGAACGAGAAAGTCAACTTGGGTTAGACCTATGCAAGGGCTAGCTTCAAACCATGAACCGGCTTGACCTACATAGGGATGGGTCTAAATTAGTTGATGAACTATTGGGCCTAAGGGTCTTGGCGATTCAGCTTTAAAAAATCGCTGAGCTAGTGGGCCTATGAACTAGTAGGCTGACTTGTTAATTGAATAGGTAGTTCAACCATTGGTTTAGATCCCTCCGAATTTCAATTTTTTTTTTTAAAAGTAAAAACTAAAACAAAATAAACACCACCATGTTCATGTAGTCCAAATTAATTATTTCAAAATGGAAAAAAAAAATTCAACCGAAAATAAAAATTAATCATTCACGCATTACTATATGTCGACATATAAAGTATTAGAATTATTTAGGGGAAAAAAGAGAAATGCGCGAGTGGGTAACAAATTATTAATAGTAATTTTCAAAAATATAGAAAGATACAACTTAAGGGCCTTCAAATTGACCTTTGAATTGTTAGTTCACATGAATTGACCTAGGCCTGTAGCTTTAAGGGTAGGGCTTGGGTCAACTAATTGCTACCCATGAAGCAGTGGCTCAGGGTGGGTTTTGAGCTAAACTAGCTCGACGTACACCTCTTACCTGGTTTTGACAACATTGGAAAAATACATCACATGCACAAATTGCATTAGTAATTAGCATATTGGGTTTCATACTATTAGTTATAACTAAATTGTAGATGAATGGGAAAAAAGTTAATCATATACTCTTAGAATAGATTTCACCATTGAGAATATAAGTTGAAGAGGAAAAAGTAAAGGTGATCATCTTTACCCCTCGAGATAGGAGTCTGACGAACTTCAATTTGGTCACCATCACTTCCATCTTCCATATTCATTTACCTTACAACATTGTTAACATCATCAATTAGCAAATAATAAAAAAATTTAGTGTAGACACAATAAACACAAGAGTATTCAGAGAAAGCTAGGATTTTAACTTACCTAACTACTTAAGGATGAGTGAGAGGAAAGTAATTCATAGTTTTAACCCTAAGCAGTTGAAGTAGGGTTAGAAGGGGTGAAACAACAGTCACAATACATGTTTCATTAGTAGCCAGGGCTAATATCGATTTCTAGATCTAGGACCATTTGGTGGTGAGATGGGAGAACTTTTGAGAAGACAAGAAGTACATATATATAAGACAAATCAACATACTATTTAGCAGGGTATTTGCTTTGAATCTTTTAATAACTGTATCGTACATGAACAAACATGTATGTTTTAAAGGTTCACATACGGTAAAAGTGGTGGTTACATGAGATAATATATTTTTTAGTCCAATTGAAAAATTAATGTAGTTCGACAATCTTAATAAGGTAAATTACATCGTAAGGGATAAATGATTAAGGTTTAGTTCAAACGGAGGGTGAATGTTTGAAAAAGTTCAATGAAGGGATGAACGTTTTCACTTGCGGTTAAAGCAGGTAATGTTGTAATGAAGGTGTTATAAAACCGTTTACTGATGATAACATGTCATGTTTCAGTTACATGTGTTCAATGAAGTGGATTGCAATATAATATATGGACATTTTTTACATGTGTAACCGGATTAAAGGGAAAAAAAGAAGAAGAAAAGACCGACGAAAACCTAAAATAGAAGACATCCATGGAAGAAAGAAAAGCAAAGGTAAAAGTCTAAAATTCCTTAATATATCTTAAGGTTGAAACCCTAATTTAGAAAACCCCAATTGCAATCAAATTGAAGCCGCAATCAAATTGAAGCCACAATCAGAATCCAGTAGAAACTGTAATTCATGCGGCAATGTGACAGGACCTACGTTGGTGAGTTTTTTTATTCTTGTTCTTAATCTTTCTCTCTATTTGTTCGTTATTCGATAGTAATACTCAACATCCTTTGTGAAATGTTGATGGCTAAGTGAATATGTGTATAGTTGTCTACTTTTCTCTCTCTCTCTTTTTTTTTCTTGTTAGACCTAAAAGAAGGGTTTTTACTCACCTTTTCTATAAAGTTATACTTTTTCATTAATGAAAGTTTTTTGTTGTTTTCAAAAGAATATTTTATTCATAAAAGAACAATCCTTTCCCTTGTTAGTCTTTAAAGTTATTGATTATTATTGTTATTGTTGGTTTGTGAGGAATGAATAAAAAATTGTTTGTACTTCTTCATTATATGTGAACACCAGCTAGTAAGGTTATAGAATCCATGACACTAGCTTCTTAATGTATTGTGTTTTTTTTATTTGAGTATTTTGGAATTGGTAGGTCCTTTTGTAAATTGGAAAAGATAATTGCTACTAAAATCCTACTTTGTAATTGTTAGGTATGAGAATCTATTTGTTACTATCCTTAAATTTGGACTTGTAGAGTACAAGTCATAGTGTGGAAATTTTGCTAAATGCAAATTTTTTAATATAGAAGCCCATAGTCTAGGAAAAATGAAATAAATGAGAAGTCCAGTATTGATATTTCTCAATTCATGTTTGAACTAAACTAATTACAAAAAGAAGGAATTTTTAGAAGAAAACAATGACATAAGGAAGGAGAAAAATCAATAGAAATATAGAATAACATATAAGAGTTCTGAGTTGAGAATAATATTAATAGGTAGTGGGATTAGGAGAGTTCACGTATATAATAATTGTTGAATGTTTTGAATAGTTATGTATTACTTTCATCTCATATGTAATGTTATTATATGCCAATTTTTTTTTTTTTGGGAAACTTTTTAAAACATTTTGACAGTTCTAAGTATAGAATTCTAATGCATCCCATTGTTGTTTATCTATAGGTCACTAGATGGTGGAGAATAAAGTTTACATTGTAGTTAACTACAGAAGGTCATTCATTAGTAATGGCCCACAGCCTAAGTATATGGGTAGGGAGATATCTATCATATTGGTTTGTATCAATCGCATTTCATATGGTGATTTTGTCGAGGATATATGCATAAGGCTCAACAGGCAAAATGTGAATAGGATCTTTTACAAAGCCTCTAACCGTACATCGTCTTATTTGTTAGTCTATGATGATTCCAGCTTCGTAGACTTTATATATTACTTTCTTAATAAAGGGGTCAATGAGATTTTTGTTGAACATAACGGGCCTAATGAAGATGATGTGGCATTCGAGCTACTGGTATTGGGTTAGGAGGACCCTGAAGGTAATGTCATTACATATGAAGAAAGAAATGAAGGTTTTGATTTAGATTGGAGTGGTGCGTTAGGGGGTGAAAGTGATGTAGTGGATTCCGAGGAAGACTGTGATGAAGGCTCAAGTGTTGGATTGGAGTTGGCTATAGTAGATGAGGAAGGAGTAAAGGATTGGAATCAAGCATCAGAGTATGATGATGAGGAAACAGATTTTGCTAAAATGGATGAAGAACGTGAGGAATCCAAAGGCTCTGAAGGCAAAGGCAATTATGACTACCAACGCAATATTAAAAGATAGCGTAATAGTGGAAAACATCATAACTTTCTCGTTTCGATTCTAATGCAAGCTCTCTTGTGTTTGCCGTATCTATGGTCTTCGATGATGTGCAACAATTTAAGGATGCCATTGTTCAACAATCAATTTTAGACCAAAGAGATGTTTGGTTTCAGAAAAACAAGCGTACGTATGTTAGAGTAAAATGTAAAGATGGAGCTTGTCCTTGGAATATTACAGCATCAATGAACAAAAGTATAAGCGAGTTTCAGGTGAAGGTCTATGGGGAGAAGCATGTGTGTTGGCAAGTATACAAAAATAAAAGAGCTACTTCTAAGTGGTTAGTTGAGGAATTTAGGGATACCATCGAATCATCTCCAAGTATAACATAAGGGGAGTTGAAAGAGTTAGTAAAGAGACAATTAGGGTTGAATATAACCTTAAGTAAGAGTAGGAGGACTCAAGAAAGGGTATTGGTGCAGTTGAATTGCGACTATAGAAGAGAGTATGAAAAGTGGGATTATGTGAAAGAGCCAAGAAAGAGCAATACAACAGTTGTAGTTGATGTTGCAGATGTTGATGGGCAACCGAAATCTGAGTTCAAACGGATGTATGTATGTTTTGATGCATGTAAGAAAGGATTCTTAAGAGGATGTTAACTTGTTTTTGGCATTGATGGTTGTTTTCTAATAAGATTAACCAAAGTCCCGTTGCTATGTGCCGATTGGAAAAGATGCCAACAATGGGATGTTTGCCATAACCCGACAATGTTATTAGTCGAGAATAAGGATAATTAGGCTTGGTTTCTTGGCTTGTTAAAATCCAAGCTCAGGATTGAAGGTATGGGTGAAGGGTGGACCATCATTAGTGATTGCCAAAAGGTATGTGCCTTGTATTTAATTTTCATTTCCCTTTTGTGTGAATTATAGTCACAATTATAACTTGTATCTATTATGATAGGGATTGGTTGAAGCTATTGAGATGATTTTTGAGAATGCAGAACATTGCTTTTATGCCTGGCATTTAGAAGCAAATTGGAGAAAGGTGATTGCTGGCCAAAAGTTAAGGAATCTATTTTGGGCATGTGTGAAGAGTTCACATATGGCGAATTTTCGCAAAAACATAGACATATTGCAAGTTTATTCTCTTATAGCATACACTACCTTAAAGGAGGAGGATTTCAAACATTACGTTAAAGCACACTTCTAACCTTATGCGAAATGCGATGCTGTGGAGAATAACATGTACGAGGCTTTTAATGGAAAGATTCATAGTCCCAAAGCAAAATCTATCATCACGATGTTTGAGGGTTTAAGTACCTACGTGATGAATCGCATGCATAGGCAGAGGAGTGAGGTAGTCAAGTGGACCCTGAATGTTCACCACGAGCGTTAAAGCTACTAGGAGAAGTGCGGTTTTAAAGTAGGCATTGTAAGGTGAAGTTTGTTGGTGACAAAGGTTTTGAGATTGAGGAGAATGGTGACATTTACATAGTTGATGTGAATATGAGAAGTTGTACATGTAGACTTTAGGATTTGAGAAGGATACCATGCCAACATGCTATATTAGCTATCCATTACCTTAGATGGGATATTGAATCTTACATTGATGCATTCTACAAAAAGACAACATTCCTTTCTTCCTATGAGCATAACATGCCTCTTGTTCCAGGCATGAGGTTTTGGGAAAGTAGTAGCCATATAGATCCCAATCCACTAGGCCATCATAAGAGATGTGGTCAAAAGTAGGTAAAGCATAGAAGAAAAGCACATGAAACATTTAGGGGAAAGCCATCTTAGAAAGGTTAAGTTCAAACATGCACCAAGTGTGGCGATTTTGGGATAATTGGTTTATAGGTATCTAAATACAAACAAGTGAAGCAAGTGAGTTGGAGTCATAAGACAGTGAAGGGTCCATGAGGGTTTGGTATTTACTATGACGATCAAACACAAAGAATGTTACTTAATGTGAGTATAGCATAGTTTTTTCACCTCATATTCACTATGGAATAGATTGTCAAATTTACTAATGAAATGGTGTTTTGCTATTAGCTTGGGACGAGAAGTGAGAGAATACTTGCTAGAGGTGATGGAATAAGTGACAATGTTGGTGTCAGTGGGTGTGTCAATGATTTTAATGAAGCCTAAGGTAAGAATCACATCTTAGGTGACATGTGCTAAATTTTCATTTTGATTATTGTGAACGAGTATGAATTTAATAGATGAAATGGGTATTCTTATCAAGTTTCATTCTTGTGTAGTTGTTGAAAATGAGATCGATAATGGTATGATTACACAAGACAATGTGTGCCTAACGATAATAGCCACTACATGCACCTACTCTCAACTAAATCTTCTTGCAATCTTTCTATGACAAATTGAATGATGCCAACTAGGAGAAGCTATGAATTTTAGATTTATAATGGCATCGAATATTTGTAACTGGCTTTATTGCTTTAAAAAGGAGGACATATCATGACAATTATATTAAATATTTGCATTAAAAATGGTTTTTGTAGGTGGTGAAATTAGATGTGACATTGGTGCTATCAGTCAAGAAAATGTAGTCCCATCAATGACCACTTGTTTGACACCAATAAGGAGGACAAACCAACCAATCAAGAGAGGTCTAAAAAGTCCAGCAAATCAGAGTCCAACACCTACTAAGAGGAGTCAAAGAATTATAAATGCTAAATTCTCACATCTACGGATTCAAATTGGTAGGAATGGACAACTTGAAGTTGTGGACCTAGAAGACTAACATGTCCATGTTGGACATGTGAACCAGATGTGTTGACCTCAAATTTACTTTGAAGAACTTTTGCATTTTGCTAAAAAAAAAAACAAAACATTTTTGTTACCATAGGCTTCTACGCTATCTTGTAACAATGTAGTCACATTTTGATGATAAGTTTCTATGCTTTGGCTTCTATGCTATTGAACTATTACGCTTCTATGCTATAGAACAACTTATTTTACTCTTTTATGTATGACATGTCATTTTAGGGAAAAACCAAATCAATATATTTTAAGAATATGCAGGGGGTAATGCATAAATAGAATTTATTGTGTGCTTCAATGGGAAATTGCCTTTTCATACTAGTGTTACAGTGATTTCATTTTGCATTGACTTAACATATCCAAAGGTAGATAAGTCATTATTATTACAAGGTTTAATTTATATTTTCTGTTATAAAGTGCTTGACTATAAGCCATATTATTGTTATTACGGAATCCTAATTGTGTTTTAACAAAATAAAGAAGTTAATTTTGCTCATTGCAATGAATTAGTTTTGCAGTAAAATATGTATGTGTATGTAATCAATAGCTCACAAAAATTTGGATTCATAGGCCTCTTACAAAACTCGTTGATAAATAAGGAGAAACCTGTACTACATTTCCATGGTTTGGTTTGTGTTCATAAGAAAAAAGAGCTGAACACTTAAACTATTCCTTTAACAAAATTAAAAGTAGAAGCTAATAGTGACTGTAATGCCAAAAAATATATTCAATGAATTATGAAACTCAATCACTACACTTCAATACTAGGCAACAAAACAACGGAACACAAGGCACTTGATCAAATCAGCCAACAAACACTTAAACATTTCCTACTAAACATGATATGTAAAAATTGTCATTGTTATAGCATTAGGACAAGTCATTAATAATTGCAAAAGAGAACGTTGCAAAATTTTCTATCCAAGACTTCATTCTCTTAAAGAAAACACATTACTAGCAGGCAAAAATACAATAAGTAAGTCTTAAACTTCCTTTCACATATCTCATTTGGTCTGCATAATTCCTCAATTAACTAACTTTTGCATCTTGTTCATCACCACATGGTTTTTCATGTGCTCCTAAGTAGCGTATTATAAGTGCCTAATGAAGTTGTTGCATTCTTGATTCAACTAACAAGCCACTATAATTTATTGTCATCAAAAGAAGCACAATGGTGACTAAGAAAAGAAACAAGCATGAAATAGTCAAGCAATAAGTCAGGACCATCGTCTTCTTCTTGTCTGACTTCAAACTATTCCTTGCACGAGTTAGTTGCTCCTTTATAGTATTCAGCTCGATTTCCATTAAACATTGTACTTCGGCATCATCATTGGCACTTGATGAGACATGCATGTTAGTCGGTCTAATTTCACATAATCGTTGATGAAGCTCCAATATCACTTCTTTCACACAATCAGTCATTGGTGGGTCTACCCACGTGAAGAAAGCACAGTTCCCTTCATCTTTACGACATGGATAGCTATGAAATCTTTTCCTTAGATTTCATTTCGTCCAACTAGTTCACAAGGGTGACAAGAAACCATAAAAGCAATATTCTATATTACTACCACTACTCGAAGAGTTTCCAATAAACGATGGGGCTTTGACTACTTCAGGGGTTGTAGAGCTATTCCCTAGCCCTCTTCCTCTTATTCCATCCACCATTTACTCGGATCTGCAGTTCATCAAGCCAAGCTAAATGATCTGATAGGAATTGTCAAAAAATCAATGTAAACATGGGACCAATACCTTCAACAAACACTTAGTTTTTGTATAAAATAATCACTACTTACTCGATTATGAAATCAAACACAAATTATGCTAACGATATTTTCCCCATACAATTTTCATGGATAAATAAACCTCCATAGCTAGTGGTACTCAATATGCAGATGTTAAAATGAACCAATATCAAGAAAATATGCACCATTATGACAACACACATGAGATAGAAAATTACTAAATGTAGACCTAACCACAAATCAACACTACTCGCTGTCGATACTAATCTAAGTTAGAAAAAAGATATATTTTTTTCTAACTTGTTCAAGCATAGGACAAATACCAACCAGTCATCAATACACATAGTAAACACTACAAATTAGACCCAAAAAGATAAGAGGAACGAGAAACTTACCTTTTCAATGCACGATTCTTCCTACTCGATGTGCTAATTGAAGTTTTAGATTTAGGGTTAACATTCCTCACCATGTTCTTCCTTTGATTTTAAGATTTAGGGTTTTATGTGTTTTAGTGTTTTAAAGTTATTGTATTGTACATTTTAGGATTTTTACCTTTTTTTCCCCCAAATTTCCATTTTTCTAGGATGTCCATATATTATATTGCAATTCACTTCATTGAACACGTACAACTGAAACATGACACATCATCGTCAGTAAACAATTTTATAATGCCTCCAATATTACTTGTTTTAACAAGTGAAAACGTTCATTCCTTCATTAAACTTTTTCAAACGTTCATTGTCTATTTGAACTAAAACACAAACGTTTATCTCTTGCAGTGTTATTTACCCGATCTTAATATGAACATTACCGGTTTCAATGTTTTCATCATTACATATAATTCATAAATAGTAATATTGTGAGGATCATATCCATTTCAGATTTCCTTTAATTCTCATTAGAACATTATCTTCAATCACATTCATAATGCTGAGGGATATTCTTGCACCTATGGATAGCTAGTCTAATAAATGTGTCTCGAGATAACTGGGCAAAGATTTCGCCACTCTTATATTGAGTTCAATTGGAATATGATGTTGAAGGCAGTAAGCAAGGTGAAGAAAGCTCTAAGGTTGAAGAGGAGAGAGAGGAAGAGTTATAAAAGTCAATGAGTCAACATAATACAATCAACGGAGATGGGGTGCCATTAAGATTAATACAATCAAAGCACAACCGAGCAAATACTACGGGACCCATATTTTTGATAGGGGTATAATGTTAAGTTTTTTCGAATTTGAGGTATCTCTGTAATTTCTGAAGTTTACAATCGTATCTTTGTAATTTATTTTATTAAAAAAAAAAGAAAAAAAAAAAAAGCAGAGCTCAACTGAAAAAGGTGCATCAAGGCTACAAATACATGGTTTTATGGACTATGGTATTCAAAATGGCTCAAGATGTACTCCAATGGAGTCGAGAAGAGATCCAGAACTTCCATTGAAACCAATGATTCGCCCACTAACTGAAAACTTATCCCCCTCTTCAGTGCCGTATGGTCCGTACTTTCCCCTATTGCTTTCAAATGTGAGGGATCCAACAACAGTAGAAGCAGAGTACTCTTTAGTATAGCCAGAAACCGAAACCAAGTACTCTTTTGGGAAGTCCAACTTGACCTGAAAAAATACCACCATCAAAAATTGGAAGTGGGTATAGAGGGTACACCTGTAGGAGTAAATTGATGAATATGTTTATAGATTAATGGTTTCACAGATAGCGATATCTTTATAAAGGCCACAATGAGAAGATGAATAAAAGGGACACTTGCATGCGAATTTTATCAAGTATGGCGAGAGTTCCATGCAGTATGAAACATAAGATCAGTAATCAATGCACACATCAACCTATAATGTCAAAATAATGTTTGCAGATCACAGTGGAGTACCGAGGAAGCGAATAACATCATGCAGTAATTAAAACTCTCATATAACAAAACTATCAAATATTTATTCATTGCACGTTAGAACATTGAATGACCAACCTGGTATTCTTTATCGCTGGGACTTTTGCTTCCATGTTTAGAGCATTGAATGGGAGTTCCGTTGTTATCATATTCAAAACAAACGGAACTAACAGCGGAACCGACACTTACAACTATTCCCCTCACATCACTAAATATTCCATCATTCCAAGTAGTTCCACCTCCACCTCCAAAAGGTCCCATGGATCTCAAATGATACAAATGAGGTATTGGCTCAGTATAGACACCAATAGCGTCAAGATATTGACCAGCCCTTCCATAAAAGCCAATAATTCGAGTACCTGAAGATGGATACCAAAAGAACTTCCCTTCTTCTTTTCCATATGGACCGTACCTTCTTAAGTTGCTATGAAACGTTAAGGAGCGAACTATAACGGGTCCAGAGGAATCATCCCTAACGTATCCGGAAATTGAAGTGAGATATTCACGGGGATATTTAAGATTAATCTGCAAGATTTATAAGAAGAAGGTTATAGATCATTCAAAAAATATATATAGGAAATGTGCAGTTGCTACGAGAATATTTACTTCTAGTCATAGGTAGCATTTACATACATTGTTGCATTTTTTACATAGCCCTTGAGATATCATTATGGTTCTAACATTTAAATGGAAGAAAATTGAAATGTAGCATCGTTCCCAGAAAAGAAGAAAAAGAAATTCAATGATAACGCTCGATTTTAAAAGCAGTGCACTTACAACTTCGATGAATCAAAACTTGCCTCTTGTATCTTCCCTGAAACTTTCTGAGGGCACTATGGAAAATTGGATGTCTCCGTTCAAGAGGATGGTTTTCTGAATTTACCTTATTTTACTATACAAAATCCGGTTGAAATGAAAAGCATAAATTTAGAAGAACACTCTTGAGGAAAATGAGAGGAGAAGAAAGAGAAGACCGAAGCAATTAAGCAAAAGCTGAGACAGAGATCGACAAACTCCTGCGATGAATGAGATACTGTGGACACAAATCGGTCTTGACCAATATGACAAATGACATAAGGAGTGAGACGAAAGTACTTAAATTCTTCCACTTCATAGGCATAGTGAAAAGAAAGAAGAAGAAGATTGAAGGGCCTGAAGACAGAAATAATACTCACCGACTCAAAATTTCCTCCGCCTATTGTTCCACGATCACCAGTCACGATTGGCTTGCCATCAACTTCATGATGAACAGAGATGCAGTGGACGACTTCTCCCCATAATATAGTCACAGTCATTACCCCTTGCACGTCCAGTTTTGTGACCTCACTAGGGTACTTTTGATGCCAAAACCAAAAGCGTCCACCTTTTCCTCCAAACGGACCAATCTTTCTCTGAGGATAGAGGAGAGAGATTGGTTCACAATGCGCTCCAATTGCATTAAGACAATCTTTACTTCTTCGACCATAAAATCCAGAAATCTTGCCTCCGGTTGCTGGACAAGAGAAATACTTTCCTTTTTCAGCACCAAATGGTCCATACATACTTCTATTGCTTTGAAATGTTAATGATTGAATATTTACATTATCATAGTCGTCTCCAATGTATCCCGAAAACGATGTTAGATACTCTCCATCGTCTAAATTAACCTGCAAAAGGTCATTCATGGAATTATATATATAGCGATAATAAAAATTAATTGTTCATTCATTTGACTCTCAAAAAGTAAGCTTACACAACCTATAGGCAATTAGTCCCAGGAAAAAAAAAAAAAGAAGAAAAATTATTCTTCTTTAAATATAAAGCAATTTTTCAAAAGTTCATTGTCAACAGTTCAACACAAGCCACGGGTGATGCATTGACGTCAGAATTGCATAGATCCTACTGTTTTGGACACGCTATTGGCAGAACCATCCTTCGCCCAATCTCCAAAAGGAGGAGGAAAAAAGGGGAAAAAAGGAGTCCTGATGATTCCAAAACTTGTGATTCTGTTAACCTTTAACTAAAATTGACTATTTTACTACAGTAATAAACATTCAACTTACCTCATGCTTTTTTCCTTTATGATCGACACTGTCTATTGGAGATTGAACCAAACTTCCTGCTCTATCATACACGAAGCCAATGGACTTGATTGCGGAATCATTATGATGAAGCACTACGTAAATTTGCCTTATGGTTGCACCATTCCCGTCATCCCATGCATCACCGTCCAGACCTCCAAATAAACCAACCGACTTGAAAGGATATAATTTTTCAGAATATGGTTTCACATATGCTCCAATTGAGTCAAGATAAGCTCCACATCTTCCATAAAACCCCACTACTTTTCCAAAATTTGAAGGAAGACAGAAATATCTAGATGATATTGATGACCCTTTTGTTCCAAATGGTCCAATTATCCTTCGAGTACTTTGAAATGTGAGATAATTAACGACATTTCCCCCATATCCTCCAAAATACCCGGATATTGAAGTTAAGTATTCATCTGGAAAATCCAATTTAACCTGCATTTGTACGATATATGAGGAAGCTCTTTATAAAAAGACAAAATCGATTTAGAAATTTCTCACTTTACCCTTTCTGAATTTCTTTTAATTTACAAATTAATAGTTAAAATTACTTATATTTTTGTAATACTTTATAACATCATCATTTTTTTTTTTATAATTTCAATTATTGATTACACATAATAGAATTTGAATGAAGTAAATTAAAAGAATTCAAGGAAAAGTAAATTAAGATGATTTATTTTTTCAAAAAAAAAAAAACCTTAGTGTTAATCCATCAGTTTTTCTCAGCAGTATCCATATTTAAAATGTATTAAAGTAAATAATCATTTTTCAATTACCAGTTTCTTGCTCACCAATTCATGGCATGTCCACTGCTCATAGACAAAAAGGGAATAGGTCTGGTTCTCCGCTCATAAAATGTGATATATAGTAGGTATACAGAGAAGAAAAAAGCTAGCGAGTTTTCTTCCAGTGATTTTAGGGATGCCTTAGCAGAACCGGTGTATAAATGAACAAATGGTCATAATAATCCAAAATCTAAAACAACTGGATACAACATAATTTTTCAATGACACTTTTAATGCAATTTGGCTGGAAGAAAGAAAGTGAAATTACTGAAAGTGGAACGATGGAACACATGTTTTGTAATGTTGCTTAATTAGGAGAGGAAGTGGAAGTATCGGGAAGTGAAAAAAGAATTTACGGTGGAAAATTGAAATTGTAAGTCTACAGATGATGAATTGACATGGGATATCACAGTTATGATGAGTGTGAAAATATGCTATTTTAGAAACTCTTTTTAATAAATACAACATTTCAAGTTTTTTAAAAAATAAAGAGAACTGGCCAAAAAATAAATAAAAATAAAACAAGAGATACTTAGAATGTGCTTGTTTTGCTAGAAAAGATTTCAAATATTTTTTTATATTTATTACAATCAAAACTCTAGAATTATCAAATATTATCATAGTAATCTCAAAAGGTTGCTACTAGCTTCCAATGGTAAGCGATAGTGGAAGACAACCATAGCTATCAATTTTTCTAAGTGGTGATTAACAACTATGGAAAAGACCATCGAGAATAATGAAAATGATTTTCTTTTTATTAAAAAAATGGAATTATTTTCTCTATATTCCATTGACATTTTTTATGATGATTAATTACCATCACTGAGAAAAAAGTTAGTTGTCAAGCATAATAAACAAATCTTTTGAATTTTTAATAAATTCCATAATGCTTTAGGTTAAAAGTAGCCAATACTTAAGCTATAAACATTAATAGATATTTTTTAACTACTTGGCTTAGAAGTTAGGATCTTCTCCCAGAAGCTAATAGTAAAGTTAACAAATACTGATTGGTATTTTTGAATTACTTAGACCAAAAGTTCCTAATATTCTTCCCCCATTTCAATGTTGGCTTCAATTTATTCATATCACCATTAATCTATAAGTCATCTAAAAAATATGCCAAGAGTTACATCTAGTGCCACTCTGTGCTCTTTTCAAATCTCTTATCTACATTGGTTTGAAATAAGCCTACTAACTTTTACCTTGGTTTGTCTCAAATTGTTTACTAACTAAGTGATGAAAGTCAGGTTACAAAAGGGACAAAGAGGAAAAATAACAAAAAGAATATTCATTGGCTTTCACACATTAGTGGTTTTCAAACCATGTATTGCACTAATATTGGGCAAATCTCTTTGGTAGAAACGGACAAGGATGCACTGTGATGGCTTTTGAATTTAGGCCAGAGAAGAATCTTTAATTAGGTTGAAATTCGAGTTAGGCAACTTAAGAAAAGGTTGGAGAGTAGATTAGTTCGGTAACACGAGCTATTTATGCCCTTCAAACAGATTGACATTCTTGTTTGGGACAGGTATAGCAACATGAATGAGGGAGAAATAGCTCAATGGGTGGTGAAAGGAGAAGTCTCAAACATAGACTTGCTCTTACTTATCCTTGATCATCAGACCACTAAGTATTTGATAGGCTAATTGCTGTAGTCTACGAAACTGGCTTAGGGAAAGCGGTCCAGATCTTGCAAATGCTGTTTGGAGATTGGTGAGGGTAGCATTGAGGTTAAACTCTCATCAAAAGGCGTCCTCAACATTCACTTAGGTAGAAGCAAGATTCAATCAAAAGTACAAGAAGGATAACAAGATAGTCCAAATCAAAAGTCTCAAAAGGATGAAGGAGGTTTTGATGCAATCATTGGTTTTGAAGAAGCATTGATTCCAGAAAGAGGTCAAGATTCTGATTTATTTAGCAAAAGCAGAGAAGTGACTATAATTATCTAGTGAATTGCTATAATCTCGATTCTTAATTTGCTAGTTCTGAAGTTAGGAATGATGGCCAAAGTAGTCATATTAGCTGGATGGATGAGGAAGGTAAGAAAAGAGAATTGAGGTAAGTAGAGAAACAAGATAATAAAGGTAAGGCTATTATTGCGCCTTGGATTGTTAATATTGGAGCTTCGAGATCTAAAGTTAGTAGAGGAAGGAGTCGAGATGTGCAATGTTTTAAGTGGTTTGGTTTTAGCCATTTAATTGAACAGTGTCCTAATTGAAGGGTAATGGTGGCTCATGAGGGGGATGTTGAGAGTGAGGATGAGAAAGAAGAGTAAGTAGTTGCTAAAGAGGAAGGGAATATCATTGTTACGGAAGCATCTGCTATAGTTGAAGGGTCTAATGCTGCCTATAAATGGGGATAGTTAGAAGGTTTTGAATGATGGTTCATGATGCGTGTCTTGGGTCGTATATATGGGGATCACACCACAACGGGTAAAAGGGAAAGAAAGGGCAAGAAGGTTTAGTAAAACCCAAGTAGTTATTAGTTAGATATGGCATACCAACCAATCTTATTTAGCCTAACCTTCACTTGATATGACATAAAAGTGAGAATTAGAGTCACTCATCACTACTCTAAACTAAAGAGAATAGATAAGAGTTAGGAAAGAGAAAACACAATGAGTGCTCTTGAAGGGAATGTCTATATTAGTTATGTAAGAAGTGATATCTATGCTATAAGTGAGGCTTATATATGGTCTCTCTTAGGGTTACATTTCAGAAAACAAGGACAAAAGCAGGCAAATTACATATTAGATTTAAAGGTTCCTAAAACAAATGCTAAAAATGTAAAAAAGTCACTGTATAGTATAATGTATAGAAGGGGGAATCATTTTAGAACATTATGCCAAAAGGCACATATAAAATTATGGTTGGTGAGCCTAATAATGTGAGTGTTTTGTTGTTCTTATGAATATTAGATCTTTAGCAGCTCCACAACTAATGGTGTTAGCTCGGTAAAGGTCAGAAAAGGAAAGGATGAATTGGCCAACTTGATCTGGGTTAGGTTGGAGCTTGGATGCTTGGTACTATTATGAGGTCTCAGCTAGTCTGATGGCTATTTGCTCGGCTTAAGAAGACTTATGATGTTTTCTTGCTTAGAAACTATTCCTATCATGACCTCAGCTTGGTACTTAGAGCCAATGAAGTGCAACATACCTTGGTTGATGTTGAAATCCTCATCCTTGAAGAGTCCTCGAGCTAGTACTGGTCAAATAAGTCCTTGTAATCTCTTAGCTTGATTTCTAGTAATGGGTTCATAGAGTTGATTCTTATCAATTCATCTTCTAAAAAGGATTAGAGGGAAAAATTATTCTTTGCTCAGTGTCTTATGTAGAATAGATATTGTTCATTGGTGGTTGACTGTGGTAGTAATGCCAACTTAGCTTCAATAGCTTTTGTCCATGCTTTAGGATTACAGATGACTCTACATCCTCAAACATATACCTTACAATAATTTGGGGGAAAGGGAAAATTTTATGTAAACAAGTAAGGGAGAGTGTTGTTGTACATTAGGGAGTACAGGGATGTAATACTTCGTGATGTTGTTGTCATGCAAATTAGTCATATTGTTCTTAGGAGGCCATAGATATTTGATAGAAGAGTTATTTATGTTGGGTTCAAGAATAATGTTACAATTGTTAGAAATGGAGGGCAATTTTTTCTAACTCCCATGTCTCCGGATGAAAGTTAAAAGGATCTGAAAGTATGTAGCAAATTGAAGGATGGACAAAGGAGTTTGATTGTTTGGTTACCTATTAATATGTTGTGCTAGTCAAAGTTTTTAAAAGATTTGAGGTTGAATCTTTGCTAACGTTGAGCTAATGATGGGAATCAAGGTTAGAACCAACATCACTAGGCTTTAAGATAATAGCACGAAATGTTCAAGAGACTAAGAGTTGAAAGAATCGGGTTTGCAAGCTAAGAAATGAAGGAATAGATTTTTTGTAAGAAGAATGATTGAGAAGCATAGGTACACTTTAGGGTGTAAACATCTAGACATGCATAAGGTTATTCATGTTCAGAGGATAGAGTGAAAATTCAGATCTAAGAGGATCATGACCTAGATTTACAAGTGTAAACCTTCTATTTGAGTTACTCTTGGGAGTACGTCTAAGGATCATAGCATTGATGCCTACTCGTGAAGATGAAAGACATTTTATTATGACCTTTGTTGAATTTTACTTTATTTATGGTTTTGCCATCAAGTTAGGATTGATATAAAGCTATCGTATTTCCATTGTTTCAACAAGTGGTTGAGTTTGTTCTATTTGTGAGACTCTTTGCAAGTTGTGAGAGAGATTTTAATCTCTTGTTAGTCTTATCAATCTATTTTACATAGATTATGGTGACTTCTATTGACTATCAATTTTCTTTATGAGTCATATTAGTGATTTTTTTATTATCGTTCTCTTTATATATTATGAATTATATCATTCTCACTTTACCATCTTACTAACTAGAGTGATGTAAATTTTTATACAATTGACTTTGAACTATTAGAGCGAGTGTTTTTAAAGAAGAGCATTTGCAATAGCTAGTCTTTTTAATAAAAAAAAAGGGTTAATAAAATAATTATAATATTAATAATTATTAAAGAGATGGTGGTGGTGGTGTTATAGACTTAAAAGGATGGGTATTTTTGTCGATCCTTACCTAAGAGACACCTAGAGTTGTTTAAATAAGACAACATAGAGGTTCCCTTCCATCCATTCTCTCTCTCTAGAATAATGTTCTATTCTTCCCAATAGAAACAATAGCGCTACTTCAAGGAAACAATGAAAAAAAAAAAGGGTAAGATGATTACTTTTATACTTTTCACCAAGTTCCTTTGATCTTTGGGCATTCTTGATGTGAAAGTGTCAGATTAAATAGAGAATTGCCTCTTGAGAAGAGATTCGATGGTTGGACAAATTTTTTGAAAGGAAACCCATTGGTAAGTGTAATTCTTAGGTGATAATAGAGGAGGAGAATAGTGTAATGTTAATATGAAAAGGATTTGATGATGATGTTGAAATTCTTTTTACAGACTTTTTAAGGAAAATAAGAGAACCAAACGATTGTTGAAGGAATCCATCATCACAACTAAGTAAGGAAACTTTATCCTTGTAATTCTTGAAGTAGAACATGAAATAGTTGTTTTTTTAAATAAAGAAATATGGATGACAGTACAATAGGATCTATAAAATAGAAGTAATATGAAGTTTTGATGAAGGAAATCGATATTGAGATGAACTGATGTTTAAAGTGTTGAAACAGAAAAGTAAAAGCAATTAGTAAAGGAATCGACCTACCGGCTCAAACATGAACTGACCTAACTATGAACCAACTTGATGTCTCCTTAATGAGTAGGCTTGCTGATTACCCCCTCTCCTTTGCGACTTTGTTTTCGTTTTGACTGTCCTGATAATACTCATTCATGCTGGCTTGATGATAGATGTTCTATTATGCCTAAAACTTGTAGATTTAGATCCCAAACTCATTTTTATGGATTAAATCAAACATTAAACACATTATAATCTAGAACCAAACTGAAATCACTAGTTTGAATATCATTGAGAATTATGAACACCTAAGTGCCAACTTATGGAATTTGGACAATAGTGATATTAGGATTGCCTAAACTCGATTATAGGACTCTAATGCTTAGGTAAGTATGCACTTCTATTCAAGTATTAGCGTTTGAACCAATCTTAGAGAGAATCAAGAGTCAACTGAGTTTACTGCTTGAGGTACGAGATTATTTTGTTTGTTCTATATGCTTGTGTAGTTACAGTTGAAATTGGACTTACATTATATTCGACCTTTAATATTAATTGTGTTGGTTGTGCGTAGTTAGGCTAAGGAATAAAAAATAATGGTGATCTTAGAGTGACATTCCGATGATTGGTATGTCGCATTGTCCATAGTGAAGTTGCATACCGAAAGGACTTGGGTAGATTCTAGGTTGATTATTAAACTTTAAGGTGTTGGGGAATACCCAACACTAGATTTTGTTATCGTGTGTGATCCAGGGTTATGAGTTCCCCTAAGTTGTCCTATATGTCACGACATTAAATAAAAGATAATAACCGATCGTTACTCTTACATGTTTGCATCTGGATATAATGTGATTGGTTGTGTGCTCATAAGTATATGTTTGTTGTCACTTTCATATTAGGCATTTTGCTTACCTTTTAGGGACCTTGTTTTTTAGCTGTAGGTACTTAGATGAGACTGGCCTTATTTATGAGTTAAGATACGATAAGACATCTAGATGGGATTCAATAGTATGTGTATGGATATATAATGGTGAGATCAGCATTGTACTTAGAGATGGGGCATTCAAACTTACTATATTTAAACTTACCATCTCTTATGTGGTTCCTTTAGGTTATCTTGAATTAATGTAAAAGTCTTTTTGACTCTATCTATATACTAGGAATTAGTGACTTAATGTAAGTGAGATTTGGAGGAGCTACACGTATTATGATTGTTTGGAACTTGTATGGATTGATTGTGGCTTACTCAATGTTGTAGTTATATGTAGATAGTTTTTAAGCCTTCGTACATCAGTACTCTAGTATTGACACATGGTAGGTTATAGCGTCTTAGTTCTGGGGCATTACAGCTTCGATCCAAGAATATTATAAGAAACATCATATGGTTGATCCATATCACATTAGTTACCGAATTTTATCAAATTTCTATTACATGTATGTCAATTGCATTTCTATAGGAGTTAAAATTAAGCAATTCATTCCATTAGAGTTGTATTGGACAGTTTGAAAATTTCGCATATGCACATGACACATGCATATGACATTTTTTGGATTAAAAAAAGGAGAGAGAGTAAGGATATGGTATTTTAAACTCATAAATTGTAGCAAACTTAGTAGGTAGCAGCTCATTACTTAGAATTAGGTTTTGTTAACAATATTTTGTTAATAGATGAAAAAAAAAACTTATTAATTTGTTTTGAAACTTTTTTGGCCATATTTTTTTTCTTTTTTTCTTTTCCTTTCAAAACTAAGTACTACAAAATTCATGAAAATACAAATATGCAAAAAGCAAAATTTTCTCCATTCACCTTCTTAACAAGGTATATTATTTTTTATTTACATATATATGATATATAAGAGAAATGAAGAATTTGGAATTAATTTTTGACACCAAAGGTAAACGATGAGCCTTTAATTGGATATATCTAGTATAATGATTTCATAGTATTTCCTTATGATTTTGGTGAATTTTGAAAGAATTTGATACTTAATTGAGTAATATTATGGTTTTAGTGTTTTAATATGTTCTTAGAATGAAAAGGAAGAAAACGAATCAAGTTTCACTCAACTTGAAATTAATATGAAGAAATTAAAGAGTTTGGAAGATTGACACAAGCTACAACACGAACATGTCGAATCAAGAGTACATATGAAGAGGTAAGGAGGCTAAATCACAAAATTTGACACGATGAGAATAACATGACTGTACCTTAAGCCGTGTCCCACCAAATTTCAAAGATTTTAGAAAGATTCGCATCTCTTTATGAAGATTTAATGGACATGACCTAAAACACAGTCATATCATAGACCATGTCAATTGTTAAACTAGGGTTTTACTGTTTTATTATAAAAGGCTACTAAAGGGTTTTCAGTTACACTTTTTAATATGTACTTTTAGAGACTCAGTGGATTAGATGAGCATAAGAGAGCGCACCATTCTAAACTTCAAGATTTGGGAGACTCAATTTCTTGATTTTATTCTTCATGTTTTCTATTGTTTTGATTCAAGATCTTGTCTTTGCCATGATTAGAGCATAGATTTTTATGTCTAAATTTTGTGAAACCTAAATTATCATGTCACATGTTTTATTCTTTGAATTTAGTGAAGTCTTTGAATTTATTGATTTATTTATGTGTTCTTTTTTTATTTAGATTAATATTTCTAGAGTAATGGTTTGATTATTTGATATTATGCATGACAATTGAGATACTAATTGCACAATTAAATCTAAGCATAATTGATGAGAATTTTACATAATATTAGAGATAATTTACATGATTCTTCCATATCTTGATTGTTTTCTTTGTAGGAATTCTATATTCTTTAATGTGATCTTAATCAAGAAGAGATTCTCATAAGTAATTTAAGAATGGAATTATAGACTTGAGAAAGTTGTTAGCTTTATTAGAGAATTATCTTGGTCAATAAATTTAGAGATGGAATTAGGTAATTTTCATCAAGGCCATGTGTTTAATTCTAAGGGAAATAAGATCCTGATACGTTTTTGCATTCTTGAAGTAATCTTTAGTATAATTGCTCTTTTGATCTTTAATTTGAGTTTTGCTTATGTTAGAATCTTGTGTAGTCCATTCATATGAACAAGAAAATCAAATCACCTTTAGTTCAAGTCAAAGATAAACTCCTAAAAATTTGAGAAAGAAGAAAAGGGAACTTTAGAACAATAATTTTTGAATTTGATAATGAATTAAACGATGATCCTTCTGACTTCTACAAATATTATTTATAGTATTTCCTATACTAAATAATTTCTTAACAAACTTTAGTAATTACAATTATTTATTATTTTTCTTAGCTAACCAGTCTTAGTAGTTGCAACTAATCATTAAGTTGTCTAACTAATATCTAAAATTATAATAATTTCCCCCATTATTGACAAAAAGCTTATTCACAAGGTTTAAGGGAACAAAATAAGTAAATAAATAAAAATTAACTAATAATATTTAATAAAAGTAAAAATTTATCAATGATACTCAAGAAACTTAAAGCGTAATCATTATAAAATGACCTTCCTTATTTATGACATACTCTTCAATGCTTTTGAATATTGTTTTCAAAATTGAACACAACTTTTTGTGGAAAAATTTATTTCTCATGAGAAAATGCAAGCAATGACTTTAATCACTCTTATTATTGTACTCAAATTGAAAATTACGGAGACTATCATTGGTCACTTTCATATTTTGATTTTTTGAAAATCTGAATAGTTGCATTGCCAAAATTTCTTGATTATGCTAGAAATTATTTTCGATATTAATCTTGGAATCTTATTTTACAACAGCAATATTTTCTTGATCATTATTTTGAACCATTTCTTGAAATTTGTCTTTAATTATAGCTTCCATAGTTGAAGTAATATCTTCATCATACCATTGCATTAATTTCTCTTCTTCAATATATTCAACAACTAATTCTTCTAGATGTTTATTATTTATTGTGAGTTTATTTAAATCTTCTTGTACTTTGACACTTCTATTTGCACCAATTTTTGCTCCAACAAATTTTGTACTTGTATCAATGCAATAGGATCTTGTAAATTGGTCATGACTAGAAATGAAGAATAAACAAAAATGTTATGATGGCAAAAGAAAAGAAGGGAAACAAATGGAATTGAATAAATGAGAATCGATAAATGAATAGGTATGAGCAACTATAACACCATTCTTAGAATCTTGCGTAGCCTATTTATATGGATAAGAAAAATAAAATTATCTTTAATTCGAGTAAAAGAGAAACTCTTAGAAATTTTAGAGAAAATAAGAGATAACTTTAAAACAATAATTCTTGAATTTGATTATGAATGAAATAATGATCTTTTTGAATTCTACAAATGCTATTTATAATATTTTTTATAATATCTAATTTCCTAACAAACTTTACTAATTACAATTATTTATTATTTTCCCCAATTAACTAATTCTAGTAGTTGCAATTATTCATTAAGTTAGTTAACTAATATGTAAAATCATAACAGATTAGTGGTTAGTTAATTGTTCATAAATTTAATTTAAGATCTTGCATTAAAATCTGTGGCTTAGATAATAGGGAAAGGGTGAGTATTAGTACTTGCAGTCTTTATGGAAGTTATATATGCATTTATTGCCCTACGCAATTCGATAAATATACCTGCTTAGTATCAGTGAACTTTAGAGGAGGGTAGGAGAAATGAAACTCACCGTGTAAGTACTGCCGCCAGATCCACCATGCTTTGACAACGGTAGACATAGTTGATTATCATCAGAGTAACCAAAGCAAACGGAATCAATCCAAAGCCCGCACGCAATAGTAATTTCTGTTACATCATCATGTTGTCCATCATCCCATACATGTCCGCCCTCTCCTCCAAATGGCCCAAGTGTCTTGAAATGGTAATTATGAGACACTGGTTCAAAATGTGCCCCAATTGATTCGAGGTTGGCATGACAACTTCCAAAAAATCCAACTATCTTGCCTCCAGTAGCTGGAAATGAGAAATACCTTCCTTTTTCCTCCCCGTATGGTCCATATCTCTTCATATTACTTTGAACTGATATTGATTGAATACTTGATATGGAATCTGCAGCAACCGTTATATAACCTGAGATAGAGGTCAAATACTCGTACGGATAATCTAGTTTTACCTGCATGTAAATTTACGAGAATAACATTCAGTGATGAATTTGAAAGTCACGGTAAAGAAAAGCCTTTTTTTTTTTTTTTTGTTGTTCCCAATAAACATTGTAGAAAAAGGCTTTGTAACTTGCTTATGTGTTACATAAAATTTGATTAACAAAAGTTATCTGTACATCTACCAATATCAAATATGAAAGCGCACTAATAGAATAATTTCTTCATAATTTATTCTTTTAAATCTATGCAAATTAATTAAATGATAGGGATGTTTTGATGTAACACATAAACTTAACAAATCAATCTCTTTTCCCTAGTAAAAGTCAGGGTGAAAGCTATTTTACAAGGTGTTATTGAATAATTTCTTCATAATTTAAATTTAAAAGAGCAGCTAAATTTATATATAGGCATCTCTTTTATAATACATATTCACTCTACTAATTTGAATATCAAATAACGTTGTAAAGGTGTGCTCCGTCCTTTTTTTTTTTTTTCCCTTCTTTAGATGATCCTAATCTTAGGTGCAATGAAAAAGACCAAGATGTTAATAAATATTATTTCCCACAAAATCTGAAATGCCCCAATAACAACATTTAAAAACGAAAAAAGGGCACTAGAATAGTCCTTCTACATATATATTATTTAATTAATATTCTAATTATTTTGTTATCTGATTACAGATATGGAGAAATACTCAAGGCATCCAGTGTACACAAACCCCATGATAATTACTATGGACCGAAATTGAATAAATCAAAAACCTCAACAGCAACTAAAGAAAGATGGAACCCAGAAAGCCCCATAACAGTGAGCTTCCAAGCAAGGTAAGAGGGTCTCTAGTTTTCTGATTCTTCAATTTTTTTGGTGGGTTTTAATTGAAATATAATGTTAATGCTATGAATCCTTATGGATTAGGAGATTTTAAACGAAAGCAAGAGAATTCAACAAGAAACAATTGGAAAACTATAGAATTTTGTGATTAGATAAGGTGATATATTGTTGTAAGCTTGTTTTACGACAAATATTGATACGGTTTGTTGGAATTGGTCGAAAGGGTTGTGGTTTTCCTTTTCCTATGAGGTGGTGATACGATCCTTAAAAGAGAATTAGAGTTTTCTCAATTTGTTTATGTGAGGATCTACAACAATTTAAAGGTCAATTGTTGATATCCAAGATCCTAATACATAATTTGTTTGCAAGAAAAATTGATTCTTAGCAATTGATGGGGTGTAACGATTGGTGCATAAGAGATGATTAAATTACGTGAGTACAAGATCTAGGTATTGATTCAATTCATTATCAAAGAATCATCAACTATGGAATCTGTAGTAGAATGAGTAGAATCTAGAAGAATAAAGTAAAGATTTGATCTTGTTGATAATATAGGAGAAAAAATTCGAGTGATGGAACGAAATTATTAGTATAGTTAACAAATAGACGTTAATATCATAAATTAGGAACCAAAGTTGCTTGTAGTGATTACGGATCCCTGGTTTCTTCAATTCTAGGCAATAAAGTAAAGGTTTCAAAAAGGGAAAAAGGGAGTTGTCCTAATATTAATGATTCATATAGGAGCTATAAAGGGTACTTTTATGGACGTCTCACAGCGGATTGGCATGTTAATGGTTGAATGACATTGCTTTAAGGATGATGCAACTATTGTTTTGATTATGATTATATATATATATATATTGTTTGTCGGAGTCATGACTTTCTCGGTTGCAATTTGACATGCAACCCGTACACTTAGACATGACACAACACAACTATAATTGGGGTTTGTATATAGAAAACCCAACATAAGATATAAACACGTTAAACTCATTTAAACATAATTTAAAGGATTAATTTTATAAAGAATGTAATAAACTAAATTAATTTTATAAATATTTCCATATTATTTATTTTTCACTAATACGGTTTTTATATGTAGATTATTTGATTATCTCTCTAGGAAACCATCAAAACATGGTTTAACTTAATATTAAGATGTTATATATTTAAATTTGTTATTTTGATTAGATTTTACTTTATTGGACATTTGTTAATTGTAATTTCATGTATAAGTTTTTAAACTATATCAATTTTATTTGCAAAACGTTGATTGTACGATCATCATTTTCCCTATGGGTTTTTAACTATCTTATAAATTTAGTTTCAACTTTTTAATAAAAAAAAATGGGTAAACCCTAGATATGAAACACATTTGTGAAAATGGATTGAGTTACAAGTTTAAGTTTTTTACAAACATAAGACACAATGGGTCAACACAAATTGTTAGCTCTACTCCAAGCATGTAGTATGTTGCAAAATAAATGAAGATTATGTTGTTTGAATAGTTAATTCAAAGATAGTAGCTAGTAGATGCTACACTAGAATAGTTTGAACTATGTGTTTGATGTTTGCATGTCCAAATAAGTGCGCATACAGAACAATCTATTGGGCATTAATTGACCCATTTTAGAGACATAATGTAGTGAATATAGACCTTTATGATTATTTCAACTATGATACATACTTTGGTAATGGACCAAATGATAGGAATCAATGTACCATCAATCGATCCTGAGTCGAAGGCCTCCTTAGTTTGGTCTGCCAAGCTCTTTCTCAAAAACTCACTCAAGAGGAGGCCAAGATTCTAAAGTCATCTAAGCTATAAGAATGCTTGAGCTCCTTCTAGAACTTTATAATCACTAGGGTAGAACAGACCAACCTCTTAGCTGACCTTAATAGCTCGATTGATCCAACTATCAACTCTTTCAAATTTGAATTGAGGTTCTTCTTAGTGTTTTTCAAGCTATTAGGAACTTCACCTCTACCGCCATACTCATACAAACAAATGCTGTTATCACCATAAAAAGCAACTGCTTCCTAACTAACGTGTATTCCTTTCTTATTCTTTCTCTATTTTACCCTTCTTCTTCTTTTTTTTTACATTAAGCTTTGCCAATCTATATGGGACATGAATTGTCCTTTATTATGTTTCCTCATCTAGTAAAACCCTAATGAGCTGCTTATATGAGGCACTACACTCGTATGTTTTAAAAATAGTTAATGAATATTTAGTCTTCTTAATATTTGCATCTTGTATGTAAGTTAAGAGACTCTAAGTGCAATCACCACTCTCATCTATTTCTTTAAGGGAAGAATAGTGGTGGTGTCTTATCTGGAGTTTGTGCATAATATCAAGCTATAAATTAGGTTTGTATGTGATTTGTGGTACATAATATCCGTAAGTTAGCTTATGAGTTGTTTAAAAACCTTATTATTTCCATTCCCACTATAGACCATAGCTTAGTAGACCCATTCTCATGTTTCATGTGATATTGCTTGCGTATGTTCATCTACATGCAGCATATCATCTTGGTATTAGAGTTGTAGCAACAACAAAGAAGTATTGTTAGAGTTGCTATTGTGTTTGTTAAGGTGGTTTGAGTTTCAGGTGGTGGTTATAGTGTTTTCATTAAGTTGAGCAAGAGTGATGTATGCATGTATTGTAGTGGTTGCCTCCATTTGAAGCTATGTATGTGAACTGCTAAGTGAAGAGTGGTTGTTAGTGTAAGTAGTAAGGTCATTTAGAGTTACCATTAGTGGATAGTGCCACCATTGTTGGGCTCGGATTTCAAACCCATCTCTTTTGGTTTTGAGTCATACTAAACCACAACTAATTCAATATAGAGCACTCAACCAAAAACCAAAGGGTTTTAATTTTAGGAGCTACTGATTGACTAAGCTCAATAAAAGGCTAGACTAGAAACTACGCGAGCCAATTGGATTCTAATGTGGCCACTAATCTTTTGGAAAAAACAAAGAAAACTAGGTTTGGAGCTTGATTTTCAAACTCTAAAGAGTTACTAAAAGATGATTTTGGAAAAGGATAAATGGGCCTATTTTTAATTTCATTAAAAAATGACTGAAAGGACAAATTAACATGCATTTTTAAAAAAATTTTCCTTATAGTAAAAATATGCTAAAATGATATAAAGTGAAAAGAAAGAAATTTTTCATTAAAAAACAACATTTTATAGCTAAAAGACAATCTTTTGGTTTTTATGGAAAACAAAATTTTTATCTTTTCTATGGCCACCTCTCAATTTCCTATGAATCCGCTATTCAAATTCAAGCCTCTATAGTTCATTTGATTTTGTAAAACTTTAGTGGGTTGGTTAATTTTAATTTAGAAAACCAGCCATCTTTACCTTTTTTGCATTTTACATTTTTTTTGGATAAATTTGAGAAGAAGCCTAAGTTTGATATTTATTATTTGGAAAAAAAAATATAAGAAAAGCCTTAGATTTTGAAAAACCCAATTTATTAAATTTGTTTAAAAAATAACTATGTAACAAAATTATATGCATGTGCTGATATATGTAATTATATATATATACATATATATATAAGAAAACTATTTTTTGAAGGACTTCATTCTTATATTAAGAAAACATTATGATACAGGAAAAGGAAATTCTTTCTTTTTTATCATCTTGTAAGTAATAATAATGACAATAACAAGATGTAATAAAGTAAATAAGGGAATGGACTAAAAATTTAAACCTAAGCCTGAAACAAGTAAAATCTAAGTCAATAATCTGGATCAGATCTTGGATAAAAAATGGATTGATTCGAGTTAGGAAATAAACCAATGGGTAGTAAAGGAAGAAAGATGAGCAACAAACAATGGGTATCACATACAAAGCTTCAATAAATGTTAAGTTCGAATGAGGCGTTTGTTTGGTTGTAGAATGTGAGGTGGTAAATATGGAGGTGTTAGTTTCATGAGAGGGAACAATGGAGGTGGTGTTTAGTTTTGTGATTTGATGATGGATTTTAATGAGCAAAAGGTGGTTTTATAGGTTTTTAAGGGTGTAGATGTGAAAGGTGATGGTGGTTGAGGTTGAAATGACGTAGTTGATGGTGGTTTGTAAAGAGAGAATAGGTTTAGAGGGGGTTTAGATTGGGTGTTTAGGTGGTGGTTTTTGTCGATTAAGGGTGTTTAGGATATTAGAAAGTGTTACCTTGGCTCAAAAAAATAGGTGGTTCGAGGTGATGAAGTAGAGAGAGAAAGTGCAGTTGCCCATAGTTGAACTTAGAAAGAGAGTGTAATTTGTGCCATTGAAGAGGATTTCAGAAGCAATTGAGTGCCTAAACTTGTTTTCCATGCTATGGGGAGTCTATCTACTGGCTTAGAGTGTGTTTCAAGTGAGGGAACCAAGAAATCAAAAGTTAGGTTTTGACATTTAATTACCCAATTCTTGATTTGATTTTCCTACAAAGGGATATGCTTCTTAGAAGAAAACTGTTCTAGAATCATGTTTCTTGATATCCCTTCACTCAAAATGAACTCATTTTGGCATTTGAAAGCTTGAACTCGATCTTTAATGGTGCTTGTTGCATAGGGAAGTTGTGAGGAAGACAATGTGTCTTGTGACACATCGTTGACCTCAGGATACAAGTGGTTGGCCAAAAACTACATCTTTCTTCTCTTTTTAATAAAATAAAATAGAATAGAGTAATTAAAACCTTCTTTTGCCTAGAGTAACATCTAAACCTAAGACCTCCTCCATGCTAGATTGGCTACATACCATTAGACTAGTAAGTCCATCCTATATATTCTTTAAAATAAAAATTATTTAAACTAAATTAAAACCTATAGGGTCAAATAAACTATAATAGAACTTTGGACAACAAATGAACTTAAACCTAATTTCTGTCGAAATTGGGTCTAATATGCATATTTCATAAATTTTAGAGCCTAAAATAAGCTCAAAGTTTAATAGAAACCTAAGTTTCTGCCCAATCAAGTTAAAACATTAAAATTGCATAACTTTCCAAATTAGGCTTGATTTGAACTTGCATTTAACTTAAATTACTCTTTTTCTTACTCTTAAAATTGATTAATCAAACTTAAATGAAATATATGCTATTAAAAAATGAAGCCCATTTTCATTAAGAACCTCATTTTTATGAAATCAATATACATAATGGGTCCTAAATAGTTGTCTTGGCCTACTAAAGTTAAGACTTCATTGTTACCTTTGTTTTTTTCTTTTTTTAGTTTTCATCATTTTTAATTTGGGGTTTTTTTTCAAGATTTAACATAATTTTAGCGTTTTCTACTTATTCATTTTTTATTTTTTAAAAAAAAAGAGGTAAAAATGAGATGTCAACAATTCTTATTCAATCATGGGTGTTTATTCTAAGTGGTAGAAATTGATTCAATATCGCGGTTTGCATTAAGTTAGAATGAGTGGAGTTACTATGCTTACAATGTTGTTATTGACATACTATGGTTTTGCTAATTATTTTAAGTGAAGAAATTTGTCGAACTCTAGTACTTGTGTAAGTGTTGGAGACAACAAGAGTGATGCTCTATGATATGGGTCAATGTTCCTCACACTCCAGATCTACAGATGAGCAAATTTACAATTTGATTGCTATGGTCACAAATTTAGTAGTAATAGTACAAAAAATAGTTGAAGCCTGACCCTAGAATAGGTCTTGGATAATGTCCAAGCTAGACCACTAACAAGTGACATGTATGGAGTACCACTTAGAAGGAATTAAAGGGAAATTGACGATAGAATCACCCCAAAGCATATTATCTAACCTATTAGAAGGTTGAGACCTATTGTTAGAGTTAGAAAGATTGCATTAGAAGAGAGAGATGAAGAGGAGGATGATAAGGAATTGTTAGAAGTCGAACAAAAAGCATTTTGATGACAACAAATTATATGTTAAAATTACTTATCAAGTTATTGAGTGTACAGTCAAGCATTTGCTTCTGTTGATAAGAAATTGAGAAGCAAGACAAGGTCATAGGAACTATTGACCTTATTGCAAAATTTTCTTTCAAATAGTGGAACTATGGTGAAGTACCATATCCTTAGACACCGAGTAAAAGAGTGGACTAATGTATAAGGCAAAACTACTACATATTGATGCTTAATTTTTTTATCTCTAAACTCTTTATTTATCTTCTACTTAATTATTGTTTGCTTGATTGATTAAATGTTTAATCTCAACTCATATAGTCAAAAGCATCACACAAGAATTAATATTTGGATTGAAGCTTAACAAAATATATTAGAACCTAAGATAAAAGATTAGATTAAAAGAAGTAATTGATTGGCTCGTGTACACATATATTTGATCTAAACTTGTTAATATTTCTAATAAATCAAAAGTAAGAAGAGCAAGTTTAGCATAGTTAGTTAATCTTGAATATCAAGAAGAAAAATACGGATAAGATTTAGATTTCAATTGATCCTCTCCTCCTTCCCCTCCCTTCCCCCCCACCCTTCCTACTCATTTTCTTGATTATTTGCTAAGACCAATACTATGAGACTAATGAGAGAGGAATCTGAGCTCTTAGAGGCTTAGATAATATTAAAGTGCAAATGCCGACCTTGAGTGGGAGTGGTGATGCTAAGGAATACTTAAAATAGGAAGAAAAGGTTGAGAAATTTTTTATTACTACTAATATGAGGATGAGGTGAAGGTGCTCTTAGCTATACTAGAATCCCTTAGATATGACATAATGTGGTGAAAGAATTTACAAATTGCTGGGAGAAAAGGTGGCCAATGTGAAGTTAGGACTTGGGTCGAAGTGAAAAGGATTATGCACAAAGAGTTTGTACCGAATTTATACTTATAAGACACCTTTGAGAAGCTCTAAGAGTTGAAGCAAGCTGGAAATATGTAGATGTGTACGTGAAAGAGTTCTAATTACTAATGATTAGATGCAAGGCAAAAAGGCCTGAAGCCTGAACTATCTCTAGATTCTTAGTAGGGCTGAAGCATGAGATTCGAAATATTGTGGAGATTCAAGGACTTCCATCCCTTAAAGAAGCCTTTAAAATAGCTAAGAGAGTGGACATACGACAAAGGAAGAACCCTCACTGAGCTCAACTAAACCACCCAATACAATCCAACTGACTTGTTATGATGGACTCTTAAAGACAAACTAAGCTAGAGTTAAGTTGATGCTATGACTGAATTAACTTGGCTAATGAAGTCAAAATCAAACTAAAAGGAAAAGCTGCTAAGAAGGAAGGATAGAGGAAGTTTAAGAAAGGTCAAACCTTAAGAAGGAAGATAGGTGTAATTAAATGCTTCAAATGTCATGGATACAGACATATGCTTGCTTAATATTCAAAGCAATGAACTATGGTCATTAACGAAGAAGTACTGACCTTTGAGGTTAGGATGAAAAAGTTAAGGAGCTAAAGGAGGAGGTTGTTGTTTACACCAAGCAAGGGGAATTCTTGAATATGGTCATACATAAAGCTATGAGTATAACCCCTAAGTAGAAAATGATTGAAGAGAGGATCTATTTCAGATTGGTAATAACATGAAAGATCAATTGTGTGCAGCGATCACGAATAGTATGAGTTGTACGAATGTTACTTCTACATCAAGTTTCTAACCACTCCATACCCAAAACCTTACAAATTACATTAGTTGAAAGAGAAAGGTACTTTACATGTGACTAAGCAGGTTGTAGTGCCAATCCGCATTGGAGCATACCAAGACGAGGTGTTATGCAATGTCTTGCCCATGTGTACATCAAACTTTTTGCTTGGCCAACCTTGGTTATTCAATCAGTGAGTTATGCATAATGGGTTTAGGAACGTATATGCCTTCATTCATGAAGGAAAGAAGATCTTGTTGAATATAATGACCATTAGCAAGATTAGGGTTATGCCAACAAAACTAAAGTGAGCTCAAAAGAAGAGTCCAGTCATGATGAAGCAAGAAATGTAGTTGGAAACCCCATCAATCTTACTACTCTAGAGATTGATGGAGTTGAGAAGCAAAATCTAATTACCTAATGAAGTGTAGAAGTTGACCAATGAGTACATGGACTTGTTTCTCAAGGAGTTACCTAAAGGATTATGGCTGTTTGGAGGCATAGCGTATTACATTGACTTACGACATTATGCTACCTTGCCTAATAAGCTTACATATAGAATGAACCCTAAGTAAGGTGCCAAGCTGAAGAAGTAAGTGAGAAAACTCATTGAACGAGGTTATGTTAGAGAGTCTCTTGACCCTTACGCTCTACAAACATTTTAGTTTATAAGAAGGACCAAACATGGAAAACGTATATTGATAGTCAAGTTATCAAAAAAATTACTACTAAACATCGATATCTAATCTTGAGACTTGATGACATATTAGAAGAGTTACATGAAGCAAGGATCTTCTCAAAAATTGACCTCAAGAGTAAATATCATCAGATACAGATGAAGTTAAGGGATGAATGGACGATTGTGTTTAAAACAAGACATGGATTATATGAATGGCATGGTTATGCCATTTGGTTTATCCAATGCACCAAGCATGTTTATAAGATATGAACCACATGAATTTGATTGGTAAGTTCGTTTTAGTTTATTCTGATGACATCCTTGTATATAGTCTCAATATGTTGAGTCACTTTGAGCATCTCTAAGATATTTTCAAGGTACTTCAAGCTAAGAAATTATTTGGTAATCTGAAGAAGTGTACTTTTTGTTAAGAGGAAGTTGTGTTCCTTGGTTTTATTATTTGTGGAGAAGGACTAAGGTAGACTAAAAAAATGTCCAAGCTATGGTCAAACCTTACTTGTACCGCTAAAGTCCAAAGCTTCCATAGATTAGCTTCCTTTTACGAACAATTTATTAAGAACTTTAGCACTATTGCCGCCCCTATTACTAAGTTAACAAAGAAGAATATATAACTTAATGGGGAGAGAAAGAGGATAAAAGTTTTAAGATAGTAAAGGAAAAGCTAACCTTTATCCTAGTTGTAACTCTACCCAGTTTCAAAAAGGTCTTTAAGCTCGAATGCAACACGTCGATAGTTGGTATTAGAGTTGTGCTTATACAAAAAGGTTGACCAATTGCATATTTTAGTATAAAGCTTAGGGAAGCTACACTCAATTACTTCATCTATAACAAAGACTACTTTTTGATTCGAGATCTAACTATCCATAGCATTACTTGTTACCATGTTGCCTAGGGAATTCATTATTTATACAAATCATGAGTCGATGAGATACTTGAGAAGCCAATCTAATTTGCTAAAAAGGTAAGCTAAGTGGGTCGAATTTATGGAAGGATTCTCTTTCATATTCAAGTATAAGAAAAGGAAATCCAATGTTGTAGTCAATGCACTATTTAGGAGACATCCTCTTCTTTTGGACCTATAGACTTGACTTCTTGGTTTTTCAATTATTAACGAGCTTTATGTACAAGACCTACACTTTGGTCCAATTTTTACTAATTTTTAATGGTGGAAGAGCAGTGGATGACTATTTAGTGGAGGACAGATTCCTATTCCGAGGTAGACGATTTTATATATAGAGTTGTTTGGTAAAAGAGTTATTGCTATGAGAAGCACATAGTAGAGGTTTACCAGGTCACTTTGGTGAGAAGAGGACCTATGAATTACTTAAGGCTAGATTCTTTTAGCTTAGAATGATGAACGATGTACATAAAATTAAGGAAAGTTATGAGATTTATAAGAATGTAAAGAGTAGAGTTGGGTAGGGGAAATGTATGCCTTGCTTGCCCTAATTAAGCAATGGTTTGATCTTAATATAGATCTTGTTCTTGGTTTACCTATAATAGCCCAAGGATAAGATTCCATTATGGTCGTGGTGAATAAATCTAGCAAGATGATGAACTTCATCTTATTCCAAAAAACTAATGATAATATGCATATTGCTTCCTTATTTTTGCAAGAAGTTTTCAAACTGCATGGACTACCTCCAAAATATTATGATTGATAGAGATCCAAAGTTTTTATGTCATTTTTGGAAGACCATGTAAAGATAACTAAAGACTAAGCTCATGTTGAGTACTTGATGCCATACAAGGATCAATGGTTAGACTAAGTTTTCAACAAAACATTAGGATCTTTATTTGAGTTGCAATACTGAGGAACTCTACTAATTACACTTGTGTTTACCTATTATAGAGTTTGCCTACAATAGATTAGCACACAATACCACCAAGAAGTCACTATTTGAATTTGTCTATGGATTCAATCCTAACCTCCCTCTTAATGAGACATTCATGCTGAGTCATAATGAAGAAAACCCCACCACTGTCAATTGAACTATAGTTTTGTAGAAGGTACATCAAAAGGTGGTTGAGCACCTTACTTAAGGTACTACTAGACGAGAACATAAGGGTTATGGAAGGAAGCTCAGGAGTTTCAACCAACAGCCTAATTAGGGTAAATTTAAACAAAGAAAGATTCCAAACATACGAAAAAGCAAGTTGTCATCTTAAGCTAAAGGGCTACTTAAGGTACCATGAAGATTAAAGACAATCTCATCAACTCAATCTACCATAAAGACATGAAGTCTTTCTTATATTCAACATTGCTTATCTAAGCTCCTACATGCTTGAAGTCAAAGGTAAGCCTAAGCACTCTCTAGATTTGACTTCAAATCTCTTATAACATGGAGGAGATAATAGGAATCAAGGTTTAATCACTTGACCTCGAGCCTAAAGCCTCCTTAGTTTATTTATTGAGCTCTTTCTCAACAACCCACTTAGGAAGGGGCTAAGATTTTAAAGTCGTCCAAGCTACATCACGCAAGTGGAAGAGACTGACTCTTGGCTGACCTTAATAGCTTAGTCAATCACACATCAACTCTTCTCATCTGAATCCGGAATCTTTCTGGTTTTTTCTAAGCTGTTTGGGAACTTCACCTCTGTCGCCAAACTAATACAGACAAATACCGTTGCCGCTAGAAAAAGCAGCTACTCCCTGACTAACCGTGTCCCTTAGATGTTGCTCACATGTACTATTATCGAGGATATTTCTTTTTGTTCTCTCTACTTTGACCTGTTTGCATACATTGAGGTTTTCCAATTTAAATGGAATTTAAGTTGTTCTTTGTTGATTTGCTCATCTAGAAAAACTTTGTAAACCCTTAATGAGCCATCTATATAAGGCTCCACACCTGAACTTTTAAAAAAACAATTAATGAATATTCAATCTTCTTCCTTGTATATTGTGTGTGAGCAAAGAGCTCGTAAATATAGTCTCTACTCTTATCTATTCCCTTAAGCTAGGAATAGTGACAAGTACACCTTATCTAGTGTTTGTATGTAATATCAAGTTTTAGGTCAAGCTCGTGTGTGTGATTTTATGGTGCATAATATCCGTAAGTTAGATCACAAGTTACATTAAAACCCTCACTATTTCCATTCCTACTAAGGACTACAATTTGGTTCAAACCTACCCCTGTGTTTCGTATGATATTGCTCTCATGTATTCATCTATTTGCAGCATATTAATAGATATCAGTGCTAAAGCGAAGCCATAGTATTACAAAGATGACTGAAGTCACTAGAATTGGCAATCATGAGATAGTCATAATTACAATATAGTCACTTTTAATTTTTTAAGGCTTCTTACTTCTGTTTAGAATAATTCAAGAGTTGGAATATTTAGTAGATTTAATTGACAAATTTCATTTGATCGTTTGAGATCAACTTTGTTATGGGAAGACATTTGATGAAAGTATTTGCAATTACACTTATATTTCTGGTATTTACTAGAAACTAAGCCTCAACATATCCACAATTCCCTATGGATTATGGTAAAGTTATCGCGTCCCAGGTTCCAAGGTCAACGTCATGATTTTTATGCCCTTTATTTGTAATACATGATTTTATCTATAGTAGTATTTGTAGCTTTCATGTTTCTTGTTTTTCTTTTACTTTTTGAGTGTGTGCGAATTTGATTTACGAATTGTCCATTTTCTCAACTTCAAATGGGAATGGATTTTATTTCTTTAACTGGTTTTGATTTAGTAGGTCTAGGCTAATTCTTTGTGTATGTTTGACACTGATTAATGCGTAAAATCAAAGAAAAATTATGACATCTCCTATGATTCTTAGTTTTGTTTTTACATTCATGGATCCAGTTGATGATGTAGCATAAATCTTGTACTACAGATGGCCTTAAAGGAGTAATGTAGGAATGACATGTAGAAGAATGGCTTGGAGAAAGAGATAAGGAGGAGGAACAATTAGACTCAAGGGGTTTAAATGTATAAGTGATAGATAAAAAAACTTAAGACATCAACCTCACCATTGCTGAGTAAAGGCTGCTGATTTTTTATCTGAAACCTATTTAATCTTCAAGAGCACAAGCTTGCCGACACTAATACCTTTCTCTAACAAGTGGATATTGTGAGAAATGAGAAGTTCTTGAATATGTATAAAGTCCAACCATCAACAACATTTGTTGGATCGCGTTGGCACTTAACTACCAAGATGGTCCTCTTGTTCATGGGTCCTTTCATGGGCTCCGCTTGGGATCCAAGCTCATTGGGAGCTTTTTTGAGTGCAAGATGTATCTAAGAAAGTTTCAAAGTAAGCAATTGACGTCGACTGTTCCCTCTTCCAAATGCACAACTCTAGACTCTCTCTAGGTCGTCCCATGATGTAGACATCTTTAGCCCTACTTCTTATAATTAGTTTAGTCAATTAAATCTAAATTCTTATGTATATTATTTATAAAATTTATGCAAGTAATGTTATAAATGAGCAAAGCCGAGCTTTTGAAGGTTCAAGCTTAACTCGAACCTTAAGTTTGAGCCGAATTTTTAACGAGCTTAAAAACTATAAGCTCGAGCTTAAACTCGTTAAAGAATCCGAAAGTCAAGCTTCACTCATTTACCTAACTGAGCTCAAGTAACTAGAGCTTATTCAAATAGATGAGCGTAAATGAGCTCAAGATTTAACTAAAGCTCAAATTTTCCAAATTTACTCTTTTGATAATTTTTTAATTATATTATTCTTATTCTTCTATTATATTTTTTCGGATAATATGATTTTTAATATAATATATTGGCTCATAAGCTTTTTTACGAGCTACTCATAAGCTTGTTTATTAGCCAACTCATTAATAATATAAATGACCTACTCATGAGCCTAAATATAAGTTAAAGCTTAACTTATTACATAAACGAGTTTTATTTTCAACTCAAGCTCAACCCGTTTATGAATCAAGCTCAAGCCTAGCCAAATTTAAGTAGCTTGCAAAGAGACTTAGTTCATTTACAACTCTATATGCCACGGTATGGAGTTATACATCATTGGCAATTGGCATGTAATTTAATGAAAAATATACCATTTTATATTTGATCTATATATGCTTAGATTCTTTATTTTTGAAATTAAATGTTTAGACTGTTGACTTTATGAAAACAAAAGTTTTTTGAGATCTTATTTTTCCATTTGCCACTTAGATAAAATAAGTAAAAGTCCCTTATAGCACTTTGTCATTTTTCTTAAGGGTAAATGGCATCAATTATTTTTTATTCTTTTGAAAATTTTGGGTTTACCTCTCAATTTCAAAAACAAAAGGTTCATTGCAATATAGAGAAAACATAATGCATGTATTTACACTTTACCTTTTTTATTTTTATTTTTTTTTTAAATTGAAGACTATTCCTTAGAACAAAAATTGTTTATGTATAATGGGCCTTCTATTTATACTGAGAATTTCTCATATGTGAAATTGATCGTTACTTGATGAACTCGTTTAACGTTTCCTTTTTCCACTATATATTTTCGGTTTAGTTTTTTTTTTCCTTTCTTTATCGTATGCAATACATCTATATACGACAGTCAATATGAATGGCACAAACATAAATTTCTAAAATAGTAAAGAACAAAGCTATTACCATGTATATTGCGCCTCCATCGCCACTTTTGCCATGTGTAATAATATTACCTGCACGACCATGGTTATCATATACGATGGCAATAGCCTTAATTACCCCATAAGATGCTATTTTGATTTGTCTTATGTCTGTGTGCTTTCCGTCGTCCCAAAACTCTCCTGACTCACCCCCAAACGGCCCAACAGCTTGAAATGGATACGTATGGGAGCAGGGAGCAACATATGCACCAATTGCATCGAGATTACTTCCATTTCTTCCCCATAGTCCAACTATTTTGCAATCTGTTTCCATGGGGGAAGTGAAAAAAGTCCCTTGTTCGGTGCCAAAAGGTCCATGTGTTTTCTTATTGCTAGTAAAATTGAGCGAATTGATAACATAAGCGCCAAATCTTTCTCCACTAAAACCTGAGATTGATGTCAAATGTTCATTTGGATAACTTAACTTGACCTGAAACATAAATATAAAGAGAGTTATAGGTGAAAATATTCAAAGGCAACAAATTCTATATTTGTATATATAGTTAATCATGAAATAATTATAATAAAAATGACACTAATAATTAAGATATTATTGAAATTTTGATATAGTTAACGAGATAAACATACTTTTAAAAAAATACATAAGCTTAGAAAAATATTCATTATGAAAAATTAATAAAAATGAGAAATTATATATAGTATAGTATATTCTGAGAGTAATATTTAATAAAATAGTACACACAACTTCTTAGTTGGGCAAGCATGTTTATAAATAAGAGATTCTATGTTCAATTCCCATAACGGTGATTTTGCCTTTTCTAGGATACATCCATTATTGTATTACTTGATAGACATTTTCTTTTTCTTCTTTTGTTTTTCCACAATAACTAATAGAGTAAAAGTACATTCATTACAAAAATAATTAAATTTCTTGAGTTGCTATTTGGTTAATAGTTATACATTATAAATAATAGGAAAATTTTAACTCATTTTTTATTTTAGTCCTCAATATTTCAAAATTTTAAGTTAAGCCTACAATGTTTACAAAAGTTTACAAGCAAATTCATTTAACTAATGGCTTTAAATTTTAAATTGGAAAAGTATAAAAAAGTTATCAAGATTTGTTTTTTTTTTTTTTTTTCATTTCAATCCTTAATGTTTCAAAATTTTCCATCGAACCCTCAATATTAATAAGAATTTACAAATTAGTCCTTTTAACTGATGTTATTAAATTATCATTTGCACATTATACATGGCACCATTCTATTAGTCCATGTGTTTCCATTAAATAAGTAATGTAATAAAATATTAAAAATTAATTAAGGTACTAGAAAATTATAAGAAATTATTGAAAATTTATTAAAAATTTGAAGAAAAAAAAGAAAAATTGAAAGAAAAAACCACTAAGATAATATATTTAATAACACATAAACTTATATACATATACATTAATTTTAAAATAAATTAACAAAAGTTAACAAAATTAAAGAAAAAGGAAAAATATTTATAAAAAAAAAAAAAGAAAATCTAGCCACCCATAGGTAACTGGCGCTTTGAGGGAATTGTGTAGTCACCTACTACCTCATGCCATTGGACGGCTGGATTCACTTTTTTTTATATATATATTCTTTCATGTTTTTGGTAATTTTTTTCTACCTTTATTGCTCTATTTCAAAGTTAATATTAATATATATGAATATAAATACATATATATATTAATAAATATATTATCATAGCAATTCTTTTCAATTTCAAATATTTCTTCTTTTTTCATTTTTCCAATTTTTTAGTAATTTTTATTATTTTAAATATTTTCTATAATTTTTAATACCTTAATTAATTTTTAATATTCTATTATATTATTTATTTAATATAAATAAATAAATCAATAGAATGTTGTCACATATCGATGTTTAAATAATAATTAAATGTTATCAGTTAAAGAGATTAATTTACAAATTTTTCCAAACATTGAGGACTTTTTTTTTAACACTTTACCAATTTAAAATCTAATGCACTCGGTTAAAATGACTTGTTTGCAAAATTTTATAAACGTTAAGTACTTAAATAAAAATTTCAAAACATTAAAAACTAAAATAAAAAATAAAGAAATGCTAAGAACTTTTTGGTATTTTTCCCTAAATAATAATTACATTACTAATAGTATAAATCATTCAACATTATCATATGAAGTTTTAGTAAATAGTTACAATATATTACTTGATTACTTGACTTAATTTTATTATAATTATTATTATGAAAATGAATGT